>JAPMOR010100653.1:460987-672268 GCA_026543865.1 Argiope aurantia | reverse complement strand
TACAGGATGTGCCTCAACAGCACTTGTTTGAATTGGATCACCTGATGTAAATTAAACAACAATAAGGAATGACCCATCTGGTGTAGTATAGAAGTCGGGGAAAGGTGGAAGCATGTTTATGATCCGTAAATGTTTATTTGATCTTCCAACCACTATTCAGAATTTAGCTTACGAATACAAAAAGATATACGAACATAAAAAGAATGCGATTCAATAGATAAATAATCAACCCTCAAAATCTCGAGCACATTTTTACCCCATAGTGATTACAATACTTTTTCTTTGCATATTTCAGGTTTGAAAAAATATTCATGCAAGATTCAAAATAAGGCAAAAGAGAATTTGAAGAAAAACAAGAATCTGAAATGGACCCTTCCGCAACAAATGAAACCTTCCGTCTGCAGGTTAGAGACGTGCAAGCGAACCGAAACTCCTTTGAACCGCAGACGGACGTGATCGCCATTGTGCGCTAATTGAAGCTTCATTCCGAAAGTCCGTTAAGCCTTATTTGTGGGCTTTGAGACATTCAAGGTTAAACAATGACATGAAAAGGTAGAGTAATTACTTCGTGTAACTTCGATTTCCACATGGTTGAGATCACGATAACACATACATTCTTTTTAAATTGAGAATGTTTTCATGGATGGATCGATTGTTGTTGTACGGTGAACAAAAACTAATACATTTCTTAAAAAAAGTTTTAAAAAAATACACTTTTATGTATGCTCAAAAAGAGAAAGAAGGATTTATTTATCAAAAATATAAACGTTAAAAGAACACAATAACAGAGCATGACCTTGAAAACAATACTTTTTAGAAGTAAACAATCAATATCATGAGAAGGAAATCCTTAAATAATCAAAAGAATGCAGCAAGAGCGTGAAAAACTGAAAACAATATTTTTTAGAAGCAAATAATCTATATCATGAGAATGAAATTATTAAATAATCATTAAAAATTAACTATATTATAAAAATAATTAAATTCCAGATTGATTTAAGATTTTTACTTTTCCATAAACGAAATATGCAAAGAAAAAATATTGCAATCGTTAAAAAAAAAAAAAAAAAAAAAAAAAATTCGAAATCGAAATTTTGAGGAGTCTTTACGTTTCAAACCTTTCCAAATCCGAAAAACATATTTTAGTAATTATTAATTTTTTCGTCCGGCTGTCTGCCTAAACTAAGGATAACTCAAAAACACTTTGAACTAGATGGTCCATATTTAGTGCACAGACTTAACGTCAAATTTGCAGATTTCTATAAAATTTTGAACTAAATCCATTCAGAGGAAGTCTATTGATCCGGTTGTCAGAGTGCAAGATAACATAAATACAAAAAGTAAAAAAAAAAAAAAAAAAGATAACATTTGTTCTACAGGTTTATCATTTAAACAGTAGATTCGGTTCAAAATTTGAACAAAATCCTTTAAGGGGCTGGCCGTCTGACGTTCTGTACTTTTGCATACATATAAACGTGATAATTCAAAGTCATATCACTGACTCTCCGATCCACCCGAAGGCACACGGATAAAGAAAACTGAATGACCGGACCGCCGCAACAGTAACACCGGCGGGAACTGTGGTAAATTCCTAAGGGCCATCACCGGCCACGGTAAAACCCTTCCCGAAGGAAGTAGGTACTGTCATCGATGGGAGGAGCCAGACCCCCACCGTTTTTTGTACCCTCCAGGGTGTCGAGATCCAACCACCATACCGGAAGCATCTCATCCTCTTCTCGAGGTGTCCCCCGGGGGTTACGTGATAATTCAAAAACAAAACAAATTAGATAAATTAAATTTGATAACCAATTTTAGCATCTAATTTATAGAATTGTATTAAATATTGTATCAAATCTGTCAAAGGATAACTCAAACATTCAGTGACTTAAATAAATAAATGAAATTTGGTATGAGATAGTGGATGCATTTGTAATTCTATGACAAATTTTATTTAAATATCAGCAAAAGGTTATTAAAATACATATTTCATTTTCGGGTATTTGTGTATTAACCGTATACCATAGATTAATCGTCAAAGATCGCACGATAGATTCAATTGAAATATTAGATTCACGTCAAAGTTTTATCTTTTGCAACCAAGGCATTCCTTGCCTTGCCCAATGTCCGCAATTTTATGGGTGTATGTAGGGATTATCCTTATTAATAAATGTGCAAGAAAATTTTGAGAGACCAATTTCACTACTTTTATAAGCTTCTCATGATATTACGATTTTGTTTTGATCTTCATATTTTTGATTTAAAAAAAATATTTTCTCCTATTTAGAACACTAATAAAAGAATATTTTAAAGAAACTTTAAGAATTTTTCGCTTTTCTTTAGTCTTTAATATATTTTAAAATTCATGCTTATACATATTATGATATCTTATAATCGCTAATTTCTCTGATTCAATATTAGATGGCACCACTGATATAGAATCAAAATTAATTTAAAATCAACCGATTCATTGATAATTAACCGCTTAAATGTTTTGAGCGAAAGCCATACGTGCATCGATTTATCAGATTTTAATAGTTGTAAGCAAAAAATAAACGGTTCATAACGATTATAATTCAATATTAAGATTACTTCAAATACATTGATAAGTCAAGTATTCAATGGATTTCCATTTGAATCAAAATAAGAAAATACTCCCAAAATAGAAGGTGTCATCTTATTAGATAGTAAAGAAAACAAAACAGTTAAGGGGTTAAGGTTTGAAAATATTATCGTTTTTTCATTATAAATCTGTATCTTACAAAATTTCTAAAACAATGTGCATCAAGAAATAAGAGAAAAATCGATTATAAAATTGAATGTTTACAAACATGACAATAGTTCAAAGAAATAAAGATGTGTAAAAAGAGAGATGAAATTTTCAGTTACGTAGGTTAAAACACACTTCTAAAATGTAATAACAGCAATAAAATAAACCAGCAATAAATATATGTTTTATGCTTCATATCTCGAACTTCTAAAATTCGTAATTTCCCTCGTATTCGAAATTTATCTAGAGCAAGTATTGTGATCATGAAAGAATTTAACCTCGGGAATCGGATGAATCTTGACACTTTAAACCTCTCCAAGTTCGAAAAACACATTTTTAGAATTATATTTATGCCTGTATTTGCTTACATAAATATAAAACTGAAAGCTAGACGAACGCAATTTATAAATTTGTGGGGAATTTTAAACGAGGTAAGTCGATGGAAAGTTTGACTGTGCGGACATGAATTCGTATTACAGAAAGGGCAACTCAAAAACAAAAAATCAAAAATGCAGGATAAACTTGATGGATGAAATTGGCGAATGGATTTATATCAAATAGTGATAATTTTCTACAAATCTTAGCTGAAAGCCGTTCCGTTAGAGATATGTGCAGTCGTCGGAACTGTTGCCATTAAGACCATACAACCATTACTGTACACTCCATTAAAACCAGAACCAGCTTACTTATTCGCCGACTTTCTAAATTTAGTATTCATTTCTCTCAGTAAAACACGGGTTGTTATATCAAGTATCCCATAATTCATGGTCCATATGTTAAAGAGTAGAATAACATACATTCTGGATAGAACTAAGGATCTTCAGCCAAGAATTCAAAGTCAGACACAATTTGTTAATTAGATGCAATTACAGAAGCCTTGGGATCCAACATCTCAGACTTACTAATTTGATGAAATAAGGAGAGAAAAAAATACCTGGAACATAGTGAGTGCTGGTCGATTGTTTATCCTTCAATGACATAAATCATATGAAAATAATGTTTTTGTAAATGAATATGACCAACATTAGCATTATTTCTTCTATTAGCCTCTAGACCTCTATTATTTTCTACAGAATAGATGACCTTGGTCAATAGACAACCCGTAGAACCTTTTTCTGACACCCACCTAATGAAGTCAATTCTGACTTATTCTAAAACACTTGAAATACTCCGCTCTAATTTAATTTTGGAATCGAATCGCATCTTATAATAGCTCTTCGCTAAAGTGACTTTTCCCGGATAGATTTTTTTAAATGAAGGATTTTAAGCTTCGAAATCCTATTCCGCCGAAGATTCACGATAATTGTGATAGGAGACGTAAAGATTGCCGATAAATTGTGTCAAGCAATTCTTCTAGGGTCTTTTGCCCCTCTTGCTTCATGGATCAATAAGGAGATACAGGTGTGATTGGTCCATCTATTCACCTAAGCTCAATGTCCTCATACTAATGCTGCATGAAGATTTAGAGAGGTATTGCCCTCGTCATCTGAGCACAACTGAAAATTGCGATATCCATCCAAAAATAGAACACGTTTTGCTTTGAAACTTCAGGACAGAATATAAATATAATGATGCCTCCTGTTAAGGCACTCTGAAAGTACGGGGGGGGGAGGTGAACATTTGGCAATATCTTTAAATGATAAGTAATATCATGTTTGTTATATGACTTTAATTTCAAGTGAATTGCTTCCATTTTTTAATACAGGAAAGGATTGGCACACTGATCCTAAAAATGTCAAAAGTAATCCTATACAGGAAATGTTAAAAAAAATCCGAAGCAAATCAATAAATTAAGCATAAAATAATATTAATGTATGATAATTTTATCTAAAAAGCGAACATCGAAAAGAATCATTAAAAAAATTTGGAAAATATTATATTTATAATCAAAAATTAAATTTTATGAAAGTATTTTCAAAATAAAGCATTATTAAAAAAAAGCAAGGAAAATGACATTCCGGTTTTTTAATACCTATAATAAATCATGCCCAAAAATAATCCATACATATTAAAAAAATTCTGAGAAAAATTAGCTTTTGATAAATGATTCGCTTTTACTTATTAATAAAGATAAGCGGATTGGAGGCTAGTTGAAAAAAAAAAAAAAAAAAAAAAACGGTCGGGGGAAACCATGAATTTGAGGTGTGCATTCCTGCGGTTACAGTTTCCAAGAAAAATAAGTCGTCTCTCACGTGTGAACTAGATAGTTAGCTGCCAGCTTTTCTCAAGGTTTATTTAACATTTTGGATGTCTGCACATATAAAAAAGGTAACAGCAATTACACTTGAATCTCTATGTAGTTTAAGCTAGTTTTAATTCGTTTATAAATATTGGCCAGTATTATTATGTTTACCTGGTTAAGTTTGTATTGATAAACAACACATAGATTAAGATTTATTCGAAATCTTTTATCTCTTTCTGCTGTAAGGGTTATACGCAATTACAAGATAATTCGTTTGTAATGTTTATTCAATTTTTAATTAGCAACCGAGATCCGACATTTAATGTATTTTAATGATTTACAATAAATTGAATATATTTTGGAATACGATGATTTACTTTACTGCTAATCTTTTGTGTTTTTGTTACAATGTAATAATTAATTGAGGAAGAATTTATCATTAGAATTTCAATTGTTGTAACTTGTAGAAATCCTTTTGAAAAAGATACTTGCGATTGTTCCCAATTACATTATTGCTTCCCGTTTCTCATTTATTCACAATCGCTTTAGGTTTCATCACAATTTCTCATATATTCTTCTCATATTATCTATGGCATAATTGTTAATTATGCAATAATTAAGAAGAATTTATCATTAGAATTTCATTTGTTGTAGTTTGTAGAAATTCTGTTAAAAAGAATATTTGTGATTGTTACTAGTTACATTATTGCATCCCATTTCTCATTTATTCATGTAATAGTATTCTAAATTATTGAGTTTAATTCAATTTTCGATGTAATGCACTTAAATATGTGTCTTTTACCTTAAGACATTAAGAAACATTCCAAATTCTTATAAAATGAGATGGTTTTCAAATGGTACATAAAACCAAAATTAAAATTACATTTATAAAGAGAATGCAACAATCAATTTGATTTTCCGAAAAATAAAATATTATTATCCATTATGATTTCGACGATTGAAAATGTTCTGATTATTTATCAACAGTTCTTTAGAACAGTACTTTGGATTAAATAACCACCAAACTATTCGAAAAAACCAATTCCAATAATTCCAAATTTAAATAAGTTTTGTCTCTTCTATATAAAACATATAATTTTTCTTTCATTTTATTGTCATTTTTCTCACGTCAGTTTCTTCAGCTATTTAGATAAGAACTATAATAATAGCTCATTTCAATATACAGGTGGATTAATATGATGGTGAAAAGAACAAGAACAGAGCAAATTGTGATAACTATTTTGTAAAAACAATTTCGTATTTTACATAAATATCCAAAATGACAGAAATAAGGATCTTACGCAAAATTTCGTAGATTTTTTTAATAAAGAAAAGCTAGTACGAAGACTAAAAAGGATAGTTAAACAGCAAATTTCTGAAATTCCACTTAACACAACATTACACCAGAAATTGCATGGCAATCCAAAAAGTATATAAACATAACACATGCATATAAATATACACCTAGAAACGAAAGAATTCCCGTCTATTATGGAGTTTTTTTTAAAAAAAAATCAAGGTCATTAATGTAGAGGAAAAATAATCAAAAGTAACTAATTCGAGTAATTTCAATGTCTCACGATATAGATTTTTCTATACTTGAGATTATCTTCCAAAATAAAGTCAATGAATCCTTTCTTTTTTAATAAAACAAAATCACGCCAAAATTTTAGAGTTACATCCTTTGATATATTTACATTTTCTTCTGCCAAATTTCAAAATGGTAATTTTCACATGAATTTTGGATGTTCGTAAATAATGGAATCAAAAATTCAAATATTTATGAATTATTCAAAAATTCCGCAAGGAAGCTATTATTTTCTTGGGTATGTATAATAGAGAAAGTATATTAATCTTCATAAAATTTGAATCCAAGGTTTGACAAATCTGCACGTTTTAGACCTCTTTGAATTCAAAAAATATGTTTTTGTCTGTCTGTCTGTGACAAAGATAACTCAAAAACGCTTTGAGCTAGACGATTGAAATTTGGTATACGGTTTTTATATCAAATTTGAAGACTTATATCAAATTTTGTGTAAAATCTGCTCAGAGGAAGTTCATCTGTCCGTATATAAGTTAACACTATAAAACGAAGAGAGTTAGATAAGATTCAGTACATATATTTAACATCTATAGTGTAGTTTGTCTGATCTATAAGGTTGCTTGTCTGTCGATCTGTACTTTCAGAAACATGTGAACGCGATAATTCATAAACGCAATGACTTAAAGATATCAAATTTGGCAAAAAACTTCTGTGACTGCAATTGCAGTTTTGTGTCAAATTTTTGTTTCAATCGGTTGGGAAAAATCGGTCTAAAGCAGAAATTTGATTTTAGAATACTATTAATGCATGTCAGAGATTAATCGCCAAATAACTTGCTAAGAATGGTATGATAATTCAGTAAAAATGTTAAATTTAAGTCAAAAAATATTTTGTAACCATTGTACGCCTGTGCCGTGTAAGATGTTACCTGACATAACAAATTTATTAGATAGTATGCGAGAAAGTTTTGAGGAAACTACTCCTACTGATTTTTAATTTAGCCTTTGTAGTAAAGCAATGGCCTATTATAAAGATGCATTAGATCTGTTTTGGGATTGATCACGTATTTTTGAGCCATGATCAGATGATGCAAATTATATATGATTTGGCATCTCCATTTCTAAGTTTCTTAAATAATATATTCTTTTATTTTTCAGCAGATTTAAGAATACGGTCGTCAAGTGGTAAGGCCTTTGAGGTCAGGAGGCTTTAGGTTCGAAACCTGATTTCACTAACAATGTGTTGTATATGTGGGCCTAGTGCCCTGATATTAGATATCGTGGACCAAACTTTCTGCCGCTGATGTACGGAAATTTGAAGAAGGGATGCGAGGCTTAAAATTATAAGGTCCATCCCAAAATAGTCCTGATTGCTTTCAGATGAGACGTTAATATATCTAACTTGAAACAAAACCTAGATGATTTAGTGTACTTGAAACCGTTTGCATCATTTGAAAACACTCAAAATATTTTTTTTATTATTTAAGGAAAGAAATATTTCAGATTGATTTAAAAAATGAAAAATAAAATAAGTGGATAAAGAATTTATAATTTTAATTAGTTCAGTATTAGCAAGGCAACAATCTCCGATCTAAACTGCCCAAGAAACCTTTCTTATACAATAGCTAGGCTACGTACTGGACATTTCAAAGGCATGAAGATCTCACGAACCAATATAAAATCCTATCCCATCTGCAAGCACTGTCCCCATTCGCAACTAATTCCAGATCATGTTTTGACTGCCTGGCCATTATCGGTTTCCTCTTTCAACTTGGAGCACACCCAATCGAAATCCTCCATAGCCATTGTGCTCCAGAACTTGCAGATCTTGTCACCAAGGCTTTTGGATTACTCTAATTTTTTGCACTAGCACTGTATGCATAGACACGACAACGACAACATTAGTTCAGTAAGGTTATAAGTCAAAAACAATCTGAGAAATTAAATTTAATAGTTTTATGCGCAATATGATTGCACTTGAAATAGTCAAAACACACGATCTATCTGTCAATAGCCACACGGCAGTTATCACACTGATAAAATAATTTTCTCTTTACTTGCGGTAAACAAATGGTGATATATTTTTTTATTTGTTGTTTTTATTTGTTATAAACAAAATATTGTTCGAACTACAGAACGCTTTCCATAAAGTGTTTTCAATGGATATTAGAAAATATGGACCAGTAAATCTTCATGGTAATGGTGAAAATGGTATTCGTGTTGCTAATGATTTTATCTGGGTTTTTTTTCTTTCGTTCAATTATTTCCTCTATTAATTTTTGCTTGAAGACTTAAAATGCTCTATCTTTATAAAAGTTTTTGAAAAGAACGTAATAGTTCAAAACAAGCATATCAATGAATCAATATTTTTTTTGTAAACCTTTTGAAATTGTCGTATAACTTACTAAGATGGTGATTTCTTCTTTATCTCTGGCTTTGTTTTATTGCAGTCCAACACAATTATTGAGTTTGCAATTTTTCCTTAAAGTGTTGTAATTTTGCTTTCTGGTATCAACAAACTCAAAGTTAGGCATTGTTGAACACATTATAACGTTTCTTTTCTTTTTTAAAAAACTTTGTTTTCTCGTACATAATGTACTAAAATAAGTTTTATTCGTGAAAACATATGAGCTCAAGATTTTGAAGAATCTTTTCGTTTCAAATCTCCCTGAGTCCAACAACACAATTTTGGAATTATGCCTCTCTTTGAATATGTTACGCAAAAAGCGTTTTGAGCTAGACGAATGAAATTTGATATACTGCCTTTAAGCTTAAATCATATATTATTAAATTTTGAGTGAAATCCATTCAAATGGATTCTTCTGTCCGAATACAAAGTAACACTATAACTACCAAATAAAAAGAGCTAACACAAAATGTAGTATCAAATTTAGATATAAATTTAGCGTACAAAATGCAGATCAGTATTAAACTTGGGCATAAATTTAGCGTACAAAATGCAGATCAGTATCAAATTTGGGCATAAATTTAGCGTACAAAATGCAGATTAGTATCAAATTTTTGAAGTCCGTCAAAGTTTTAAACCTCCATTGGTCTGCACTTCTGCATGTGCATAACCATGGCAACTCAAAAACGCAATTACTTTAATAAATAAAATTTGTTAAAGGATACTATGAGTAAATTTTGATTTCAGTCGGTCGAAAGAAGGCGCCCAAAATACACATATTGTGTTCTGGTGCTTATGCATTAAATGTATTCCGATGATTAATCGCCAAAGATCGGAAGCTAATGGGCTCGTTCGTAATCATTAAACAAACTTCGTCAACTAATAGATTGTGAACAGTTTACTTAGCAACGCATCCGTTGCTTTCATTCTTCCTGTATCATTCATCACACAGTTAATCATCCATGTTCTTTTACTTTCCTAAATAAATTGTTTTTTACTATTGGATGTAATTAAAAAAATATATTTTTAAAGTTATTTTGCAGCTACTTTTTTAACCGTATACTATAAAAGTTGACATGACACTAAATAGGATTTTATCAAAAGTTTAATAAAACGAAATTTCAATTCACACCTTCCATCTGGTACAGTATAACCAAGAATGGCTTTTGCACCACTAAACCCTACTTAATCAAATGAAACCAATTAATTATTGTTCGACAATTACATACGTTAATAATATGCAAGTACATAAATTAGAGATTATCCGAGAGAGTTTCGGATAAACCATTCCCAAGGATTATCCTTCATTTTCATGGTGAAAATATTTTTGCCTTGGAGTATAGTAATAAGTTTTGCGCAAAAATTTAACGCGCATATCTGTGCTTTGGTGATAGCGGCCGAGAATGCGTGTGACGCAATGAATACGAGTAGTTTAAATAGATATTTTATGTAATTGGGTCTGAAATCCAATACTCTCTTCCTACTTCGGATTACTGTGGCCTCTGATTGGTCACTAATCTTAATTATACATCGAAGAGAGACAATTTTGAATTAACAAAAATCAAACATCTTGAAATAGTGAAATTGTAGATTAAAATGTACCTTAAAAAATATTACCCAAGTGAGGATTAAAGTAATAAATCAATTTCCTAGGTTTTCTTTGACTTTTTGTTTCATGTATCCAAACAAAACTGTGTTTATTAAATATGAAATGCTAGGGAGACTGAACATCACTCGTCAGTCTTTTTAAAATCGGGAATATAATAATATTTACAAAAAATATTTAGATACGAATCGCATACTGATTACATTCAAGATTATTTTTCAATTTTACCTACATATGAACTGGTTATTTAAGTAAAAAAAATCATGAATGCACTTAGTTTAACATGTTATTCAAAGCAATCTGCTATATTACATAATTCATTTTGCAGTTTATCTATCATTACTTATATTTTTGAAATATTTTTTATTATACTCAGTTTTGCCATGGTGAAATCAGGTCCGATATGGTGATACACGATTAGGGATTGCAATACCGGTATACCGGGATACCGAATACAGGTATTTTGAGCCATTTGTACAATTTTGTAATACCGGTATTCACAAGTTTAAATACCGTTTTTTCGGTATTTACTAGAAATTTTTAAAATTGTCTCCACTATATATTCAGGGATCACCAACATAGCAAAATAGTATGCTTTTCTTGTTTTTATGTCTTCCTAACAGGCGAAATTAATTAGCTAATTAATTGCTTAAATCTAAATTAGCGAAACATGGATTATCCCTGAAAGAAGATATTGTATCCATCACGATTGATGGAGCAACAGTTACGAAAAAAATTGGAAAGTTGATTGGTGCAAATCAGCAATTGTGCTATACTCATGGAACTGACTTAGGAGTAATAGATGTATTATCTCAAAAAAATAAAGAAGAATCCAAATACTGCGGATATAGAAACTTCGGATTCCAACTTTGTAGAGAATAAGAGTGTGAGTGATATTGACAATGAAGATAATGACATCGTAATTGTTGAAGATGATATTGCTAATGCGGATAAAATATTAACCCATCAAGAATTTCTTCCTATAATTTATAAAGTTCGAAATTTTTAAAGATATTTAAATGTTTCCCTATAAAAAATGACATATTACAAAAATATATACTTATTGAAAATAAAACAGAATATATGTTAATATTAAATTTCAAAACACGTTGGAACAATTTACTCCTAATGATGGAACGATTTTTGAAACTGACAAATCCAATCCAAAAAGCAATAATCGACTTAAACCTGTAAATAAATTTTTCAGATAGTGAATTCGACTTAATATCCAGAACTATATCAGCTCTACTTCCAATAAAACTGACTATTGAGGCATTCTAATTCTGAGGCAGAGAGATTCTAATTTATTAACAGCTAATGCAACAATAAATTTCATGTTTAGTCACTGAAAGAACAGCATGCATCATTATCTGAGGAACTATATATTACATGGAAAAATCGCACAGAAGAAAGGCATACCGAAATAGAAAATGTCTTATGGTATTTATATAATTATAATGATTTTGAAAATGAAAATGAGAAAGAGGAAAAGTAAATAATTAATTCAAATCTGATCAAGTTTATAGTAAATTTTCTTAGAATTTTTTACCCACAAACCTATCCACATTCAGAAGAATTCGGTTCAGTTATCGAAGATTATGATGATACTAATGTCGATAGTGAAAAGGAACTGTCTCTTGAACAAAAATTAGAATTAATAAAATAAAAAATAAAAACATTTCAATGAACCAAAATACAATACAGGAATCAGCTATATCCAAAACCATCCTATGAGAAATCGATTTATTTGAAGATGAGGGATTTAGAGGTAAATGGAAAAAGTATATCGCGTATTGCTAACAGTACCACCAACTAGAGTAGATGCCGAAAGAGCGTTTTCGACAGCAGGTAATTTTTACACAAAATTACTTTTCAGGCTTATTAACAGTACAATGGATGCATTATGTTTTTTTAGATCACTTTTCAAAAATTTGTAATTGTACCACAGACTGAATAGTAATATTTACACTTTTTTGTGATTTAAATAAATAAAATGTTCCTTTACTTTTTTGTGATTCTTTATATAGTGTTATAATTTATTACAAATGATTTTTTGAGATATTTACATTCTGTAATAAAACTGGCAAATAAAACAAAGAACACCTGCGCTTTCTTTTAATAAAATTTATAATATTGGTATTAAAACCGGTATCCCGGTATTAAGATCTAAAAAATACCGAATACCGGTATTGAAATTTTGATCCTGTATTGCAATTCCTATACACGACATTGTCAGCATGAGAGCGGATAGAAAAAGGCTTTGATAGTTAATTATTAAAAAAAAATTTTGTGTGTAAAATCGCGTTTATTTTTTCAGGAAAGACACCGATATAGATACAACTGAAAAGCAAAACCTTATCTAAATATAAAATTTGATTCAAATTCCCTCCAATTACTTATTCCCTTCAAAATTGTGAAAGTTTACATTCATTTGAGCTTATACTTTAATAATAATAATATATATAATGCCATCAAAAAATAACTTGTAAAAAAAAACACCAAGTCTCGCAACTCAGTTCTTCTATCGTAAAAAGGTGTGATATCCATGTAATACCAAGTCAGTCAATTTATTCAGTCCTACTTAAGGGTCCTTCTGTCTTAAGGTATTACATAATTAGCTAACCTAACAACCTTTTTATAGTGACCATATCAAGATTAAAAATCTTTTATGGTTTTAATAAATAGATTGATTTGGCTATCGCATGAAAACACAATGTATCTTTACATTAAATTAGATTACATTAACATATATTAAATTAGATTGTTTAGTGCGATTGCCAAGTCAATCTATTTATTTAAACCATAAAAGATTTTTAATATTGATATGGTCACTATAAGTTGTTGCTAGATTAGCTAATTACGTAATAACTTAAGACAGAAGGACCCTTAAGTAGGGACTGAATAAATTGACTGACTTAGTATTACATGGATATCACAACTTTTTACGATAGAAGAACTGAGTTGCGAGACTTGGTTTTTTTTTTTTACAAGTTATGTTTTTGATGGCATCTCATTTCTTTTTGTAGTTAGTTCTTTTTTTATTTTTGTATGTAGTCTTCCTCTTTTTCTTTTCCGGTTCTACTTCTTAAGCTTCAGCTACAATTTTTCTCAAAACCCACTCCCTGTCTCTATGAGTTTTTCTCGTAAGCTTTGATGTTACAATTTTTAACGTCTGGATGGTAAATGCTTCTTAGTCTGTTGTATTCACAAATTGAGGATTCCTGCGCTTTAATACTTCCATAGTCGACATTTATTAGACGTAACTCTCGAAAGTGCCACGTAAGGTTGACCGGATGTGAATACTGCAGAACCGATATCTATCAGTGAATTATTTAGACTTAGACCCCGACTTTAGTGTATAATTATAGCATAGGCTATACATATGGGAAACTGTTCGCAATGAACATAAGCTCTATTAATAATTTCAAATTTAGTTTTGACCGGACTAAGCTTGTAAACATGTTCTTTATTAAATGTAATGTATATTTTCTTAATTATTTTTGTATTTTCCGGATCAACCTTTACTCTTTGCACTATACCGATAGAACCATTAACTAAACCAAGACTCACGTCAATATTTCACCTTAACATGACTTTTGCTCCTATTTTTATAATTATGTTCTCTTCCAGGCCTGCAGTCATAGAAGCATCGTCTTCATATTTTTTTTTTTATGCATTCACGAGCTCATTTTGTTAGGTATCTATGGCAATGTACAGCTGTAAGTTTTATTTCGGGATGTGGAAGAGATTTAAGCATTGCTGTATTTAATTGTTGAGACATGTTTTTTGTAGGTAATAGGCAAACGGTATTATCAGGAAGTTTCGAGAGGTGTTCAATTATTTCAATTAATCTGTTTTCATTTGAATTGGATTTGAGAGTTATTAATCTAGTCGAGGTCTTTTTGTGTAGTCACACCTAATCTTATTCTATTTAGCATTTCAACAAAGTCAGAATCATTGAGCTGTCGCACGTTAATTGTCAGTTCATCGTATATGAACAGTTCAATCCACAGATTCGGTATACTGAGGGAGCCTAACAACTTGTTAGTTTCAGCAGTTGATAGTTTTTCAAAAGGTGACTTTTCTCTTACTGGCGAAATCTGTAAGAGATCTCCGAAAACTACAAGATGTTTTTTCCAAACCACCCATTCTGATCGTCGCTTGTGTCGAATATTTCAGATAAGCGTAAATGAATATATGTTAAAGTAACATTGGATATCATCGACACTTCGTCTATGATAAACAACACTACTTCTTTCAAATCTGATCTCAGAACTTGGAGCACTTCATCAGAAAGTGGCTTGTGCTTCGGTGTTTGCTTGTGTTCTACAGGCAGCTGCAATAGTCTATGTATAGTCAATCCATTCACATTGAATGCAGCTATTCCTGTTGGAGCACTAACTGCCATTTTTTATTTAAATACGTCTTAACCCAAACTTTCAGAGTTTTTATTAAAAATCTCTTTCCAGTGCCACCAGTTCCACTCACAAAACAGCGTAAAACGTCAGCGTTATTATCAGTTGTGTCCATTTTATTTGTGATCACATCGAAGACTCTTTTTGATCGGCATTAAGTTTTGCGATCATACTTTGAAGATCAGTTTGCTCTTCTTCTACCAGATTGATTCTCTGAAAGTCACCCATTGCGTTTGCAGCTTCCACAGCTTCAAATTGAATTATTTCAAATTAGATATTGTTACAAACTTGTAATTTTGCTTCCCGGGGCGAATAGTGTCATCATAAGAAAGACCGTTTTACAGTAATCTGCATTGGATGCTGTCAGATGCCGAGCCAGTGATCCCAGAGCTTGGTGACAAACTTGGCGACCATTTGGTGACTTGGCGACGTATTTGCCGACAAAATGGATAATGCTCGAAACTTCGAAAAATTTATCAATCCGTCCATTATTACACGAATATTTTAGTTTTTCCTTGATTTATACACTAAACACTAATTGTACTCTAAATTTGAAGCTTCTATGTCTGCTAGAAGTGCCTTAGAGTTTTAAACATCGTTCAGTCAGTCAGTCAATGACAAAAATCACAAACTTTGACTAGTTATAATTCTTAAACTACTGGTTCAAATTTAATGAAATTTGAAATATACCGTGTTTATATAATGCCTGCTTGGTTACTGAAAATTCAGGCTTCTAGTTTTATCCACAACGAAGTTATAAGAGGTCGAAAATGGCCTCAACTGCTTCAAGAAAAGGATGGTACGGCCGTGCAGCATGTTTTTTCTCGACTTGGCGGGGGCACTGCCGTGCCCCCAGATATTTTAATGTCTATTATATTATGTCTATCTCAAGGATTTAATTTAAAATATGTGTTCATCAATTTTTAATGCCTCTTGAGGTCTGAGATTAAATCTTGTAGATTCTTTCTTTTTCTCTCTGTGATGTTGATGCTAGCAAGCTGTGGTAAGTTCTCAACTTCAAAGGTCACAAAGATCTAATTTTTCCCGAAATATTATTTGGACAAGCTAAACACGTCTGGGAGCGAATGCCTTTTTCGCTGGTACAAGCGAAGATTCCAGTTTTTGTACCATTTTCGCAATCAGACCACGAAATCATAATTAACCCCCTAACTCACATTTTTATTTTAAAATCATTTCCCCTTTACTCCTTTTTACTATCCCGTATACGAAATACAGAGAAAGTATAGTAATGGTCAAAAAATTGAAACTCGAGATTTTGACGTTTAGATCTCCCTGAGTTCGAAAAGCACATTTTTTGGAAAATATTTCTATATGTATGTGATAAATATAACTCAAAAATGCTTTGAATTAGACGAATGAAATTTGATTTATGGTTTTAGATCAAATTTGTAGAGTTTCATCAAATTTTGTGTAAAATTCGCTCAGAGGAAGTTTGTCTGTCCGGCTGTTAAAAATACAAAACGAAGATAGTTGGATAGATAAAATTTTTAACATAGATTTAATACCTATACTGCAGACATCTACAAATTTTGAGCGAAATCCAACAGCGGGTTGATAGTCTGCCGGGTCTATAGTTTCAGGAAAATGTAAATGCGATAGCTCAAAAACGCATGGACTTAAATATATGAAATTTTGTATGCGACTTTGTAGCTACAAATTGAGCTCTGTGAGAAACTTGTGTTTCAATCGGTAGCAGAAAATTTGTATAAAATACAAATTCGTCTTTCGGATACTACTAACCGTATGCCAGGGAGTAATCGCCAAAAGACTCACCAACGATCACACGATAGATTCAGTAAGAAAGCTAAATTTAGCCAAAAATCTTTTTCATAGTTATTGCATGCTGAGATAACATCTTTATTAGAATGCGCGAGAAAGTTTTGAGACCACTCCCGCTAGTTATCTTCTCACATAAGAAGTATATACAGAGAATAAATATTCTTTGTATATACTTATATACATCATACTCTATGTTATGCATCAAAAAGTTCGCATCTAAGATTTTGACGAAACCCCATGTTTAAATCCAAAAAACACATTTTTGGAATTGTGTCATTATGTTGCTCTGTGAACACAATGATGGGGAAAAACAATAACTTGAGCTGGATGGGAGATTAAAATTTTCATTTACCCATTTTTTTCAGCATTGAAAAGGGAAAAATAAATTAAACTATATGAATTAATATCTCAGTAAGGTGGATGAATTTTATGCCTAAAATTTTCCAATAACTACAGTTGTTTAAAAGTTAAAGGCTGAAATCTGGTTTTCAAATCGTGGCTTCGACTATTTTTAACATAATTTGTATTGCCACATTTAAACAAAATAAATTCAATAATAATTTTTTTTTCTCAATTTAAAATCGTTTGAATGAATGTATACTAAAATTTGATAGCTAAAAGAAAATTAAATAAAAATAAATGAGCAGACATTTTTTAAAAAAATATTATGTGAAAATGATTCGAAACATGTTACACATTTATTTTTCAATAAATGCTGAATTACGAAGTACCAATAAATCATTATTTTTGATCGATTCAATAGGGAATATTTGATATTTTTTTTGCCTAAGGATCAAAAGGAATTTTAAAATATTAATTTAGATTATAACGCCTTTGCTTTCTAGTTTGTCGAGAGAAACTCTTTAAAATATCCTTTTATCATACTTTCTGGAATTTTGTTGTACTTACAACTTAGGTTTAACTTCAAAAGTAAGCAGTGAAGAAATTTTTTAAAGTGAATTAATTTTATTATACATTGCTTTTAATAAATATTCGGTAATATACATAAAACTTCAATACAAACGGATTCTATTTTCTATACTCATATATATATTTTTGACTTCAGCAAAAAAGTTTTTTGAAGTCTTTTGAAGTCTTATCACTTACGTTTCAGATTGAAGTTCAAATTTTAAGGGAGAGGGAAAAAATTAGGAAAATTCACGCCACTAAGAACAAGTTGTAAATTCGAAAATTTTAGCGACAATTAATTTCAGCAAGTTAGGTCAGAACAGACGACTAGTTCAACATAAAAAAGAAAATTATATATACATGCTTTCACAGTAGTGCCGAAGCAAATTTCCATTTATTCATGAAAATATACTTGAAGGATGTGAAGAAAAATGACGGTAAAAGTGAAAAAAAAAACCTTATAAAAGCCTTATAGGATGTCTGCTAATTATCGTTTTATGTATAAAAACGACTGTTTAATCAATGTCTGCTATAATCATCGTTTTATTGAAGAAGCCAACACGTTTGGACTTTTTCAATATTTGGAAATAGTTCACAAAATCAATTTACATATTAAGTGAATCGAACATTAATAGCAGTTTCGAAGATATCAACACTTGAATCATCAACAAACTAAGAACTGATCACAAAATAATTAGTATTTTTAAATGATTTTTTCACTTTCTGTAAGTAATTTTTAAAAATTACATTTACAATGTTCAAAGAATAATTTTTGGAGCATTTCTAATTAATGTAGGGTTGGCTGGATGCATTTGTCCAATCAAAATTTCAAAAATTCTTGAAAAGACAAAATAAATCATTTCTGAGTGAAAATTAAATATTATAGAATAATTTTAGTGGCATTAGGCAACACGAAATTATTCTAGATGCCACCATATTTTTAATATAATATTTTGCTTTCCTAATATGGTTTTTATCATAAAAATATCCAAGTATTAAAATTGATTTCATTAATATATTATATAGGATATTGATAAATCATTTTAAGGTATCGAAATATATTGTAAAAATGATTTTTCCAGAAAAATGTTATTATTTTTTCTTATGTAAACGAAGTCCAAACTTTGTTGATTCTAAAACAGACTTTGTTTTTAATATATATGAAATAGAAATATAAATGCAGTAGTTTCAATAATACACAACAAAAAAATGAAATCGGAAACAATGGTATTTTTAACCAAAAATGAGTGATTTATTATATTTTTACCTTAAAATTCTCCAAAATAATATTTGATATGTTTATATAACTCTCTACCTACTCAGCCGTAGTTTGTTCATTTTTGGCATTTCTGTTAAAACAGTGTGAAAACTACATTTGTTTCCAGCGCATTCGGATGAACTAATTTACATATACAATATCTCAACGCATTTTCTGAAGAATGAATATTTGACTGTGATTGATTCCCGGATAACATGATATCTCAAAATCAATTCAATAAATTTTCATGAAATTTAATATATAGGTATCCATAATCTTTGAGAGTGAAGTAAAACCTTTGATAGATCTCAAATTTTAAGGTAGCTTCATGTTTTACCGACACTTTAAGTTCAAAGCATAGTCAAATTTTGACAAAAAAATCATTAGCGATAACTTCAAATATTCAATTTTTTTTATTTATTAAAATAATTTTTATCTTGTGGTCTATTACATTTTATGTAGTTTGAGCTATATATAACTCAAACTACATAAAATGAAATAAGAATTAAAAATTTCCATTATTTTTTTTAACTTACTCTGGTTTTCCCTAACATTGAAAATCTTGCTAAAATTTCATTAAAAAAACATTTTATTTTTTTCAAAACTAAAGGCAATGATGTATTTTTTTTCTTCCAGTCAAGTCTGTTTTAGCTACTTGGTACAGTAAAAATGTTTATGTATCATGTTTTTTTAAGTTCGTCTCCGAACCTAGTTGGATACCTTAAAATTAATACTAAATTGAATAATATATTTGCTAATATATTATTTTTAAATGAACAGTTGTAGTAGTTTATCAAATAGGGACAAAAACTTGAGTTTATAAAAGAATTTTAAGTTTTAACAGGTAAAAATTCTTACATTTGGGAAAGAAATATTTTGAAAAGTAAGAATGTTAGTGGTGGAGATCTGCTATTTATTTCGTTTCCAGTTTAATTTAGGATTGATCTAAAACGATGCATTTAGAAATGTTTATTTTTCTAAAGGGAAAACCATCTTTTCTTTTTCCGAATTATTAATCATTACAAAAAATGAGTAAAGTATATAAATAAAATATTGTAAGCAACAAATTGTCTGTTCAAGTGAAAATTTAAAATATAAAAACCGCAAAAAAAAAATAGCAAGTGACGGCACTAAAAATGTAAAATTCTCAACATTTTATTAATCTCATCTTTCTAAGGCAATAAACTATATATTTTAAATAATCAAGAAAAGCTTTCACCATTTTTTTTGCATATATTAAAACTAATGATAATGTCACTAATGATGACCTGCTTTCCACTATCCTATATTTTCAATAAAAATTGTAAAAAAAACACAACTTCAATGTAAATTCCCTATAGCTAGAAGAAGACAAAATGATAATTTTGAAAAAAAAATTTGTTCCGTAAAGAGCTCTTGACCACCAATTCAGTTTAGTTGGATTAAGTCCTGTTTTAAAGCAACACTTTGGCTATTTGGGGATAGAATGCTAAATTTTGAATCTCGGTCAGATAACAAGGATGGCACTGAGCTGGTACCCAACTTTTCCAAACTTCCACCACTCCGAGGATTTAACGTGCACCCGCTTACATGACGTTTCTTCGGTGGAATCTGATCACGAACCTGAAGCATTCTGGTCAAGAAGACGTAAATTTACAACCAGGCCACTATGGCTTCTTGATCTCCCGATACTTCATTACAAGTCGCATGTCAGTATCTTCCTGAAAGTTTTCAAAATAAAATTTTGCCGTTCCTAAAATTTGGTCCGATTTTGTCAATTTGCAGACATTGCTAACCAATCAGAATGTTCCATATTCATCGTTCAAGTGTCATTTAAAATTGTACTTTCTTCTGAGATAAGCTGTTGTTCATCAAAGTTGTTTGGCAAGACTAGATTAATACTTTTTATATGGGTGGTGAACAGCTGGTCATCGAAGGCAGTTAGTATTCTCTTAGCAATATTTAGCTCTAGCAATAAAAGAATTCTCACACAATACAGGGTGGCAACTTGAAGTGGACAATAACTACCTTTCCCTTATTAATGCTTCATTTTGCCTTCCGGACTAAGCATGATTGTATATAAATCAGGGCTGCAGCTAAACGTACATTTTTAAAAAATTAATTTTGGTACTTTTTGGAACGATAAGAGGCTTTCAAACACAAATTCGGTTACAGGATATATGAGAAATAGCACAATAAATGTGAGTACAGTAAATGTTGCAAGGAAATTTGAAATAAATTTTTGAAATCATTTAAAAACATGCTGCTATTCAGCAACCCGAATCGATGAGTCACAATTTATCTACTGTGGTCAGCAGTTTTGTGATCATTTGCTTTTTCCTCTCCGGTTCGCCGATTGCTCAGGAAGTTGAAAGAACGTATCCCGCAAGAAATATTGGTAAAATTTCTAAAACTAGATTCATATCAAAATAAAAGCGGTAGTGGTCTCGAACTGATCTTGGTTTCATGATTAGACAAACACGATTTAGTATATGTATACTTGGCTGTATATTTGGCCTCAGAGCAGATGAAATGTAATCAAAATGTAAACCTCAAAGTTGAGTTTTTTGGAATTTCTAAAATGGGGTGGTAGCTCTGGTTATATTTTTATTATTTGACACGGTTACAGAATTATCAATTCGCTTCAATTCGTATGCGTGTCTAATAGTATAATGTGTTAATGATTTTGAGAAAACTAATTTCATGATTCCATAAAATTAATATTAATTAAATTATGAAATTTAATAAAAGATATTTATAATTAGGATCGTATTTTTAGGATGCCATAAAAACAAATTCGGTTAAACAGAGTGTTAGACATTTCTCAACTTAATAAATTAGCAATCTATACTCATATAAAGCCCAATATGTGTGTGTGTTTGTTGGCGCTCTACAGACCAGACCGTTTGACCTACAGCTATCAAATTTGGTACATGTATACCTTAGAGGTCGAGAATGTGCACCTGGGGTCCCTTTTTTTGAATTTTTAATTAAAATTTTAATTATTAATTAAAAACTAACTTTCTCGCCAAAAAAATCTTCCATTTTCACCAACGCCAAATGAGTAAGGCTTCAGTTCCCCCCCCCCCACTCTAATGAGGAAAGGGTTAACATTTTTCGGCCGATTATTTTAAACGATTCTGTTTATTTTCTTAATGTTTTATGCATTTAAAATTAAACATTGTTAAGGAATCGATCGTTCAGATTCATTCTGAAGTACTTTTGAATTAAAATAACACAGAATAAAGGAAATTAAAAATTTCTAATCTGCATAGCGTTACTCCAACTATCGTAGAAAAATTCACGCATTTTCGTTACCGTAAATGGCGTTGAAAATTCACGCATGGGCATTGTGTTCTGATTATTTACCATTATTAACGGATGATTCTTGATTTAAATTATTTTTAGGTTAGTTGCATGCTTTTGTAATTAAATTGCATTTATATTAGTTATATATATTTTTTGTATATGCTTATAGTTTTAAGTACATTTTTCTTAAGTAGTTTTTTTTAAACCTGTTTTCGACCGATTATTTTAAACGATTCCTTTTATTTTCTTAGTATTTGATGCATTTAAAATTAAACATTGTTAATGAATCGATCTGTTCATGATGAATCTGAGAAAACTTTGTTGACAAATTCTTGAGATATTACATAAATTAAGATATTCTTTAGTGCCCATAAAGTTTAAACGCTCAGTGACTCTGTTATCAGTAATCATATTTTTAAAAAATGCTTTGTTTCAGTAAAAAATATTATTATATTAATTGCAGATTAATTCTTTCCACTTTAATTTAAAGCATAAATTCTCGGGAGCTAACAGAAAATTAGAGAGATACATATTACGTTATGACTGAAGGCCTTTATAATATTATGAGTGAATTATATGACTATGAAAATTTGAAGTTTTAAAATATTTTGATGAAGAATCTATTAAAATAGGAAATGCGTAAAATATTTAATTATTAAAATTTTAACGAACACTAAGATTGGCGAACAAGCTGGTCGCCAAAGGCGGCTAGTTATTAATAAACAAAACAAAACAAAATGCCGAAGCATAAAAACTTTCAAGTTTTCAATATAAATATTTCTGATATTTTATAATTATTATTAGGTTTTCTTGCTTTTACTCATTGAATGAATAAATGAAAGAGTTAAGCTTAGTTAGTAATTTAATATCACCCCAAAAAAATCAGAGAGGAATTATTTCAAATTCAACATGAGCCAAGTTTATATTTTTAGTCATTTTAAACTTCAATTTAAAAGAATAAAGTAAATTGAAACACTGAAAGTTAAGTGATAAATTAATGAGGATAAATTAAACGAAAACAATATTTTTCAAACGCAGTTTTATTAAAGCAGTAAAAAAACAGAATTTTATATGAATTATTTTATACCTTTTAATCTTTGCATTTTAATTCATTATTACAAATACAGAGGAAAATTATCATTTTTTTTTTTTCAAATTTGCTTCGAAGTGATCCCATTTTGTGAGATCCAAATTTCAACAAAATTAATTTATTAAGAGATCATTAACTTTTAAAATATTAATTTTTTTAATAATTCATTCAGAATTTATTTTTCTCCGTATTTTCCGTATTATTCCATTTTTCTCTAGCAACGAATTGTTGGAAATTCCTTAAAATGGTTTAATTATTCAGCCTTTCAAAATCCTTTATTTACATACACATTTATATAACATAGCAATATAAATTCAATTTCAAATGTTGATTTAGCAATTGGTTTCTTATTCTTATAAAAATGAAATTGTATACCATGTCTATTATTATCCGAATGTCTATTTAAACAATTCCGCTAATTCATTTTTTTCATTCTCAGACATTTTAATGCACATAACACATTTTGTAATATTAAAGATACCAACGTCTAAAAGATAACTGTCAATGCATGAATCTTTTAAATTGCATCAATTCTATTCTGTTCCAATTAACAATAAGTATATTCCCTACTACTGATTATGACTATTTCACGATCTTTCCCTAACCATTTGGAATCGTTCTGCATCAAATAATCTTTATCAGAAAAAAAATTATTTAATTGTAACATATTTTTCTATAAGTAAGCATAACCTCCCTATAAGAAATGTTGCTTTCATCTTTGCCATAGACAATAAGGTTTTTATAATTTGTATTCTTCCTCTGAGAAGCACCTCAAAAATGAGGAGGAAAAGCTACTGCTATGGTTCTCACCGTCCTGATGGGTACCTCCCCTCGATGACGGGATGTACTTCCCACTGGAAGGGTTGTACCGTGGCCGGTGATGGCCGTTAGGATTCAATCACAATTCTCTCCAGTCTTGCGTTTCTTCCGTGGGCCTCAGGTCAAACCAGAATAGTCAATTTATCATAATGTTTTTATAATTTGTCTTTCTAATTAACGAAAGATATATTTTACCAATCCAAGTTGATAAAATTATGGGGGCTATTATATACTGTTTTATGTATATAACTGAAATTTCATATCTGAAAAATGCAAGAAAATCAGCCTGAGTTAACTAATAAAGTCATTTAGAATAGCAATAGATATGGCTCGATTTTTTTAATGAGACGTGGCAAAAATTGAAAAAAAAAAAGTCTTCTTAATGTTTGATATATTGTCTTTGATAAACACTAAAAAGATAGACCAATGTAAGTTTGACATACCAAAAGAAAACTTTTGTTATTTCAGAATGAATTCCGATCCCAAGATGATCCTGCTGATGATATTTTAATCTTATAGATGACTTCACTACAAAAATGTTTATAGATCATTTTCTTCGATCAGATGAAAAATGGAAATGAACACGCTTGGTCCAAAAGAATGGAAACCTTTATAAGATTGAAAATATTTTTTCCCCAAATCATATTTCTTGATAAAATTTTAAAGCTATCGTAGGCGTTATTTCACTATCTAGCTCAAGAAGTTTTTGGATAGTTTTGTTTTTGTTTTTGGATAATCATCGTTTTCGAATTGTTCCAAACATTAACTCCAAACATTACCTGTCATTATTCAAAAAACATTTTTGCTTACATTTGAATTTTTTTTTCTCTTCCGAATATTGTAATATGTTTACTAAACAATCACTGTTTTTGCAGAGAAGACAAATATTTCAGGTTTTTCTTCAAATAATTTCCATATTGTTTTAGTTTCAAATATTTTCCTCAACTTTGATACTACAATAAGTATGTCTCCAAATAATTTTATTTACGACAAAAACAAATCAAAGTATAACTAGCCAGTTGACAGGATACACTTTTTATAAAAAAAGGAATAATTGGCCTAAAAGGAATTTTTTGATATGGTATTTGTTTGTTGTTATTAGGCATTTTTATTTATTTTTTCTTTTTTTAATGTGGACTCAAATTGTGGTGAGGGAATGAAAACATTCATTGAAATCATATTCTAAGAAAAGATTCCGAAGCAATATTTTCTCCTTCTTCAAATATTACCTTTTTGCTAGCAATGATCGATGACCTTTTCCTAACCCTTTCTATGGCCCTGGGCAGTATGCTTACCACCAAATTCATCAATATTTGTATGTAATTATGCAGGTTGGCATAAGTTCTGACAAATTTTTCAATAAGACAAAAACTTAGATTGTTCAATTCCTTATCTTACTCAAAATAATTTATTTTGATTTGTTATTCATATTGTTATATATTTGTTATATATTATTATTTATTATTTTATTTTGATAATTATTAATAAATCAATTAATTAGTGAATCAAATTAAATTTATCTAATAATCTAGATGAATCAATTTTCTTAAACTAATCTCAGTTCTAAAAATATTTTAATATTCTATGACTAGAGAAAAAAAAAGGATCGTTTAAAGGATTAAAAGAAAGATGCATTAGTTTCAAAATACTTATAAATATGGTGGCCATTTCTATTGACCATGCATGAACTATTTTCTGTGGTTTTTGAATCGAGAAAGTATCTTTCTCAAACGTTAACAATAAGACAGATCTAATATTACCCTTTTGATTAGAAACGTTTATTAATTTTATCTTTATCGTTTATGATTAAGAAAGAAAAAAACATTATAATCATCAAAAAATTCGAGATTCATCAAAATCTCAGTTTCATTTAAGGCTTCTCAAGTCTGAAAAGCACATTTTTTTTTTAAATTATAGCTGTCTGTCTGTGAACATGATGATTCAAAATTGCTTTGAGCTAAGCAGAAGAAGTGTGGTATACGGTTTTAACGCCAAATTTGTAGATTTTGGTTCAATTTTGTACGTTCACCGGAACCTTGAAGGCAGATGAAGTGTGGTATACGGTTTTAACGCCAAAATTTGTAGATTTTGGTTTACCGGAAGCTTGACTGGCTGGTACAGTTGAATATGATAACTACCAAACACAAAGAAATAAATGGATAAAATTTGTACATTTAGCATTTGAATGGTAGATCTTTGGCCAATTTTGAATCAAATCTGTGCTAGGTTAAATATCTGCCTGTTTGTATATTCCTGAGGATTTAAACAGGGTAACTAAAAAATGCAACAAATAAAATAAATAAAATTTTCTATGAGAGCCGGTTTCTAAATTTTGTAAGTGCTCTGTTAAAATTTAGTTTTAATCAGTAGAAAAAAAAGCGTAAAAAATGCATATTCGGGTTTCTTTACTGTATTATGAAACACAAAACTCTTACGTGCGACACTCTGAAAATAAAAATCTAAGTACTTATGATCTTCATGCATTGCTCAAAATCCAAAATTTTAAGCCGATACAGGTGAAGCTAATGCATTTATTACACACTATCATAAAAAAATTTCTAGATATTATTTCTGCTGATCTTTTTTTGCTCTTTGGCAATCAAAATATTTGCTTTCCTTTAGTGCGCATACAGGATGCTACAAAATTTTGGAAGCGACATGGTTTTTACATTAAAACCAGATTGATGTAAACAAGAAAAAAATTGATAGCACTTAAAATGCATTTTAAATTAAAGCGTATTATTCTCTGCTTTGAGGGTACGCATAGAAACAAGCTTTGGAAAATTTCATCTATTTCTTCATGTTATTTAATATCATGAAAAGAAATAATCGTATTTAGCAATTAATAATAAAAATAAAAAAGACATTTATATGTGTAACGTGTGTTAGTATGCTAAAAAGCAGAGATTATTTTTAGGTTCAAAATCATAAAAGCCGGATGTTAACGTAAAAATTCTAATTGAAATTTCAATCTCAGTCAGTGATATATATTAATTTATAAGGCGCCTCACTCGTTTCACAATTTCTGCTTTATTCTTCAGAATTTATATATATATGTATAGATAAACGAAATAGTATACAAGAAAGAGAGAAAAAACAAGTAACTGCGCAATGAAAATATATAACAAAAGGAATAAAGTGAAAACCGTTATAAAATGGGCATTTGAAGTGACAATGATATTATTTCACTTAATCGTCTGTTATTATTTGTAGAAAATTCTTTTAGCAAATCTGCATAAATTACATCCTTTTGATGGACAAAATTTTGCCTTATTTGCTAAATTTCACATTATATTTCCACTTTTAGCACTGATTTCAACACACACGCACAAACGCAGACAAATGCAACAGGCTTTGTTTCAGTTATTTATTATTGCATTTTTCCGAATTTTGAGTTTATATAACCATTCATTGCCGGCAACCACTGGAGATATTTTTCATTTGGAAATAGTTTCTGTATTCTAATTATAGCTGCTTGTAGCAGATGGAAATTCAAATTTATAGTTCAAAATGTTCAATAACAATAGTTTTACAATTGTTGTTCAATGTTATAATTTCATGTACCAGGTATATATTATTCAAATTGAAGTGCAATAATATATTTCTTATTTTATTCTATCTTACTGAAATCTTGCTTCGAGGGGAAACTCTGAAAAAGTGTTTTTAAATTACCCCTACAGCGCATCTTATAGCCATTTGGATACACTCTTTAATTTCCATATATATATCCTTTGCATAACTGTTCCTAAAGGCAACAATGAGTGTTTGAAAATCCTTTTATAAATGCCTTGTAAGAAACATTAGTAGTAAAAACCAGTAAGTGGCAATAGCGGTACTAGAATTAGATTTAAATTGGAAGCTTGGGAAAATATCAAGAGAGCTTTTGTATGAATATATCTAACATTAAAAATACTATCAACATATTTTTGCATTGTAAAAATATATATTGATTAAAAGGGACTTGATTTTTGTTATAAAATAGTTATAATGTGATTTGTATCGCTGGGATATTGTTAAAATCTCAATGCAGCCATTTGTAGCAATTTAATTTTTAAAAATGCTTCACTTAAAAATGACTTAAAATTTCTTTTAATAATTTCCGTAAATTATATGCAACTGTTTAAAATATATTTTGTAAAAAAAAAGTCATGCATTCTGGGATTAAATTTTTAAAAATATAATTTCTTGAACAAAAAATAATATAATTCATTATTAACCCTTAATATATTGTAATACTAAAAAATGATATTTTTATGAAGAATCCCAAAAAATGACATCTCTTAAGGGAAAAAAAGTAATATAGGTTTGTAAGTTTGTAAGGCTTTTACTATATAATTTCAAATTTGCAACTTTTTTCGAATGAGTGCATACACTGTGACCCCCTCGGGTATTACTTTTTTAATTATTAAATACTTTTCAGTAGATTGTTTCATAGGAAATTGCTTAATATGTCTAACATAGTTTAATTAGATCATTAAAAAATGTTGTGTTGAAACAGTTCCTTAAAAACAACCCAATTTCATTCTAAATTGGAGCTTCAGTTTATTAAAAGAAAAAAAATCGCTTTGTTCTTTAAGAAGTTTATAAGTGTTTTTTTTCTTCAATAATAATAATGATCACTTCATAGAAGACATCAGTTGAACTCTTTTTTCTAGATAAACAGTAAAATAAACTTTTTAGAACGTTTAAACCTTTAAAATGTTTGCGAATTCAAAATATGTAATTTTTTTAGAATGTGAAAGAATTCTCCGTAATGACCCGGTTTATTCGGTTGAATTCTCTTTGTCCAAACATTCATAATCTCGAAAAAATAACTGTCGGCTGACTTTCTAATTTTTTCAAAATCCCTTAAAATGATAAACGATATTAATTATTCCGGTGAAAAAACGTCTTTTACATACCATTAACCCTATAATATATAATTTGTGTCCATAATTTAGATTAAGGTGTATTGATTTTTTTTATACCTTTGAAAAGAAATCCTATGACGTGTATAACTTTCGTTGCTTTTTTCTATGCATGTAGGCTTTTGCAAGATATACAATGAAATTCTGTGATAACATGAAAACATTTGCTTGAATTCATCAATATTAAATCTATCTTTTTTATTTATATATTTATTGGAATTGCTTTCAGTTAGTTTAATATATTAATTTATTAGAAATTGGTATATACTAGTTTATTATTTAACTTATTGGAAATTGGTATATACTAGTTATTAATGGGATCTAATTACTTACCAAGAACTTTGGTAGGACTTCTCATCTATATTCTATCCCAGGAGGTATAGATAAGAATATAGATTCTATCTCAAATTCTTCGTCAGGAGTTCTCAACATTTTAAAATTCTGTATCATATGAATAAGAATCAAAAATATATGTAAAGTTTTGAAAACATTTCCTGATTAAGAATTAATGCATTCAAAATGAAAGTTCATAATCAAAAATAAAATTTGTAAATAAATTAATTCGTAAATAAAATTTTAAGGCGATGTAAAGCACAGATATAGATAGATATGTAATAAAAAAGGAGTAATTATAAATAATAGTAATCATTAAGATTTATAATTCGTTAAAATTAGTGATAATGTCTGAGTTTATTTCATTGTAACCAATTTAGAATTTGTTTTCGATAATTTTAAATTTAAAACATTTCTTCTCTTAAATACAAGTCACAGGTTTTATTAGATTAATTAAAATCTAAATCATTACTATAAACATAGTCCCATATGTTTGTTCAACTAATTTTTAAGTGATGCTTAGGTGCTCCAAGATCTCTCTGACCAATAAAAGAAGCATCTTCTACTTAATGATAATTACCAGATGCATAGACTTCGTTAAATATGCTAAATTAGTCGGGGTCAGAATCCTTACTATTATTCAGCTCAGGTACTGCTTAGGTACTCCAAGATCTCTTTAACCAAAACAAGAAGCAACTTCCTCTTAATTAAGATTATTAGATACATAGACTTCAACAGATATGCTAAATTAGTTGGTATCAGAACCCTTACTGTTAATCTAGTTCCAAACATTGCAGTTAAATCTTTCACCTCAGGTATTGCTGTTTTGGCACTCCAAGATCTCTTTGACATATAAAGAAGAAGAAATTTCCATTAAATTACATTATCAGATAGATGGACATCGCTAGATTAATTAGGATCTAAATCATTATTAGAAATCTAGTGTCATATATTTCAGCTAAGTTTTCTAACTTAATTGCCGCTCAGGTACTCCAAAATCTCTTCGGACAATAAAAGAAGCAACTTTCTCTTAATTACGGTCATCAAACACATAAACTTCGCTCGATGTGCTAGATTAATTAGGATCTAAATCCTTATCAGCAACCTAACTTCATATATTTAGCTAAGACTTCCACTTCAGGTTCTCCTAGATCAATCTAACCAAGGAGGCCCTTTCCTATCAGATTTCAAGACTTCCTTAGATGTGCTAGATTAACTGGATTAAGAGCCATTACTATCAATCTAGCCCCACATATTTTATCTCGGACATTTCCTAACTCAGACGGAATTTCGATACTCCAAAATCACTTTGACCAATTGAAGCAGCACTTTCTTTTAATTGCGATTAGTAGACTTTACTAGATATGCTGGATGAAGAGAAATTAAAATCTCTACTAATGCTTAGTTATAATTTATATTCCCTAAAATAGAATGGTATTGCGATGGGATGCAAGAGTAGAGGTGTTACAGATGTCCCAAGAATTAATCTCGGGGGACACCCTTAATAAAAAACGTTAACGTACTGCCGTGAATTTTTGAAACCAAATATGACAAAGAAGAGAAAAGGCAATTCTATTCCTTGCAAGTTCTTTACACTTGCTGAGTCACGGATGGCAATAAGGGGAGAGTGAAAAAAATCACATTATTCCTCGGATGTCATTTCTCTTGTTCCACCAATACTAAATAGTTATAACATCGGAAGTGTATAAAAATATAACTTATTTATGTGAATTTGGCTCAAGAATTGAATTTTCATTTAAAAATAATTTGTAAAATCCTCATCCAAGATAGTCAGTTTCTTTTTTTTAAACAGATTTTAATCTTCTAAGATGAATTGCCCCTTTTGCAGATGCTGCAGCTGTAGATTCTTGCGCTCAGGAATTGTAAGATGTCATGCACTTGAACACAAGAATTAAATATCATCTAAATCATTTTTATGGAGCTCTCAACACAAATTTAGGAGAAGCACGGATGTATAAAAATTTGATCCTTGACTCTGGATTTTCTGCAATAGCTCTTATAACTCTTTTACCTGTATTTTACATTTTACACTTAAAGCAGTGCCTTTAATTTTTTATCGATAAATTAAATTTTAAATGCTGCGGGTAAAAGACACTTGAAAAGTATAATTCTTGAAGATTTATTAGGAACCATGAAAAACATATCCATGGGCAGAGTTTCAGAACTATGACGACGAGATTTAAATTTTTACGATTTCCTGCTTATTGCAATTCCTGCTAAATAAGAAGCCTTCGGGTATGGAAAAAAAATGGCAGTAAAATTTTACGAATGCCATATAATATATTCTAAAATATACAAATTAGAAGAACTTCTTAGAAGGAAACGAATCATTTATCATCATTAATTTTTTTCGGGTTTGTTTGGAAATTCTTATTTTTAGTTTTCTTTCTAATGGCTTAATATATGTATATATTTTTTTAATTTTGCAATAAAAAGCTTCTATTGACTTTTTTTACACATCTAGAGGAATGTAATCATTAAAAATGTCAACCTAAAGTTTGGGTGAGTTAGCACATTTTAGACCACCCACCCTGTCTCAAAATTTGTGGAATCGTGAAAATGAATACGGTTTTTATTCTTCGATTTTTTTGCAATATATTAGTTGACTTTTAAAGAAACAGTGGTCTTTGAAATAAGCAAAAATGGACGAAAATGTGCAATTTTATTTTTATCGTTTCATTACCAAAATATATGTTTATATTCAACTAAAACAGTGTTATAAAATGTATTGTTCAATAAAATAAATATTTGAAGGGTTAAGGGGGGGGTACATTTTAATGATTATTCTCAAAATAATATTGTAATTAGATTTAAACATCTTTGAAATGTTCCAGGTGTCTTAATTTTTAAAGAAATTAAATGAAAATGTTAATAAATATTTCGATCAAACATTAAAAGAAAATAGAGTATGCATTTTATGTTTCGAGTTTTCTTTAGATAGTTAAAAGTCAATTTTAGTTCAGAAAGACATAGAATTCTTATGAAAATTCAGTAAGTGTGCTTAAAAATATTTCGAAATATTAGCATTTAAATGGAGTTACAAAATCCTACGTTGTTTTGTTGCAAATAACTTTATTTTGGTAATAATAATAAGAAGAAAAAAAAATAGAAAAAATTAAAAATAAGCCACCTGGAATATTTTGAATTTTTTAAAATTATTTAGCTTTTAAATTAAATATATATATATATATCTTTTTAAATTTTTTTAAAGAAATTTGACGTATTTAAATCTTAATACATAAAAAAAAAAATTCAAAATTCTAACTGAATCATTCCCCAAAGTGTCTAATAGAATCCACTGTCCCCTCAATTAACTTACAACTTTGAAGTGAAATAACTTTTGAGTGGTTGTGGAACGAATTTAGAACCCTTTTTTTTTAATATTACTGAAAAGAACACGGAAAAGAAATTTAAGGAATAACGTTTGAAAAATGAGAATCAGAACAAACACAATAGGGAAACCTAGTTTAAAAAAATGTTTCCATTGTAATCATTTTGAACAAATTTTTCAATGTTCAAATGTTCATGTCAAATCCTTTGTGAGTGATTTAAAACGGCAACGTCGGGTTACTTATTATATTGATGACCATTTATGTACAAGTAGATTTACAATTTCAACGCATAGATATCTATTTGCAATAATAAAAATATAATTTCCAATTGAATATGACGTTTTGAAGGGCATGCTAAAAAAATGGAAATGACGTTAAGCCTTTTCCTTTTGAATCCTTTTCCATAGTGCGCATTTTAGCTCAGATAAGATTGAATTTAAGTGATTCGGAATTATTAATTTAAAAACGTGAAAAAATGTAATTGATTGCAAACATACATGATACAAATTTCAAGATGGAGTAACTAGTTCTTTTCCAACACAGATACAATTTTAGAAGTCGCCAAAAGAAAAAACTCCCCAGAAATTTATGAAATTAAAAGTCATATGAAGTCAACGGAAAACTTTTTGCTTTTATATTTTTGTAAGTTTTTCATATCTAAAGTTGATTTGCGCTTTTTATTATGCCATTTGAAATTAATTCTTCTATCAAGCAGTAACTTTTAAAGCATTTGGATATTGCACAATGATGCCTTGTGTTTGGAATTGAAACAAATTTTAAATTTGTACAAAATACACAAGTACAATACGTCACATACACAAGTATATTAAATTTTGATATTTAGGTGAAAAAAATATTATAAAATGTGTTTTTTTGCTGTTGTTTTCAATAAACTGATTATTAAATACAAGAATCTAAAACTGAAGCTCACACAATTTAGAAGGCACCAGCTAGATCGTTTAGAGTATATTCATCGATGTCAATCAAAATTAGTTGACTGCGACTATTAGGGTAAATCACTATTGTTGACAATTATAATATTAATAATTTCTTTTTCAAATTATAAAATTACTTGCAAAAAAGCATTTTTCTTCCTTGTATATCTAATCTCGCAAACGAGAAAAGTATATTGCTTTCTTATATGTTTTTAATTTAAAGATTCGTAAATTACTCCATGGAAAAGTAATTGTATACTGAGAGATTGTGAATTTTTTTGCAGTTTGCAAAAACAATTCGTTCATGTGCGAATTTTTTCAATATCTGTATGCACATTTATGAGAAATAAAAACGGAACTACAAAAATTCTTTGGTAAAAAAATCAATTTATTCAAAACAAATTTATTTCATTTCTTAATATGATTTATAAAATATCATTTTGAAGAAATAAGCAGAGCATAAAGAATAATAAAAAAAATTTAACCTTTTTAATCGATAGATATTTAAATTTTTGAATTTTTATAAAAATGTCTTTTTACGCCCAATTTATTAATCTTGATCTAAAGCAGATTATAAGGTTAGATTCTAATTGAACTTATTTTAATTTAAAAAGAGTCATTTACAAAAGAATTCACGTATAAGAAAGAAAACATGTTGTTTAGAAATTTTTGCTTTATAAAAATTCCTTTCTATGTTTCTATTTGTTTTAGCTGAATTTTGAAGAAAGATTATAAAGATAAAATTCCGCATTTCCTGTTTAAATGAAATGAACTTTTAGCTATGGAATAAATGTGTTAACTGGAAATTGCTTTAAAAAGACAATTGCCCTTAAATAAATTGAAAATTATAGTAATCCAGTCGTCTGTAAGTTTAGACTAAAGGAAAAGTGCTTCCTTTCAGTTCATCATGTAAGTTTTTAAGAAGTATTCTTGATATCACAAAATGATGCCTTTTGTGTAGTTTCAGTATTATTTCCGCTTTCTGTATTTGGATTTTATTGACGATGATGTTAGTATTTGATGAAACATAAGCATTCTTAAGTATCGATAAACAATTGTTTTTTTTATGAGAGTATATGTGCATTTGTGTTCTAATAATAATAAGCTTTCTTGTTTTATTTCTTGTCTTTCTTGTTAAGTCTCAAATAATTCGAAATTGTCAGGACCACAGTAAAAATATTTTTAAAAATTCGAATTATGAAAAATTGAATCTAACGGCACAAAAAGAGAAAACGATAATTTTGAAACTAAAAATGACAATAAATATTTTATTTTCAATATTTAACAATTTTAAAGAGCGCATTATTAATAAATAAACAGAAAATAAACTTAATAGAGAAAGTGATATTAAATGAAATTAAAATATTTAATAACTGGAAAAATAATTTTAGTAAAAAAAGAGCATATACATTTTTTTCCTACATTTGTGTCATGAAACTTCAAAGTAATATTTTTTATCTTAATTAATTAACAAATATTTTTTCTTAATTATAAATTTTCTATCTTAATTAATTAATAAAAATAATAAAATTTGGGACAATTATAAAGTTTTCAAACACATGGAGAACTTTTTGTTACATTTGCAAAGCAGTTATATCTTCGTAGCAATTAAAACTTTAAAATATTCATTGCCAGATATTAAAGATGCAGGACACAGCCTATTGAAATTTCGAAAACAACTCAAAAATAATTTTGTTTTCTAAATTTTAAACATGACTTTAAACAAACAAAATAAATATGTATTACTGAATGCATTTTAACATTATGTTAATAGAAATTATAAAATAGAATATAGAAAATAGATGGTGAAACTCGAATTAAAAACATGTATATTAACTAGTTCCACTTTATTAACATTTTTTCTTGCTTTTCATAACATTTAGTCTATTAAGTCTTAATCTTATTCCAAAATTGATATATGCTAATTAAAAGCCTTGTGATAAATACTCTTCAAGAGATTGTTAGAAAGCTTTTATTTGTATTAAATTTATGGATCACTCATGTTCTCTACATGCTATTTATCTCAAGCTCTAATTGATTTGATGCGTTGCATTTCATATTCCGAAAATTACAATGATATAAAAATTCTAAGTAATTCAAGCAATTTAATCATTAATGAGTTGCGGCAACCGGCTGTTACAGTCATTTAATTTTTCCCAGATAAATCTCGTGAACGAATTAAAAGTGTGCTGGAGCGTGTTGATGTGATACATAAATATGAAATAATGAACAAAATAAAAATCGAAGTTGCTTTATTGAAAACAGACATTTGATGAATTATGGCAAGTTGCATCCAAGAAATAAAACGAGAACAAAATGAGTGTGTGTCTATTGCTATAGTATTTATTGAAAATTCGTGTGACAGATTTATGACTTAATTTAGGTTTGCCTGGAGCACCTTAATTTCGAAACTTGTATTGTCTGTGTTGATTGATTTGAAAAGAAATTGGGCTTATTAACGTCGTTAAGTTCCTGCGTGATCCGTCTAAAAAAAGAAACCGAGCTCTTGAAGTAAAGGTTTAACGTGTCAACCTGCCAACCTTTTTTGTAATGACGTTGTGTTAATCTTGAGCTGGCACTTATACTTTTCTCTAGAACTCTATATTAGTTTGTTCATGTATTACGAGTTTTAAAGTGTACTAGCACCTCACGTGCTTGGTAGTGATTCACATGGCGAAAATGGAAAAATAGTTAGATTTTTGCATTAAGTAGACAAACTTTATTACTGAAACATTTTGCAGAGGGTCGTCTTAGCTGATCTTCATAAATGATATTGATATTTCCAATCAGTCTGACAAATTCATCAAGGAAATGGCCAAAATATGCTGATATGAAAACAGGGCATCTTTCCCCTTCAATGGATGATATACATGACCAAGAATTATGAGATTTGAATCAAGTAAACTATTTTTTTAAAGTGTCTTTGTGATTTAAATCATCAATAAAACAAATCTTACACAATATTTATTCTTTCTTCAATATTTATTCAGCATCACACAGCAAAATCTTTGCCTTGTATTTTAATCAACAAACTAAACATAAATGGTGTTATAGCTGACCAGGAATTTCTATAATGTTCAGATGTAGTTCCAAAATATCATAGTTTTCTATATTTGTATTCTTTCTTTCCAAGGCAGAAATCAACTTTGAAAGAAATCTAGGTTGGAACAAAAGAAAGAAAAGTAAGATTTTTTTAAAAATCCTTAAACCTTGTTTAGTAAAGAAAGATATATTATATATGAAAGATATGCAAACAGTCTTTGACTAAATCGGCACGGAATTTAATTTTTCGAAGAAACCCCTCCATTTTTGCATCGCAAGTTTTTATCTTTAGTACATACTTGTCCAGGCACCAGCCGGTTCGCATGCTCGCTAAAATTTCCAATCAAATATTTTATGAAACTTAGTTTCATAATAGGCTTTTCAGCAAAATATTTTTAATCTTCAAATTTTGATACAGCCATATAATCCTCTTATACTATACCTTAAGCCGTTCTGTCGATTGTACTGCGTATCGCTCTTTAATTTTAGCTTCAGAAACTGATGCAGTTGATTGGAGTGCAACTTCTTTTTATTTAAAGTATTACCATCTTAAGAATATTTTGTTAAATATTATTCACAGGGCAGAGAACCTATGTAAAAATTTATAATTCGTAATTCAATAGAGCATTTATTGACTCAAATTACATAAAATATAATTATTTTATTTAGACCATTTTATTAGTAGATGAATGATTATTACTAAAGGTTACAAATTTACTGTTGGACCCTGATTAGAGTGGATATGTCGTCATATATATATAAACCATACTTGCCTTAAATAAAGCTATTTTTTTAATTAGTTATAATATAATATAAAATATAAAATATCATGGAAGACTTTCCCTTCAATTTACTTTTTAGAAAATATCATATTTTATATTTATTTCATTTCATACAGATAAAAGTTAACTTATTTTTTAATTTGAGCTTGTGTTAATGTGATTACAACAAGTTTATAAAAGTTAGTTTGTTTCCCAAGCACGACTAAAGTGCTCGTACAGGTTAAATTTTATTTTTATTTTGCGTGAAATAAATTATTGAAAAATATGGTTAAAAATTTTAAAAAAATTATTAAAAATATAAACTTAATTTATAATACTATGGCATTATTTAAAAAATAATTCTTTCAACTTTCATTTGATGTAAAAAATCATTTTCAAGCGATTATGTTTTCGGAAGTTATCCTGAAAAAACACCGAAATGTTACTTAATTTTTAATTAATTTAAATTCTAAATAAAAATTTAAAAAATTCGCTCCTAGGTGCACATTTTCAACCCTCAAGGTATGCATGTTCGAAGTCTGGTAGCTGTGGGTCAAACTGTCTGGCTTATATAGCGCCAACACACACACATGGAGCTTTATTATAAGTATAGATAGATCAAAATCTTATGTTCAACTATAATTTTAAAGTAAAAAGTTAACTATTCACTTTATTTCTTCATATTGCTTATGTGTAAATGGAATTGCAATTTTAAAATCTTATCAAGTATAACTATCTTTGAAACTTTATTCTTAAACATAAGAATATGACAAAGAGCATCGCATCAAAAGTTAAAGCACAAAACTGCTAATTTTTTGCAGTTAATGAAATCACTCAAGAAATTGCGCATACTTATGATATGTAAGTATATAAAATTGTCAGCTTGGTTTAAAAACCATACAAGTTTTTAAATGCAAATTTTTCATGAGACACTAGTGATGAAGCCGATCTCTCCATGGACGTTCTGACCTTTTTTTTAAATGCCGATAGGATTGGGCTGAGAGCTGCTAATTGTTGGTTAAAATCTCGATGAAACCATTTGTTTCAAAATCTGAAAAATATTTAGTGATTATCCGAATGATAGTTCAACAACTTTGTGATTACCACTATTTTCTCTATACATTAATAACATTTAATTTGCCCATTAGTAGCACTAATCCGATTAACAGATTTACGAGGCTTTAAAATATTATTACTTAATTTCTTTTCTATTAGAAAATAACAAAACTTTCATTTTACGTAAGTAAATTACATTTTCGTAAAAATTTGAACTTACGTGGTTTTGAAACCAACTCGACGAAATGAATTTATCTGTTGGTTTGATGTTAGTTCAACATGGTTAATCTAATAATGAATTCATTGAGTCTAGTATTGAATGAAAAAATAATTAAACGTAATAATGAAGAAGCATTAAAAAATATATAATGTTGATGGTAAAATAGAAACCTGTTTTTGACATTCTAGCTGCATAGAATAGAATATGAAATGAGTCAATTTTCGATTCATAATGATGACTTTCATTCAAATCTTTCCTGAAAGGTCATGTCTCGGCAATTTCTGCTATGATTAGCATATTAGAAACTTGGCTTAAACTAGGAATGATTTTCCTTTTCGATTTAAAAAACCAAGAATAAATAATATGAAAAAGCAATATATATAATATGAATTTTGGAGTAGATAAAAAAAAGCCCATAGGATGAAGCTTAATTATATTTATTTTGGCACAAAGAGCACATGTGATTTTGTGATAATTTGCTAAATATTGCAATCAATGGTTAAAAAATGGAATTTACATTGTCCTGATGAAAAAAACAAGGAACATGATTAATGGTTATGATAATGGAATTTTGATTTCATGGAGATGATTTATTCAGTGATGAAAGTCATCCTCAGTTTTTGGCAAAACTTTGGAAACGACCAAGACAGTAATAGATAATTTGCTTCTTTTCGGCACCATTTTAGATGGATTGAATTTTCCAGTAGTTGCGATAACGTTTCAATCCATATTTCGGAATCAACATTAAAATAGTTAGATTCATTAATGTGTCTGTTCAAATTATTAAGTTTCGATAAATAAATTCAGTTGAAAAACTTTGAAAAGAATATATTTTAATAGAAGCTAATTGAAGAAGTTAAATAAGTGAATCAAATTTATTTAATTTATAAAACGATATTTTTTTTGTATTCTTTATTGTTCAAAAATTATCTATAATTCTTGTTTGATGTTTAAAAGCGAATACATACATTATTAGTTTTTTCCTCCATTTTTCATAATAATGACTTAAAATGTTATTTTTTATTCGAATATAAATTAAGGAAAAGAACCTCAACCTTTAAGCTACATAAACAAGAAATTCAATTATATTCATAAATGATTGATAAATATAATCGAATTTCTTGTTTATGTTTCTTTTGAATTCAAAAGACATGCAATTTAATAGAAACATACTTTTTGTTAATTTATCATTTTGAACTGTTTAATATTTCTTTTGATTAATTTAACTGTATAAAACACTTATGAACAGATATTCATATTAATTATGTATATATGCAGGATGCGTCATTAAAATGTGACATCTGAAAGGAGATAACTTTTATGACAGGGACAATAAAACTACTTTATTTTTTTGAAGTTAGCGTGCTGTCAACATTTTTTTTAAAATTGGAACTGGTTTTTTGGAAATGGTTGTCATAAAATAGAAAAAAATTATTCAGTGTAGATGTTAGTTCAGTATTTAATTTAAAAAATTGTAATCTGTAAACTGTACCAAATTATACCAAAAGTGAATGGTTATAATTTCCAAAAACTCTTGTAAACAGCAGTAGGAATTAAAAAATTAATTATAAAACAAAGAAAAATTTCAAGATTTATTTGCCTAATCGGACTTTATAACTTGTCCCCATAGTACGTTTTCTGTTAAGTTATTTTCACTTCTATGATGAGATTTTCTCCTATTGGAGGGACTGTACCATTATTTATGGGAGGGGTGATGCCAATATAACTGAACTTCTAATCCCCAAACCCGTGATATAGTGACTACGATTAGTCAGATTAACCAGATACTTAAATTGGGAGAGGAGTAATTTCAAGTTGGGCTATGTGGTCATCTGGATGATATCTTGCAATAGTCCATTTCATTATCTTTGCAGTATTCTTTATGCATATTTTTAATCTCATCAGAGATGCACACAAAGGAAATGCTAAAATAGAACCGAGGACATATCCCAACGATATGAAGGCACAAGCTATTATTTTAGAAAATCAAGATAGCCTCATGCAGAACATATATGCTGCTGTCAAAGGAACATCAAAAACTTCGAACATACTTCCATTTTGTTGATGTAAGACACTTGTAAAGTTTAAATATATATTCTCATATTGTTAAATGTGATATAGTATTGATATATGTTATCACTAAATACCAAATATCACTAGATGTTCTTGTTCGAGCAATTAATGTGAGTTATTCGACATTTTGACATAAAAGTTACAAAATTTATTGAAAATCTTGCAATTTATATATATATATATATATATATATATTAAATAACCTGAAATTTTGAGTATCCTTAACCTGAGAATGTACAACAAATTCTCGCTTTCATTTGAAGATTACGATGAAATGGTGTCGAGATCTCCACCTTTGGGACTAGAGGATTCATACATCGGTTTCATCTAATGTTCTTTGTGTCTGATATTCTAAAGCTCATTAAATCTTCTCTCCTGTGTCATATGATGTGGTATAGTTAATAGAGAGGAGTGTGCCTCAGATCTAATCAAGGCTTTAAATTACAATTTATTTCTAAAATAATTTAGTGTCAGGATCCATTAGGATTGCAGAGATGGAATTTCTGTATTATTTTACCAAAAACTTTTTCTCCCGTTTCTTATCATATTCTTATAATAGGAATTTGATAAAAAACGGAAAGAAATAAAAATATTAAAAATAAGAGATAAAAAAATTAAAAGACAAGAAAGAAATAAACAAATAAAGAATGCGCATATTCGAACTGTATACTGAATGGCTTTGAAAACATCGAAACTCGTTTGGGAGCCTTGTGCCACATTATAAAGCGAAAAGCTGCGTTTCCTCACCAAGAATTCATCTGTGATTGGGCAAAAATCTTTTGAAGTTCTATGAAATGTCTCCCCCTGCCCCCGGTAAAGGTTTGTCTTCGCTATATTTTTATTTCTCTCTTTCGCTGTTTTTTGGTTTCAATTTTGCTTTCATATTTCTACGACGGAGATATTTTTTTCCAATTTAGGTGTTAATATTGTCTTTAATCGAGGTCCAGAACAAAATGTCCCTCCCCAAAGCCATCCTGTGATTTTACAAAAGAAGATAATGGGGGAGGAGGGAAGTTTAAAATAAAAGAAACCGCGCTGAATTTGTGTAATTAACAACTCTAATTTTACATACATATTATGAAAATAGTGCTGTTGTCTTATTTGTGATATGAAGACCGCATTTATATTTTTTATTATGGCTATGTTACTACTAAATATGAATTTTAAATGTCTGCTTCTAAATATTATTTCTGATTATAATCATAAACATATTCTGCTTTGTGTCTTGTGAATATTGATAGCAACGCCTCTTTAAAACCATCCAAAAATTCCATGAAATAAGCCATGACACCCTGATGGTTCACATGACAAATGTGAGAATTACTATACCACTTGATTTGAAATTTGCTTCAAACAAATTAACATTAAATAAATATTATTAAAGTTTATGATGTTTAATTTTTAATCAAAAATTTTGACTATAAATTTATTTTTGATAGCTATTGCAAAGAGCTGATTGCCACACAAAGAAAAAAAAATGTTGCTTTGTTTTGAATTAAATCAACCAAATAGTATTGCTATTTTTAGGTGAAAGTGGTAAGAAATATGGAGATTCAAGTAAAAAGAAATGAATATATTAAACTAATTAGATAAAAAATTATTATGCCTAGGAAATGCCAAAAATTTAAAAACATTTTGTAATAAATTTTCTTTTGCTTATAATATTTACTGAATTTACTATTGAATTGCAGAATACAAATAGTTCGAATTTTTTATTTTTATTTTTCTTCACTTTTTTGTACTTTATACTCATATTATTTTTACTTTAACAATTCCAATTATCAACTTTTTTTAATGGAAAAGAATGAAATTGAAAATTGAAAATTTTCCTTTTGACGTTATAGAATATAAAGCGCCATCTAGTTAACTGCGCCTTAATTAAAGTAAACATTTCACAGTGCTGCCATCTATTCATAATTTTTAGGAAATAAAAACTTAGATAAGCATTTAATTAAAAATAATTAAAATTTAAAATAAATCTTATGCCGTCAAAAGAGGCAGTAATCTGTTAAAATACAATGAACTTTTTTTTAGAAATTTGACAAAGTAATCGATGCAACTTCCTGATAATATTTTGAAAGATGTCAAATTGCAAAGAAAAATTGTATTCAGAATGGAAAATGATGCGAATAAGTTATTTATAGAATGTTATATAAATAAGTTCAAACTTTTAAGTAAGTTTCTACAAATTTATTACCGTATTATTGATTTTTGGGCTAGTTGTTCTGAGTTTTCATTTTTGTATTATCCTCAATCAAGTCCCCCTCCCCCCTCCATAGAAATTCTATTTTATTTTTTAACGTCAGTGAAAATTTAGAAAAGTCAACTCCTGTGATTTCGAGAACTGCAATATATTCAATAAGAAGACTCATTATTCCATTCTGAAATATTTTGGAGTTGATTAATAATTGGTTTAGTTCTAATTAAATTAGAGAAAAAAGGGAATAGTGTATTCTTGTAATGATGAGGATGAGCTAAACGAAGCACAAAAATCATAACAAAAAAAATCTTTGCAATCTAAAAATTAATTCTTGCAATATAAAAAAATATCCACTTTAAGCTTAATATACTTACAAATTTGCATTATTATCAATAAAAAAAATTTATTTTAAAGAATGTCAGCCATAAAAACCTCTGACACACTTTTTTTTTTTTATCTCTCCTGAATCTGTCTTAAAACTTGGCCTTATATATAAAGATGTCAGACAAAATAAAGAAAGAAAACAGAAACAGACTTATTTAGTTAAAAAATGAGATTTGTTTTTTTCTGACATATGCAATGAAAAATATTCTACGAATATATACACCTTCATATTTCGAAAGCAAGACATTTTAACACTTAGCACAAACAGAGGGCAGAGCGCATAAGTTTTTCTTTAAGAAAATGCGCCTCCATTGTAATTTATAATATTAATTTCTCCAATAAAAGCATATTTTATAAGATGCACCCGAAGTACATAAGAACGAAAGTATAATTTGTTAGAAAATTCAGACCATCTCCTGCAACACGATATTCAAATAATATTGTTTTCTTGAAAGATAATTTAAAAATAGTAACAGATCAATTAATTACAATATAGCATAGGGACAGCAAAATGGTAGAAAATAATCAAGATATGAACTGGTGTTTGAATATTGTTATAATACAAAATGGTTTTCGAACATCACTCTTTATATGAACGATGAAAAAATTATGTCAGTTCTATTAGAATAATACATACTAATAATATGGTTTCTATTGAACAAGGTGTAAAAACTGCAATATTTATAAATCAACGTAATAAATGACCTGCAAATTGGCATTTTGATATAATTTCAAATAGCATGGCTTCGATGCAAAAGAAAGAAAAATAATGGTATTATAGGAAGTTGGAATATTTTATAAAAGTACCAATCTTATTTGTGCATAAAAATATTTTCTGATACATCATTGCATCAAAATGTATTATATAATTAAAATGTCCCTTCGTTATTCTCTCCTACCTAAGAAAGACATTTATAGAAATTTAAGAATCTTTTTATGAGCTGTTTATCAAATTTGTAAAAATTTCTATTCTCGAGAATGAATACAAAATTGAATTCCAATTTCTTCAATTATTTACATCTTCAATTATTATTATTATTGCAAAAAAGCAAGTTTTACAAGTTTTTTAAACTTTTTTCAATGAACAAATGCACCGAACGCTTTCTAGATATAAGATTGTTTGGTAAACAATATGTGCTCTAAATTTAGACGGTGAATAGTGCAGATTTGCTGTTAATTGAATTTACAATTATAAAGCTCTGAAATATAGTTGTTCATGTAAAAATGTCGAATAATTTCCAAATTTTATTTATCAATCATTTTTATGGGGAAGCGAATTATTATTACTAAAATTTCTGCAAACGAGATATTTCAAATAAAATTGCGGATGATCAAGCGTGCCGAAGAATTTTCTTATTTTCCTATAGATGGCGCCACGAAATTCCAAAAGAAATTTAAAACATTCTCTTCTGTTCTCCCCCCCCCCTCTTTGTACAATGAATCTGAACACTAAAAAACTAAAAAATGCTTGTACAATGTTTTTTGCTAGTTAAGGAAATTTAAAGGCTTAAAATTCTTAGGTTCATCTGTGGGGTTTAAAGGGAAATCAACAATTTAAAGAAAAACTTTATTTACAATCATACTTCAGTCTTCGAAATTGTATGCCCCAAAGCTTTTCATACATGGTGATAGGAGTGATTAAATAAATACGTACTCACAGTGAGCAGTTATAATTGTGCTGCAATTAAGTTTTCAAACTTTATTTTCGATTTCCAAAGAGCAACAATGTTTTGTTTTCAAAACTCTGTAAGATTTGGATATTCAATTATCTATACCTTGTACATGCATCGAAATATATCAAGTTCCCAATACCTGGAGAAAATACGCTAGAGAAAAATAATCTATCTGTAAGATAATGATAGCCGATTGTACATAAACTATCTTCTCTCTAGTACTATTTTAAACTTTTACAGTAAACGGGAAGCCTTTTTATGGGTTATTTGTGCTTGCAAAATGGCGAAAATCCATTTTCTAGATGATCTTTGTGAAGTTTTATATTGTTTTATCTCACAAAAATGAAGGGCAGGAACCATTAACGATATATTTACGAGATAATAAAATTTCATATAAAAAGTGGTGAAATCAGTTCAACGACTGAGGCTGTTTGACTTTGTCAAGGCTTTTCCTCCACAGAAAATAGAGCTTTTGAGATTTGTCTCGAAAAAAAAAAAAAGATAAGGCAAACAATTACTGATAACAGTTAAATAGATCAAAAACTTTCGTATAAAGTAAAAAATGACGAAATCGAAGATGAATGGTGTTTAGAGTTTGATTATTTCATCTTGTCAATTATTTTAAATACATTTGTAGTACAAATTATTAATAATATTAGCAATTTTAATAAAACATTATTTTTCTTCTGTTTTTATGATATTATTATTACTGGAACATAAGGTCGTCTAGATGATCTGTTATTCTGTTAACAATATCTTGGATATGATTGTCACAATTTTATTAAAGAAAGCTATGATAGTGCTAGTTTTTTCATGCCATTTTGTCAGAGGGTTTAAGAAATAAAAAAAAAACTATTTGTACATTTTAGATGTAAACATAAAGCATTTTTTCCCCTTGCAATGGGATCTCCTCTGTACATAATGTAGGCAAACTCTCAAATTAAAACTAGTCACACAAATGAATTTGAAAGAAATAGTGATTCACTAACAAAAAAAATGCAATGTCAAATATAAAATAAAAGTATAAAATAAAATAATGCTGAAAGAAAATATATCAATAATTTCCATTTGAAACGAGAATATTATCAGTCAGAGTAAATACAAAATAATAAAAATTGCAGATCTCATATCATGAACTTTTGCTTCAATCTAGTATAAAAAAAATTGTGAATTCTATTCTTATAGATAATTTTTATTCATGCTTAATTATATTCGCACATAGATAATCAGTTTAAACATTAAAAAATCTCTGTCACTTGCTAGAAGCCAAAATAGAAGTAAGCAGCTAGCCAAAAAAGGCCTTTTGACTGTGACCAGCGTTACAGACGATGGTGGACGATTATACTATAGATTCATTTATATTTACTTTATTAAAACAAAGCTAGAAATATTGTTATTTCATACCCAATGGCGTTAATATTTGCAAAGCCACTGATGATTGGAGATAAAAAAAATTATATTATATTCAGGTGCTATTTATTCACTTCACATTTCTGTCCGATTATATTTACCTAAAATTTATTACATACTAATTGTCTTTGGAGACTAGAATGGGTCTCCGGGGAAATATTGGTTATATTTAATTTCAGTTGATTCACTTAGATGTAATTTCTTTCCTTTAAATCGTCAGACATTTAAAACGTGTTATTTTAATTGCTTTACATATGTTCTGCTGTTCCTCGTGTACATAAACTTTCCTGCTGAAGACGAGACCCATGATATAGCGCTATTAAAAATGCAATTGTCTGTTTCATCTCTCTTTTAACTCCCGTGGAATTGCAAATTCACATTTTGTTCGTCTTGTAAACTAGGTGGATATTAGATCTATTGCTTCTTCCTTAACTTTCAACAAAACCGTCCGATTAAATATTTGACGAATTGAATTTCAGGACAACAATGTAATCAGTTGAAATGCTTTTTTTAAAAAATGACAGAAAATCAGGAGAAAAAAAATGCACGAGTATTAAATTGATATTATTAAAAATATGATTTTTTTTTTAAATTTTGAACCTGTGTAAAAACTAGTTTTATTTAATAATGTTTTCAGAAACAAGCATAAGAAAGACAAACTTTCACTTAATTTTTAATTAATTAAAATTTCAAAAAAAAAAACGATCCTAGTTGGCCCTTTTACCCTTCATGGTATAGATAAATATGCTACATTCGGTAGTTTTAGGTCAAACGGTTTAACCTGCACAGCGCAAACACACGCACACATTCATCTTTATTACTAGTAGAGTTGTTTATTATTAATTTAAATCTTTATTGTTAGAGAGTATTGTCTGAAATTATATAAAAATGTATCTGATGTCGCGTAGTTTATTATTAGAGAGTATTAAAAAGGGATAGAAAGGGATGTTTTCATTCATTAATAATATGTTTCTTAAGCATCATGTTCTTTGGATATTCTATAAGATTATTTACTCATTTAAATAATTTTAAAATCTGAAAATTCAAATTTCAAAAATGTTTTCTGTTATTTATTATTTTTAGTAAAGAATAAATATACAGAAGATGCATGTCACTTTTCTTTTTATTTATTTATTTAATGGAATGTGCATATCGCATAATGATATAAATATTGAAAAAAAATGGAGTTAAACAGTTATCAAATTAAGAGAAAAGGAAGAATTAAAAAAAAAGGAAGACAGGAAACGAAATTTCTTTTAAAATGACAAAACAATTAAATACAATTAAATAAATTTATTTGTTTCAGAGTTGTAAGATATTCAAAAACATACGTATTTTAGAAATCGATCTTCTCACATTTTAGGTAAATTAAAAGTTTAATTCATTTTTAGTTTTTTCTTAAAATTTCTTTCACATTCGTGAGTACGAAAATAGAGAAATGAAGTGATGTTAATTAATATGTTGCTTACATTTTAAATTTAAAAAATTTAGTTATAGGAGTTGGCTTTAAAAGAAAATTTAGCGTTTGATAATAGAACATAGCTTACTTATTAAAGCTGTTAGGAACACAGTAGATAAATTGTTTAAAACAATAAAATTCGAGGGTTAATTATTGCGTTGGAATTTTAAGCATTAATTGCTCACACGTGAGAAAGTTATCAGACATGTTTTTTTTAATAAAAAGTTAAACAATCTTGAAACAAGGTACATGAGAAACTTTCAATGGCCTTTTTGTTATGTTTTGAAAAGATTTGTGACTTATAAATTGCATGCGATCATTGAATGACAGCTTAATAATGAAAGCGACTTAAATTATTCTTGTGAAATGAAGGGAAGAAGAGTTAATTAGGTTAAAAAAAAAACTCTGCCAGGCTTTTAAAATATAAGCTTGCGTGCGTAGACGCCATCTATTCATCTCAGAAGTAAAGTGGTGTAAGCATCTTTCTTCATTTGCATTGAGGAATTGGAACATTAGTAACTTAGTAGCAGTATTAACTTTGATTTGCTTTAGAATTTTCTTTAAGATTCAATACCTGTTCAAAATATGAAATTTTTTTGATTTTTTTTTCACTTTTTCAACCTAACATTAATTAAAAAGCAGAGGCAATCAACAAGACACTTGGACTTGTTAATGTTTCTGTTTAAATTAAGCAATTTTTCTTTCTCAATAAAGCAAGATTGTGCAAAATAATAAATTAAAATGATTGCATTATTAAATAATTTGATCATATTTATTAAAAATTTATTCAATGGATTATCGATAATCAATAATAATTTGACATTTACTAGAAATGGCAAACGATTGCTTTGCGACTAGGTTATGTGTTTCTAACGAGGTTTTCAGCTGTAGAAAAGGCTCTTTTCCATTTAATAGTTTTAATTTTAAATATGAAGCCACACTGAAATTCTATTATTGGAGTTTAAAACTATGTTTAGTTGGAATATAGGGTGACTACAAAAATATTTTCCAACACTGAAAACTCTTTTTGTATAACTAAAGAAGTCATTGTTTTGATTTACTAATCGCTTAAAAAATAACATTGAAAAAATGTAAATGAAATAAATTCATAAATGTTTAAATAAACCGCGATGTGGAACGATATCTACTGGATATTCAAAAGTTCATTTTATACTCCTTACATCACGCTTGTTAAGTAATATTATTGCAAAGGCCTTTCTTCACCCAACTGTTATGCCCGGAGGTTAAGAACCTTGAGTTCAAGACATCCGCCCACGATCCAACAAATCGGCAAATTATGCCATGTCCAATCACAGTTCTAATGGTTTGGAAGGTTTCAGTTATTAAATCGACTCCTAATTGGAAGATTATCCATTGTAATGTTTTCATGAGGCTAAGTTTGGAAAATTCCTGCATAATTTCACTGATTATTTTTCTGTATCTCGAACCCAATCTTTGTATAAGTGTTATATTCGCTTTGCCTTTTTTTCCCCTTGAGAACACAGTTATTGGAGTAATTTCATAAGATTTGAACAAGCGAAGTGGAGGATTAACTAGGCATTCTGGGATATTTATTAAGTATGCTAGACCAATATGGGATACAAGCAGATCGATGAAATAAATTAATTTTTCCTGTTGAGCTGTTTAAATAAGTTTGTAAAAAATACAAATTATATGAATAATAAAATCATTGGATAAAATTAACGTTTTATCATTATTAATCAGGTTTCCACATGTTTCATAAACTCACTTTGCTATATAAATATTTACGAAATCAAATACTTGCTTCAATAATAGTTCGTTCAGACGTAGATGTCAAGGATTTTGGTGTCATAATAGATAAATGAATTATATTCACAAAATTAATCTAATTCATAAACATCTAAAAATCTGTTCAAAATTGAAACTAAATTGGCCATCTTATTAAAAGAAGGACCTATATGCAGTGCTTAAGGCTACAAATTACCTAAATCCGCCTATGAATAGGTGATGGACACATTGGCAAAGGGAATGGATAAAGGACATTGACCCATTTACAAATAAATCATTAGGCTAAAAGGAAAGGAAATTTTCATTTTTTATAAGTCTCTTACTATTAAAGATAAAAATATAATTCAAATTAAGAGTATAATCGCTTCATCGTAATGAATTTTTGTGTTAAAAGTATTTCTGTTACTGAAATTGTTCAGAAGATACGGGTTGAAAAGCAATTTCAGTTCTTAAATTCGTTTTCTTTTCAAATTAAACACTTGGTTGAAATGCTCCCATTAGTTGTATTGTCTTACATTCTCTAACTCCATCTTTTGTAAAAGATGGAAATAATGAAAAGGGTGAGAAATTTTCTTCGTACTTTCTACGAAGAAGCCATCTACCCTTCCTACCGATTTGCCGATGAAGATTTTTATTGTTTTAGGGTAGATAGATATTAGATATTTTTAGAAAAAAAATTGCAAAGTGTTATATTGTTTCTCTGTGAAAGTGACAAAAAATTATAGTTGTGATCTACTCTGAGGTAGACCATGGAAAATTTTTAAGTTCGTTATCAGTAAGCAATTCAGATAATCTATACTTCTATACTTATAAATAACGCTCAATGTGTGTGTGTGTGTTGGCGCTCTACAGACCAGGTCATTTGACCTACAGCTACCAAATTTGGTACATGTATACCTTAAAGGTCGGGAATGTGCACCTGGGGTCCCTTTTTTTGAATTTTTAATTAGAATTTTAATTATTAATTAAAAACTAACTTTCCGGCCAAAAAAATCTTCCATTTTCCCCACCGTTAAATGAGTAAGGCTTCAGTTTTTTTCCCCCAACAGCAATGAGGCAAGGGTTAACATTTTTCAGCCGATTATTTCAAATGATTCTGGTTTTTTTTTCTTAATGCATTTAAAATTAAACATTGTTAATTAATCCATCTTTCAGATTCATTCTGAAGTACTTTTGAATTAAAATAACACAGAATAAAGGAAATTAAAAATTTCTCATCTGCATAGCGTTGCCCCAACTGGCGTAGAAAAATTCACGCATTTGCGTTACCGTAACTGGCGTTGAAAGTTCACGCATGCGCATTGTGTTCTGATTGTTGACATGATAACCATTATCAACGGATGATTTAAATTATTTTTAGATTAGTTGCATGCTTTTGTAATTAAATTGTATTTATGTTAGTTATATATATTTTTGTATATGCTTATAGTTTTAAGTACATCGTTTTTTAAGTAGTTTTTTTTAACCTGTTTTCAATGATTTAAATTATTTTTAGGTTAGTTGCATGCTTTTGTAATTAAATTGCATTTTATGTTAGTTATATATTTTTTTGTATATGCTTATAGTTTTAAGTACATCGTTTCTTAAATAGTTTCTTTTAAACCTGTTTTCGACCGATTATTTTAAACGATTCATTTTATTTTCTTAGTGTTTGATGCATTTAAAATTAAACATTGTTAATTAATCGATCTGTTCATGATGAATCTGAGAAAACTTTGTTGACAAATTCTTGAGATATTACATAAATTAAGAACGATATTCTTTAGTGCCCATAAAGTTTAAACGCTCAGTGACTCTGTAATCAGTAATCATATTATAAAAAAATGCTTTGTTTCAGTAAAAAATATTATTATATTAATTGCAGATTAATTCTTTCCACTTTAATTTAAAGCATTAATTCTACGAGAGGTGACAGAAAATTAGAGAGATACATATTATGTTATGACTGAAGGCCTTTATAATATTATGAGTGAATTATATGACTATCAAAATTTGAGGTTTTAATATATTTTGATGAAGAATCTATTAAAGTTGGAATTGCGTAAAATATTTAATTATTAAAATTTAAACGAACATTAAGATTGGCGAACCGGCTGGTCGCCAAAGGCGGCTATTAATAATAATAAAATAAAATAGTCTTCCGAAAATTTTGCCAAACATTGAAATTTCATAATGTCTTTTTCAAATTCTACACTATGGAACTGTTTGTGGAGATAGAAACATTCAAAGATGACTTCGCTTTGTAAATATTGCCATATAAAATATTTGCAATAAATTTTGTTTAAATATTTGTAATTACATTAGAGATTATTTACTATAGTATAATGGTAAGCTCGTAAATGTCAACTTCAATTGCAATTGATTACTATAAATAATGTGGAAATAAAGCTTTTTTAGTAGCAGTTAATCAGTTGCAATGTCAAAATCGGTTTTGTGACCGTCATCTGAAATTTGTTTAGCAAGAATTTTTGTAATTTCGTTACCTAGGCATTTGCATTTTTGTGTTCTAAACCTTCAAAATTTATCCTATGACAAATTATAATTTAAAAATTTGCAATAATTTATTGCAAATTTTAATTAATTTTAATTAAACATTTTCTTTGCAGTAGATATAATTATCGAGTCACTCATGTGTTAACCAAAATGTATATAAGTTGATAATTTAAAGACAAATTGATTCAAAATACAAGGAAGACAAAAGCTATAATGACAGTATTCGTATTAATAATTCTTTATTCTTTTAAAATAAGATGTGATTATTAACAAAAAGTTATTCCAAAAAATTACTTTTAAAAATGAAGGGAGAAAACAAAATCCATGTTCTTAAAAAATGACGACAATTTATTTCATTAAATGATAAAAATTCCGTCTAAGAGAAAGATGAAATTCGAATTACTTTTTTTCTCAAAAACTGCTACTTTTTTTCTGTTGCCACAGCTACAAAAGAAGAAAAATTTTATTTTTCAAAATATTTATTCTTTTCAAATGCTTTTAACTTTATCAGAGCATAAAGGTGTATTGAAAAATTAATAATTTTTTACTTAAATTTTTACATAATTTACTCTCTCAAAAACATTTTTTTTTATAAAGGGAAATATTTAACTTTTGTTTAAAATTTCCCATGAATTTGCAGACATTTGACCTTTTTCAAAAATTGATTAGACAAGAAAGGCTAGTTTAATTTCTTACAATAATGTGAACGAAATACGTATATCAATCCATAAAATTGCATTTAACATGGTTCGTTTTTTTTCCCTTAAAAATTTACATACCTCACACATTTTGATAAGAATATTTTCTCTAGAATTATTGAAAAGGAAATAACTGCCGCTAAATATACCATTAAAATTTTTCATGGATTTCTGAACACGACCTTGTGTAAAAACTAACTAAATGCAAAGGACATAAATTTGAATTCAATCCTCAATCCTATAAAATAAACATTTAGATCCATAAAATTACATTTATAATCCAAAATTTCTCATGATGATTCGTCAATAATCTTTTCTTGGAACACAGTAATAGGTGCCTTACTTTTTTTTTTCTCCCTCAATTGAATAAATAACACATTCCGAAAGCATCGGAATATTTTTACAGCATTGTTTAGGGAAAAAGGAAAGGGGGGGGATTCCTTTCATTCTCTAGAATGCTTCTCGGAACAGACGAAAATTATTATATTGGATTTATATGCTAACTAATAACACCTATTACGTAGTGGTTGAATTTATGCGAATGCGTGTGGTTCGAATGACAGGTTACGGCCCTTTAACCCCGCCTTTTCGATGTACTCCGTGTCGTCCCTAACTCCAGATTATCAGCAGTTCTGGTCATTGGGGATCTCCGTCATATCACGTTTGTTTTGCTTTTCGCTATCATCTTGTTCTAAAAATGTTATTATACAACGGTTTATATTGATTATTTTTTGATATTTTTTATAGTGCATTCTTTTTATATTGCTTCTCTCTTCTGGGGTGGTATTTAATTTGATATATTAGTATGATCATCTGTTTCGGAACGAATCATATGCCATTTGGCATAGATGGTATGACAGTTTAGCTGTAAATGAAATACTTAAAATTATGAAGAGGAATGGTTTCGTGGATTTTGATTGTTTAGAGTAATATATGTGCTATGCATTTTGAATTTATTATGCTAATGTTATATTCGAGGCATTGGGATGCCCCATTCGCTTTAAAAAGGTCTGGATGATAAACCGTGGTAGATTTCCGGATTAGGCAGATGCCTAGGATATCGAATTAAAATGGGTGGATACTGGCAAGTCTTTTAGAAATTATTATTAACCTAGTTATAAAATTGTTTGAATCACGTCATAATTTTGTTAAAAAATATTTTTGAACTTTAAAATAATAAGAATACAATTAGAATTTATTATACAATTATAAATACAAGAATACTCTGAGCGAATTATTAAAGTCATTAATAAAAAATACAATTAACTACTTAATTATAAAGCATTGGAATATTAAATTCACTTTTTATATTACATTCCTATTATATTCTAATATATACTTTTTTATATTACATTCCTATGTTCTGTAAAATAGTTTTTATGTTTATTTTTGTTTTCGTTATTTTTTTATGTTATATTTGGGTTTGAAGTATATTATTTTTTATTAAATGTGTTTGAAATATATTATATTTTATTAATTGTATTTGAAATAAATTATTTTCCGTAATTTTTTTTTGTAAGTAAGGAAGTCATTAACACATAATTAATTTTTTAATAATTTTTTACTTTAATCTTTTTTAATGATGTACATACAAATTAAATAAAACGTTTTTTATATAATTAATAACATTTAAGAAATTAAACTTAATTATTAACACTTGATTGAATTAAAAATATGTAGAAATACGAAAATAAATTGACTAATAATTAAAAAAGAACCTTATATTGTATACTGACTAGGACCGAAAAAGATTAAATCCGTCTCTAAAGACATTTTTTTATCATAAGGCAGTTCAGAAATCAGCAACTTTAATAAAAAAATTATGAATTTATGTTTGTACATGATTATGTATCGTATGTGTACATGATTATGTACAATCATTATTTGTATGTGTACATGATTATGTACAATCATTATTCGTTTGTGTACATAATTTTGTACAACATTGTTTATCTGTATATATGGATTTGTATACCATTGTTTGCGTGTTTCAATCATCTGATATATATTATTTTAATAATACAAATTGTGCGCTAAAATTTATGATTTTGTTTGTTTTGTTTTGTTTTTCCACTTTGAATTTACGTTTCCAAAAGAGAAACAAGATCGTTGTGTGCCATTAAGTTCATCAGCAAATTCACGAAAAGGATCATCTTTCATAATTCAGGATAATAAAAAAGCATTTGATATTTTATATGTACTTATATAAGATGACAATTGAAACTGAAATTAATTGAATATTCCTTCACGGTACTATATATATAATACTGCTCACAAATATAAACTTATATACTTGTTGCTGAAAATTTAAATTTTGAACTACAGTAACTTTAATTTGAAATCATTTGGCTGAAAGTTTTAATTCAAAAAGATTAATGTTAACTATAATGCATAATTATTTTAAACAACTTTCAAAGTTTTATTTCATTGCCGCTTAGCTCATGGTAATTAAAGGGGTGTGCATTACAAGAAAGCTTCACAAAATAAGTAACAAAACAAGTAAAAAGCAACGAAATAAATAACAAAACAAGTAACTTACTAATCATATATTGTAAAATAAAAGTGAGATCACTGCATAATAGAGCCATGCACATTCAGTCATTCAAAATGAAAAAAAAAAAATGTTACATTGTACATAGGTCTAAAAAAGCAAGTTTTGTATCATGATAATCTCTTTAGATATTTAAAATGGAGACTAAAAAGATGACCAAAAATTTCTTGGCTAATTTTTGAAGAAAATAATTATAGAACGAAAATAATTTTTTATTAATTTATGATGATTGCTAATAGATTAAGATAATAACTTTTCCTATCAATCAAATAATAAGTTACTGAAGTTAATAAGCACCAAAATTTTGAATATGAATTATTGTACACGCTACATTTCATGAAATAGTATATTTTATTTAAGCACATGTATTCAATTTTGAATAGCATGATTATAAATATATAGTTATAAAAGTAATAATAGAAAAGTAGACATAGCATAATAATAATAATAATAAATCATTGATAAATAACACTTTGAAACAAAATTGGAACATTTTGAAAATGCGCTGTGAATTCATTAAGATTAAAATAGAGTTGTAAAATTTTAGAAATTCACAAAAACTTGTAATATTTTTTTCTAATTGCAAATTCTGATTTACTACAGAAAAAATAATAACTATCAATAAAATGACATTATACTGGAAATATAAAATTAGTCATCACCATATTCATAGCATAAATATCTAAAATTAAAGGTTCAACCTTAAACCATTTGAATATGGACTCGAAAATATGAATGCTTCTAAAAGCTTTTCCAACAATATTGGGAAACCTTAATTCAGAATCCCATTTTAATATATTTTTTATTCATGTTTTTTAAGTAGAAATAATAGTGTAATCTTAGATTAGATCATTGAAACTGAAGCGATTGCAATAAAAATTTTAACTAAGAAAAATTCAGTGTATCTTGAGATAGAACGGTAAAATGTAAATTTAAAAATGGAAGTAAAAATTCGTTTTGACTACTTTAAAATTTTAACTAAACAATAGATAAATAATAAATGCATTGTAAATAATTTAGTTGATAAAATAGTAATTATAATTAATTTTTTAATATAATTACAATAAATAAACTAGCAATTTTTATAAAGGAACTCTATATAATACTTTGAATAAAACAGTACTATAAATCTTCAAAATAATCACTTGTTCAAAATTTTATAGAAAAAAGATGGTATGTTAATTGAGTTCATTATGCAAGTGGTTTCACTACATTTCTTTTTCGTAAATACAGTAAACTATCAAAAGGTCCACATTTTTAACAAGATTTTATTGTTTTTGTACGCATAAATATTTGGTTACAAGTTAAAAATTTTGCAAACCTACAACATTTTGAAACACAATCATCAGTGAAAAAATGTATGAAGTTCGGATCAGAGAAATTAAAGTGTTCGTTAACTGTATAATTTCTTATTTTATGCCTTCCCTGAAAACAGATAAAAAACGATAATTACCACCGGTAATTTTACTCTCCTATTGTAAGATGATGAATTCACTGAAAAAATATTTCATAAACTAGAAAATTGTGACGGAGAAAATCGTTTTCAGTTGATTTAAGATTTACCCGCCAGCAAAGAATTTAAAGGCAGTCAACAGACATCATTTTCTCCAAACAAATTCCTAACTAATAACTCTTTTTTGGAAAAGCAATTTAAATTTATCTGTTGGTCTAAGTATCCACATCAACCATCCTTACCAGTGAGTGTGTTAGAAAACAATGCAATTCAGTTTGCCGTCATTCACATAATGAAATCTTATTGTTATGCAACTAACATGTAACTCTGCTGTGATGCTTACCAACTCTTCAAGCTTGACCTACAAATGAAGTGCTGGACTTAATTCAAGATCCATCAAACAATTGATAATCGCCTGAGTTAAGGCAACCGGGCGAAGAGATCATTAAAAAAAATTATTTCACTTTTGTTCGTGCTTGACCTTTCTTCTCAAGCCTTCCGGGGGGAGGGGCTCGCTGCGGCACGACTAAGCCCTACTATCCATAGTGCACTTTCGGGTACTTTAATCAACCTAGAAGTCTCTCACCCTATTTTTTTGCCACGTTGCCATTTGCTTCCTGGTTTTTATGGTGGAATTCACTAAGAATTTTGGTTTCGAGGGGGAGTGGCACTGAAGGGAGAATCGTGCTACCTGTTGAACGGTAGCATTCGATGCAGAAGAAAGGGGCACACGAGGTGTTGCCCGGGATGGAAAGGGTGTGAAACGACACTTGTGAATGAAAAGCTGGCAAGAACTAGGCTGTAGCGCGAAGCTTTTGTTCTCCTACACAAAAGAATCGTTAAAAGAGATTCATGTTTCTTGAATTATTAATTAAAAAGTAGAAAACGAGGCTAACATGAAGTAGTTAGTGAAAAATTCAGAAAGTTGACGGTAATCGTTGTAACGAAATTTTAACCTCTTTATCGTTAGTAGAATAACTACCGAACAGCCGTGGTTGTAACAAGCAATTACTTAATTTGCATTCATTTTCTGTCTGGAATGAAATATATGATAGTCAAAACAGTTTTTAAAAATATTATATAAATTTCTCTTAAGGAGAAGCTTGCAGAACAATGTCACCTCATTTCATAAAAAATAAAGAAAATTATTATTACTTTTTTATGTAGAAATTTTTAGTCCAATAGATAATAATAATGATTAGTGATATTTTCGCATAAAGATTTTTTTAAAATCTGAATTATCAGTCAAAATAGGATTAACTCAAAAAAAACTTTCTTCTGATTTTCTTGCAAGGAAAAGACGTAAAATTCATTCTAGAATAAGTTTAGAGAGTTCCATACAGAAATAACTGAGATTAAGATATGCTGTACATTTTATTTTGTGGCAGTTGTGAATGATAAGAATTTTCGCTTTCATTCAAAATCTGTTTTGTTTTCATTTGCTTTGTGAAAACAATGTTATTGCTTTTTTTTTTTTTTTTTGAAATCTTTGTCAGAAAAAAAAACAATTGGGCTCTAAATATCTGAAACATTTGATATTCAAATATTACACTTTCAACGACTGTTCGGTACTTTTAGGCATTTTACAGAGTATCTAATTTTATATAATATTCCTTTCCTTTTTTTTCTTTTTCATCTTAAAATTATTTTATTTACGAATAATTTTTTTTCACAGTGAACTTAAAAACATATAAGTTATAACATAGTTGATTTTGAGGACAAAATAAATTATTTACATGAGTTAAAATGTTTTCTACAAAAACCTACAAGTACAAAATTAGATTCTTCATGATTTTAGCAATTTACTAAAATTTATGCTGAAAGGATTCGACGCAAAATAGTTTTCGAAAAATATTTCTTCTCTGTACCTTAATTGCTAAGCCGATGAAAATTCTCGTGGCGCCATCTGAAATGAAAAATAAATCACATCCTAATTCAAAATTAGAAACAACACACTATTCGCGAGCATAATTGTTTCCGAATATCGGATCATATTTAATGTAAAGTTATTTCGCTTCTTTAGCGAAACTTATTTGCCGAAGGCTAAGTCTTTCAGATTCTGCATGTCTTTTAATTGTGTAATTGGAGCATTGTTAATTTTAACATAAGTTAAATATCAATTTCCAGTCTTTTTAACCATTATCAATTTCCAGTCTTTTTAACCATTTGTTATTGTATTAATAATTTTGATCAATGATTGTAAGAACTCTTTGTAAATCATTCCTCAATAAAACTCGATTCAAAACTTTAGCATTCGTTTGCTTTTGTATCACATTTATGCTGCATTTTGGCTGTATAGAACATGGATATATATAAAATTTCAATACACTGGATGGGCAGTGAACTGGTTCCCAAATTTGATAAATTTAGAAATTCGTTTCATTGTTTTTTGTCAACAATATTCGAAAAATGTATTGCACAAAATCAAATCTTACCTCATTTTGAATTTCATATAACTTTCTTCTGTTTATTGTACCTAAAGATTTATTGTTATTTCCTCGAAAAATATCTGGATATTTTAATAAGGCGAGTGAAAAAAAATGGTATGGCAATTTTTCTCATATTTAGCTTCAGAAACCTGAAATAGACTTTAAAAACATTATATGTTTCTTCATTTTGGGCGCCTCTGAAAACTTATTCAAAGTATCGATATTTCTCTTTTCGCTTTTTCTTCCTTCTGCAGTCAAGATATTTGATCATTAGACTGAATACTAAGTTCGTTATTTTAAATTTACATGAGTTTTAAAGAATTAAAATTAATTCAATATTAAAGATTTTAAATTATTTTATGTAGGACTATATCTGGAAAAATATTACAAAAGTATTTTGACTTATAAATAGAGACAGATAAAAATAAATTTATTTCAGATTTATAATTTTTTCTATCGAATGTTTTTTAGGAAATTTATAAACATTTTTGATAGTTAACGAAAATGTCAATAAAATAAAGTATTTTAAGATTACGAAATGGTCCATTACCGCAGAAAAAAAATTAAATTAAATGTGTGATAAATTTTTTAAACAAATTGATATATAAACAGACGTTGCCCAGAACGTAGAGATTGTCATATTTTTTCCCCGTTATTTTTCGTTCAAATAAACAAAATAATGACGTGTAAGCAAATGGTCATTAAAATACATGTCATGAGAAAACGTTTGATTCTGGAATGAGTGTAATATATAATTTGAAATCAGTGATATCAAAAATTCGTGTTAAAAAGCGTAAGTCAATCTTAATATGTAGATTAGACATATGAATATGCATATTTTTGTTTAGTTTTATGTCGATATTTTTAAACGTTCCTTGAAAAGACATTCTTAAAATTAAATATTCAAGAATATTTTTTATTATTTATAGTATACATTCAAAAAAAATGCATTATTCCATTTAAACGATTTTAGTTGGCTGTTTATTTATCATCATGAAATTCAAAATTTCTCGAGCATCCAAGTACCGGAATGATCGCATATCCCAGGTACAATTCAGCATATATTTAAAGCAATTTTCAATAAATGTATATAGTATATATTAGACAAGAATTTAATATTGGCCATATGTCTGACTTCAGCATATTAAAAATCACAACTGTTTTTCAGAATTTCTATTTGTTTCTGTCTTGCATCGAGAAAATTTAGAATTTCCCTTTTTATTTCTTAAGTTACTTTTTAAACATAAGAATAAAAGTTTGAAGATAAAAAAAAAATCATCGCTCTTTTAAAGTAAGCAGACGGCAGAATATTAATCTTCAGAATTAAAATATATTTGAGGTATCTAATCTATTCAATTATTTTTAAAAAAAAACTTGTATGTAAACATTGCGTTTTATTCGCTTTGTGATTGATGCCGGGTTTACACTCAGCCAGTTATAAGACGACCAGTAGGCAGCGAATGCGCAAAAAGGCTGAAAAATGCTGTTCGGTTGATGGCAAGTAATTGTCCGGAAGGGACAACAGCATGCCGCTGTATTGTATTCTTTTTCTTATTACGCATGTGTTTGTAGAATTTGGCGGGTTTTTTAGCCTGAAAAAATTGATCACTTATCAAAGATTATTATCGAAAGTCATTTTGCTCCAAGTTCTTTCTGACCCGGGTTTTTTTTTCATTTTATTTGCCATTTCTTTTCTATAGTTTGCCAAATTTAGGTATTTGGAACTTTTTTTTTTAATTTACCCTATTTCTTTATATAAATATCTATAATTTTAATATGATATGCAGTGGCAAAGAAAAATTCAGGGAGTCCAAAGCAGCAATTTATAGTTAAGTTTGAAATGCCTGAATCTATCTTATGAAATTGTGGCAAACATAAATCAGTCCTTTTCTACGCATGCGCTGCCTACTGGCCGAGTGTAAATCCGGCATAATAGATAGCGAACCACCCGACACATGATATTTGAAGTTTTTTTTTACCAGTATTGTTTGAAATATTTAATGAAAAATATTATTACGTCGTATAAGTATTTATATTGCATTTGACGGTGTCAAAAAGCTTTAAAGTAAAGCTTTAATTAACGTCAAATTAACAGAAAATGAGTTTAAAACAATATTATTTGTTAATTCTACTTGTATACACACCGATTGTGGTACCACTAATTTGTTTATCTGTTTCGAGTTACGGAAATTTTTCGTCTCTCGGCTGGCAATCGTTTGAATACCTAAGCAATACATGCGTCTTTTTAAAATAGTAATGAGGCGTCGAACGAAAAAAATCCGAAAATAAAAAGAAAAAATGCGAAGAAAGATCGAAAGAGAATTAGGCAATTTGAAAAGAAAAGCTGATCGTTGTTTCTTAGGGCACTTGCCATGGACAAGCCCGCTGTTACGAGGACAGCGATTTTAGGACAGTTTTTTATAGCACCAACTAGAGCCAAGAGTACGACTTTGCTACTCAGGCTTCACTCATTCGCTTGCACAACCCCTTTTTACCGGAGGGCACATTCACACATCTCACAGATAGAACAACGGAAGAACAATCATGCCCAAACCGGGACTCGAACCCAGGACTCCCAGATCACGTGGAAGACGCGCTACTTCTATGCCAGGACGCCAGCAAGATGATCGTGAATCTGCTAAGTTTGAAGCAAAATGTGAAAAAATGATTCAGTGTATAGATATTGGAAATATAAGCAAACAATGTTCTCATTGTAAGGTTTTGAGTTTTGAATAGGAAATAGGACGATCGCAAAATGTATGTTCTCTTAATGGAAAGATTAATCTTTCAGCGTTGAAAGGATAGTCTACGGAGTTTAAAAATTTGCTAAATTGAACTGACAATCGTCGCGTACAGTATCGGACAACATCGGAGTTGACGAGCGAAAGTCAGCAGGGGTCAAAGCCCCTTAAAGAAAGAAAATATATTTAAAAAATATTAAGAATGTAAAAGCAAAATACATTTTCGAATATTGATGCATTCTTAATAATGAATGTTTTCTTCAGTCTTTAATTATTAAAAAAAAAAAAAAAACTTCGTTTGGGTCTTTTTTATTTTGTACGGATAAAATGGTAAGATATGTCTGTTGAAAGAAGCTATAAGCGAATTAAAACCATATTCATATATTGTCTTGCTATATGCGAATTGTGTATTGCAACATGCAGGAAGAAAGGAGCCACTGAATATGTTCGAGAGAACAAACTTAAGGCCGAACAACTGCCAAATTTGGTACATCTTGCGAGTTAGAAGCTTATTAAGAAAGCGAGTTTCCAAATCCTTAATTAGATATTTAATTAAAAATTTTAACTATTTTCCTCAATAATTTTGGAACATAGCAGCGAAGTTTTCAGAGATACAAATTTTATCTTTAACCGCAATATTTTAAGTATATTTAACAATTATATTTTTCATTGTTTTAATTACTGGATTTAATGCTCACAAATGTTAAGTCGATATTAGATACATTTTTATGTCTGTATTATTGTTGCTATATAATTAAGAATAGAATAATTCATTTGTGATTTCCAAAATTTGCTTTTTTGTTTTCATCTACAGGACATGCAAACCCATTTGCTCATAAAAAATCGAATTTAGTTGCTTTGAAATAAATTTATTAGCGAATCAGCATGTGGTCTCCACGAAACTTTCTAGCATACGCTCTAATAAATGTCTTATGTATTATTAACCACATGTCATTGGTGAACAATAGTAATAAAAGATCTATTAGAGTGCAATATTTGGCGATAATTTTCCAAAATGTTGTTAATGCAAATGTGTCAACAAAAAAAATCGAATTTATATTGTGGATGCTTTTTATTCGACCGATTCGAAGCAAAATTTGCCACAGATTTATAATTATAGTCATCAAATCGTATATCAAATTTTATATACTGAAGTGATTGCGTTTACATGGATGCAAAAGTACAAACCAACAAACGAGCAACTCTTTGGCAGGTTTAGCTCGCAAACTGATAAGAATCTATATTTTAGATGCTAAATCTTAGTACCAAAATTTTAGCTCTTTACGCTTCGTAGACATCGAGTTTACTTATATTTGGATGGACGGACAGGAAAACTTCCTCTGAATATTTTCGTTCAAAATTTGATGGAGATAAAAAAAATATTTAAAATCCATGTACCGAATTTAATCTATCAAATCCAAAATGTTAATTGGGTTTACATACAGAGAGATATTACCAAAAGTTATGCGTACTCGCGGAGGTCTGAAACGTGAAGACTGGTAAAAATCATCAGTTCGAATTTTTCCATAATACCAATTCTTTCCCTTTGTATATTTCGTGTATGAGAAAGTAAAAATTGCTTTTCTGCCATTGAATTTAGAATTGACACTTCGAAAAGCTCTACATGTCTGGTTTGATGCTTGGCCATTTTTTTTCTTCATATCTACGGCTAATTATGCTTTCTGGATTTTATTTTGCCTGTCTTTGGTTTGCTGTTTCAAAATGTCAGTTCTGCCTTTATATTTCTTTGATGTAATCGCATCCATTTTGTATATATTTTTTCTTTTGTTAAAAGTCACTCAATAAAGAAGATATTGAACCTTAATTTTCTTAAATATGATTCAAATCAACAAAATTATAAGCTGCTTAGAAATAAAGTTTTTTAAAATTTATTTCATTTGCAATTTTTTGGCAGCATTACTCATATTTAAGGTGACGAGTCGCTACTGATTAAGGACTAATTTTGAAAATAAAATACATGTATGTAAACAAAACATACAATCCTGAAAGATTATCACGTTGCTGTGTTTCAAACTATAAGTCCGATTCTTTGATTTTTTCATACACATATATATGTCACCATAAAAATTGTTTCAATCTGTAAGAAGTATTTTTAATGCGCAAAAGAATAGAACATCGATACTTTAAGTAAGAAATAAACTAAGTGATTCATTAATAAATTTTAAATAACGATTATACGAAAAAAATAACAAGGGATTCCTTAATTACATTAAGTTTTTATGTATCTCATTAATTCTTAGAAATAATATAAACGGGAATAAATCTGCATAGTCTACTTTATATGTCTATAAATCACTGTCTAAGTAATTAAATCAATTTTTAACTGTAGGGATTTTAAAAGAATTAACTACACTAATTCCATAAAATGAAGAAGCAAATAACAGAATTGAAACAGTTGCAGACGATAAAATAGCAGCAATAACTTTCGCATAAAAATGCTTTCTAGAAAAATAAAAGTTTCTCGTTAATTTCAATCAAGCTACGACTTTTGTTGAAAAAAAAATTTAAACCGCCTTTTTTCCCCCTTATTGTTTATGTCTGAAATCAAGCAGCTGTAAAAAAAAGGAAATTCCAGACGAAGAGGCGGTATAAAGCACATAAATATTCAATTTTACGACTCTTTATCTGTAATCTGTTTATTCAATTTCATTTTCAAGTTTGTTTTTTCTGAGTTGTGTTAAGGAACTGAACAGACTACATACTTTGTTATTTTTTTAAACTATTATTCTTCCAATTCCTGAATTATATCGCATTTGATTACGGAATTATATGACAAAATTTCTGTTCAAAGAGACATTTCAATGATAAATAATATCCTTTTATTATTTTTTTATGCTTTAATTTATCACTGCAATAGAATTTTTTTAAAAAATCTAGCAATCCTTGATAGCTTTTTTATTAATTTTAAGGCTTTGTAACTTCATCATCATTAGATCTTGATCTTGATAGATCTAATGATCTACTTGGTTTTGAGATTTTTTTTTTATAAATTCCCATTTAATTTAAAATGCGATTAGAAGACTTTATGCGGAATTGTATAGATTTATTTATTTTTATACAAACTATTCATTTTTAAATAGATTTGGATTATCTACTTATAAATTTAGAATATAAGTTTATTAACTACTGTATCTTCCTCTTTTTTTAGTTTAAAAATTCTTAGTTAGATATTTAAATTAGTAATAAATTTTTTCACTATGCCCTTTTAATCGATATTTTCTTTAGACTCTTAATCGAATCTGTAAATAACTTTATTATTATTACTATCACTTACTTTCGTAATCTTGATTTTAATCATTATCTTTATGTAACACTACATAGCTTTCATTTCTGCGGAAATCCAAAGGAACTTATGAAATATGGTTTTCAAAAGTTGCAATTATAAGCAAGAACTTTCGAATTTCGAAAGGTATAGAAAATTTGGCAACTATTAAAGTATGTAACAAAATTTTGATTGAAAATTCCGTGGCTTAGTTTTTGAAATATCCATTTATGTATAATTCATAATGATGAATTACTATATTCTCAGTAACAAAAAAAGAATAAGCTTTAATAGTGAATTTGTAATTAACTTTGTAAATTTTAAATTCTTAGAAGGAATTCCTTCTTTCCTTTGCCTTCTTTGAATTTCTTCATTGATATAGAAGTAGTACCAAACCATGGAGGTTCCAAAATCTTCTTATTTGAAGACAATATTCATTGAAGTTAAGATACTTGAATTTTATAAGTGTTTGATAAGCTTGGCTTGAATATACTTGAAAAGTGGCATAAGAAGTTCTTTCAATGTTTAAAAACACTTGTACGAGCAATTATTTTAACTTAAAAAAAAGGTTTTCCGTCAGATCCTGAATTACTGAATTCACTTTGAATCAGTCTTCAGATTAATCCCTGCTGACAAGATAATCACCGAAGTAAGAAAGTTGATAATGCCATGTAGAAAACATAAATTGAAAAATCTTGGCTGCTTTTTTTTGTACTATTTGTTGAAAATATACTTGAGTTTATATAAAAGTTGAAGCCTTTTTTTAGTTGAGGCCCACATAAATTTAGATCACATTTATTTGAACGGTACTAGTGTTTAAATTTGACACCCTTACCTTGGTGTAGGTATGAATGAGTGAAGTTATAAATATAAACGTCCCTTTTCTTGCCCAGAGGTACTAACCCCTTAAGATGGGTTTATATTAAACCAGTATTGTCGTTGTAAATAAGATCACGCAAGAGTCAGCAAAGTATACTGTTCATTTCAGAATCCCTTAAGAAATAATTTTACTTCTTATTTGCTATTAATAATTGTTTATTTTTAGACTTATTGCTATTTTTATTCTTCAAAAATAGAAATATAAGTTGTTCACCTTTTCAAAATACAAAAAAAAAAAAAACCATTGCCAGTCATTTGTTTTTCATAGTTTTGATCGAAATTTAGCTAGAATATAATTTTAGAAGTACTTAAAACTTTAAATTATATAATTTTAGTTATTATAATTTATTTAAAATTGTAATAACTGTAGTGTCTAACATCTTTAATTTGTTAAAATTATAGTATTTTATTAAAGGATGTTTTAAACTAATTTATTATTATCTGGAAAATTCCATTACTTAGAATTAAATCAAAAGTTTTTAGAAATTAAATTAAAAAAAGCAAGTATTGAATAATATTATAAAGCACTTTTCTTTGTGGAATTTTATTATGTTAATTATATTTATTAAATTAATTTAGAATTGCATTAATAATTTCTGTTACTGAGTTTAAAATAGATTCAGAATCAAAGTCCTATATTCAAAGCTGTTTATATGAAGATATTGCTAGTAATTAAAATCTTTCTATAGTAGATAATAATTTGAATTTATTATATTTTATCTTATTCAAATTGAGATTAATTATATCTAACTTATTTATCAAAAATTTGAAAGAAAGATTAACATCAGTTTTATTCGGAAATCTAATTACATATTAATCGTAATCTGAATCTTTACTACGAATAAATATGAATATATGTATTTTGGAACTCCACAATCCAGATACTTTGACTTACAGCTACCAGATTTGACACATACATCATGGACAGCAATTTTAATTAATTCAAAATTAATATTCATTTGTAATTTCAATTAATTCAAAATTAACCTTGATTTTAGCGTTTTCCAACAATAACTTTCGAAAATATTTTTGCTAAAATTGTTTTACACCATTTTAAAATTTTAAAAATTGTCTTTCAGATTTTACTAATTATACTGATTCAATGACTTTCCTAAATTTTAATAATTTTTTAAAAACTATTTTTGTCTGATTTTCAACAAAATTGAAATCTAGATTGTTTTCATTGTTTCATAAAATTGTTAATCGTATGATCTTTTCTCTTTCTAACATTAAGAAAGAAAGACCCTGCTTAAGTGTGTAAAACTAAAGTAAAAACGGTTATAATATCGCGAAATTTTAGCAGGTTTTTTTTAAAGTATTTTTGTTTGATTTTCTACAATAAATTATATTATTTCACTTAAATCCAAACAGTTTTAATTACTTCATAAAATTTTTAATCTTGTGACTTACTTCCTTTGTAATGTTAAGGAAGAAAGAACCTGTTTAAGTGTGCAAAATTGAAGTAAAATTGGTTACAATATGGTGAAATTTAGAAGATAGATGAAACGAATATTTGCGTTTTTTATAATATTATATAATGTACACAATAAACAGAAATTATATAATTAAAACCATATCATTTTAATGTAAAAAAATGTCAGAATCATGGGCATGAAGTTGTATCTATACGATTTATCTGAAATTAACCAATATTCTAGGTGAAAAACTCGTTTCCTGAAACGACTAATGTAATAATAAAATTGAATATGTGCGCACGCTTATTTGATCTACAGAGCAGATAATTAAAGCTAGAGACGACAAATTTGAAATAAATATACGTTGGAGAGAGAATATGTATCTCGAAGCCTTTTTTTTTGAAATTTTAATTCTTATTTTCAATGCATTAAAATAAAACAAAATTTTGATTGTGTATCATCGGAAATTTTATCACACAAAAGTAGTTTATGCGATGTCTCAGAAAATTTAATCAAGTATTTTTTTTCAATGATGATTGCTTAACTAATGAAAATGTGATTAGCTGCTTCAGTGTACTTACTGACCGGTTTTTCTTTAATTTTGATGAATTTTCACACATATTTTTGTGCATAGTTTTATTATAAACTAGTATTTCCCATCCGTTCATGAACTCAAAATATTTCCTTTTTTTATATTCATTTTTATGTAATTGTGTGTTCCTCTTCCGTTGTTGAAAGTTAAGATAACATTTTAATGAAATTTACTTTCTTTTTCATTTCCAAAAAAGTTTCCCCAGATAGTAAATATAATTTTAAAAAAACATAGCAAGTAATTCACATATAATGTTGCTAACTTTAATTTTTTTATTCATTATGTTTTAATATTTCCAGTATTCTTCAAGAAGTAAAATATGCCATGCCATTTTATTGTTATTTTGATTCCTTTAGGGGCGTTTATATAGGCAAGGAGTAGAACAAGTGCAAGGTTACTAAAAACACAGTCATTCAAAATTTGAAATTTAACCCCTTAACAGATTCGACCGTACCCAATACGTGCATCTATTTTCCGCATTTTTATGCCTTTAAACGCTATAAATATAATAATTCATCCAAAAAACCACGTGTACTTTATAAATATCTGAAATATTCTATGGATTCTTATTTAAATATAAAGGACAAATTATTCTCAAAATAGAAGGCATCATTAAATTAAATAATAAAAAATATAATTATCTAGTTAAGGGGATAAAATTACTTTGCTAAAGGAAAATATGTATACGTATAATCGATTCAAATGAAATTAAACAGAATCAATTATTTCCGGAGAAAAAAATGGTCATAAAAGTCGTCTAATCAACAGATTTTAGAGAAAAGGGGAAAGAAATACGGAAACAAACTGAAACCTTTTTATTATTTTTATATAAACTTCCGGTATTTTTCTTATCATTGTATCATGAGTAAAAGACATTGAATTATTATGATATGGGTAGCATTTTAGGCATAATCATTTTTCATTCCAAAGTTTCATTCACAGAAGTGATAAAATTGAAATGAAATCCTAACTAATGCGGCTTATGTGATATCATTGTTATAGAATGAAAAATAAGTGTCAAGGCTATCTATTGAATCTTGGATTAGAGAGGATTATAAAAGAAATATTATAGCTTAATGAAGCAAGAAGTATCTTTTCCTTGTTAGAAACGACTTCATTTTTTTATTCTTTTGTCAACTTTTTCAAGGAAAGATACAGCACTTTAAATTCTAAGAACAAGATGAAAGATGAAAAATTCAGTTAAAAATTTAAATCTCGAAAAATATGAAATTTTTTTATAAATGAAGAATTTCTAGGGAAATGCTTATTGAATTCGCTCAAAAGTAATAGATTTTTTTCAGTTTTTATTTATTTTTTTAAAAATTATTTCATAAAAAATTGGAATTTCTGAGAACAAGGAAATGATTAAGAATTTAAAAACCTTTTCGGCCTAATGAGTCGATTTCTTAACAAAAATATGCAGCCATCCTATCTGTTATGGATAGATATATAGTATATTTTTTTCCTTTCCCAATTGCATGAATAAGAAAATAATTTTCAAAACTTTTAATAACTTATCAATATTTATAATAAAGTTAATATTTATGATAAATTATTAATACTTATGATAAAGTGGGGGGAAAATCAGAAATTTTGAAACATTTCTAGAGGTTTCATCCTTGAATGAATTTTTTTTTCGCCAGCAGGGTCTTGTATTTAATTATTCTTTTATTTCGTGAGATTTTTATGCATTCAATTGATGGTCATAGATGAAACAAAAAAAATAATGAAGAAAGAAAAAAAATAATGATTTTAATTTCTTTGTTTCAGAAACTGCATATAATTAAAAAAAATAATTTCCATATTTTGGAGATTATATAATTAAAAATTAAAATTCTACATCCCACAGAAAAATATTTTAATTGAATATTTCAGAGACTACATAGCGGAAAAAAAGATTTCGATTGCCATATTTAAGAGGCTATAACATAAAAGAAATATTTTGATTTACATATTTCAGGTGACTACATAGCGCAGAAAAATATTTTGATTTCCATATTTTGGAGATTACATGGCGCAGAAAAATATTTTGATTTCCATATTTCGGAAACTACATAGCATAAAAATATATTTTGATTTCCATGTTTCAAAGATTACATAGCATAAAAAAATTGTGATTTCCATATTTCAAAGATTACATAGCATAAAAAAATTGTGATTTCCATATTTCAAAGATTACATAGCATAAAAAAATTGTGATTTCCATATTTCAGAGACTACATGATGTAGAAAAAGATTTTGATTTCCAAATTTCGGAGAATACATAACATAATTGATTAAACCATATATGCAGAATTTGTTTCTAAAATTGTGCCTTTTTAACTTACCATCATCTATGTCCTATTTGAATCTTCTTACAACTGTAATTCAAAAATCCAAAATCGCGGAATCTCTTTTTTTATGACTTGCATGTTAATACATTAAATAAAATTCACTTATAATTTTATTTCAGTTCGATGATTTCTTGGAGAAAAAAAACAAACGTGAAACGCAGTTTAAAGTGATGATTGTTTTTAAATTTCCAGGGAGCACTAAAGTATTACTTTGTCCAAGAATTATTTTATCAGACACGTGCATGTTTTTTAGTGAGATTCTTAAATGGGCAATTTAGAATTTTAATATTCGTTTTATTACAAGCCACTACTCTTTAATATTCAAGATATCAAATGTCCCTCCTCGCTTGATTTTCGGTAACTATAGATCCTTTTCGATATTTAAGAATTAAATTTATCAATTGTTTTTCTGAATGAATCTAAAGAATATAGATTGTTGCTCTAAGTTTGTTGATCAAGGTGGGATTTATTTTCCTGACTCTGAGGTTCAACAAATGATAAACGCATACAAAATATATAAAGACCCACAAATTATTTCCAGAATTTTGCAAATAATTTTTTAATAAATGAATGTGTATACTTGTAGATGAATGTAAATATATTCACATATTAATTGGTGTAAAAATAATTGTTTTCCTATACAAATTATTTAATCCGTTTTTTAATGATTTCTGCTAACCATACGATTTATTTCAATTGATAATTTTTATTTGATTTTTTTAACCGGTATTTGTTTATTTTTAAAACCATCAGGTTTACTTGTCGATTTTCAGATTACGCCAAAATCACCAAGCTCCATTAAACATAACATGCCAAGATGATTGCTTTGCCAGATTTTGAAATTACGCCAAGTTTTATTATACATAAGATATCAGAATTCAACCTAGATAATTGGCGACTTCTTTTAACGACAATTTGCATCTTTTTTGGCGATTTATATCATAGAGGCCGTAAAAATAAATAAGTACTCTTTCAATTTACTTTTGATGCAAGTTGCGAATAATTTAATTCCGTTAGTCTAACACTAATTTTAACATAGAGTACAAAAAGAGAAATATCTTTATATTTTATTTATTTATTTTTAGTTTCTCAAAAAAACAAGGAATATGTGGAACTTATGGTATGGCCAAATGATGTAACTCATAATCATTTCGACATTTTTTGTATTGCTGATTTTTACTGAAAGGTGAGGAATGTTTCAGCCGATGATGACCAACTGATTGTCATAACCGAATCAGGTCGTCATGTCACTTTTCTGCCATTAGCAAACATTTACAAAAGCTGGAACTTTATAAAAGCTCAATATTGAAATTCCACTTCAATTTATTGATATTCAACGAACAAGTAGTTTAAATGTGGCTTATATCACAATCTTACTAAAAGCAATCCATTTTTTTAAATGATTGATACCGGGTGTTTCAAAAATGACCGGTATATTTCAAAAATCAATAAAAACTAAACGAGCAGCGATAGAAATACGCCGTTTGTTATAATATGCTTGGGACAACAGTAAATTTTCAGGCAGACAAACTTGCGAAATTAGTTACAATTTTCAACAACAGATGGCGCTACAGTCCAGAAAAATTTAAACTACGCTATTTTCTAAATATTTACCATACGCAGCAATAACATGGCGTAATCAGAATGAAATGAGCAGAAACCAGTGTAAACGTCTTAGGCGGGATGGCTTCACATGCAGAACAGGCGTATTGCTTCAGTTGTTCAATTGTTTCTGGATTGTGGCGGTCCACCTGGTCTTTCAAGCGTCCCCACAGAAAGAAGTCACAGGGTTTCCTGTCTGGCGAATAGAGAAGCCAATCCACGCCGCTTCCTGTATGTATGGGATAGTCCAAAGTAATCACACGATCATCGAAATGTCCCTTTAGGAAATTAAAGACGCCGGCCGTGCGATGTGACCGGACACAATCTTTCATAAACCATCAGGTGTTCGCAGTGTTCTCTAAGGCATTTTGCACCGCCACAAATTCACGAAGAATGTCCAGATAGCGTGGTGCAGTAATCATTGTGGATCTGAAAAATGGGCCAATGAGTCCTTTGGAAGAAATGGCGGCCCAAGCCATTACTTTTTTCGGATGCAGGGGCGATGGGACTGCAACATGGGTTTTTCGGTTCCCCATATGCGCCAGTTCTGTTTATTGACGAAGCCGTCCAGGTTAAAATAAGCTTCTTCCATAAACCAAATGCTGCCCGCATGGATATCGCCGTCATCAATCCTTTGCACCATATCGTTAGCGAATGTATCTCGAGCATTCATGGAAGCAGCGCTGAGAGGTTGCCGAGTTTGAATTTTGTATGAATAGAGGTGTAAACGCTGGCGCATGAGACGATAGGTGGACGTTGGCTTTATTTGGACCGCAGTTGCAACATAGCGAATGGAAACCAGAGGCCGCTGTTGGATCACCTGTTGCACAAGCAGAGCATTGCCCTCTGTGGTTGCCGTATGCGGTCGCCCTATCTTTCCAGCACGTTCATTCCTTTACGTTCCCAATCCGTTGAAATTTTTCAAACAGATACTTTATTGTATCGCTTTTCGGTCCTTTGGTTACATTAAACTTTCGTTGAAAACTTCGTCTTGTTGCAACAACACTGTGTTCTACACGGTGAAATTCCAACACCAGAAAAATTATCTGTTCTAAGGAATAAACCTTTTTTTCACAACAAACTTGCAATCTGTGAACAGCACACGCTTAAAGCAGAAAGACGACTTACAGAATGGCGAACACACAGACTGCGTTTTCTTCTATATCTTTCAAATCACCTGCAGCACCATCTGTTGTTGTAAATTGTAACTAATTTTACAAGTTTGTCTGCTTGAAAATTTACTGCTGTCCCAAGCATATTGCAACAAACGGTGTATTTCTATCGCTGCCCGTTTAGTTTTTATGGATTTTTGAAATATACCGGTCATTTTTGAAACACGCTGCAAATTGCGACGAAAAATGGATTATATAAAAAATATCGGTTGGAAAGATCTTACAACCAACTGATGAACAGCAAATCTAAAGCTGAAAGTCTCCGATGATAGACTTAGCTTAATGGAATTATGGAAGAATTGTGTATTTTCAGTTATTTCTAATATATACTATTAAAAATTAATGAAATGAAGTATAATTATCAAAGAGAAATAATGCAAATTGGTAAATACTTTCAGGAATCATATGTCTGTGCCATTAGACGATTATGCACGTTTTTGAGACTTGAAAAATATTAGAATTTAGATGAAAGATAATGTTTTCTCCATCATATAAACATGACTTTATGTTATCAAATTATCATTTATTTATATATCTGTAAAACACTTTCAATGGTGAAATTCACATGATTAATGATGATTTAATGATGTTTTTCTCCATAAAAGTAATAAGTGAAAGTGAGATAATAACATTACAAATCAAAAAAATTTATCAAAAAACATGGAAAGTCTGAGATCAAAAGTCCTAAATGCATATGTTGGAAGTTAATTCACTGTTTCTGAACTAGGATTTATTTCATATGGGAAAAAATTTAATTGTTGTTAAATCAATCAAATTCAGTAGATCAGGATCACGACAAATGTTTGATGCATAAACTGTTCTTCTGTTTGCGTACTTTATTCAATACTACATGTTCACAGAAGCATTTTGTGGCTAGTTAAGTAGAATGACTTTCTATTCCATGTAATATTTTCCGGAAATCACTCAAAAGTTTAAATTTTTTTAATATTATATGCAAGGAAACAGCTACCGCTTTGCTGAGATTTGCGTGAAATATCGCAACTGAAGTTTCAGACAATATGATACTTTCTTTTAAGTATTCGAAAAAATGATAAGCATAGAGTAGATTATCTATTTATTATATTTTACTTTTATCTCATTTTTTGATATTCAATATCAGAGTGCGAAATAACTAATTAAAAAAATAATAAATTTGAAATCTATGTGACTGACATATTTTAGCCTTAAAAGTTCATAATTATCCATGCTCCAACTCTCTTATAATAAAATAGAATGTGTGTGTGTGTTGCCACTCTACAATCCAGACAGTTTGATTTAGAGGTAATAAGTATAAATATGCTTTAATAGGTAGATAGAAGAAAAATATGCCTTGGAACGTTTTTTTTATTATTTTAATTAAATTATCTATTAAGTTATTATTTCCATAATAACTTCCAAATAAATTGTTGCACAAAACATATTTTTATTCCATTTTAAGATTTAAAAAATATGATTTCAATCATTTTAATTTGTCTTGCTTTTTTAAAATTCTGAATTGATATTAAAAAAATTTTTTTTGCATTATTTACTACTTATTGTTGCAATGAAATTCAAACCCTTTTCATTATTTTTTCTGATATTTAACCGTGATTTTTTTCCAATGTTAAAAACTAAAGAGTATGTAAGAGTAAAAAAGTGAAATTCCCCCAAAACGATATGCAATTAAATGATAGAGTATTTGAACTGTTACGTTTTTAATAGCATTATGATGTCACGGGACTTGACTGAATTAGGTATGTTCATTCACGCAATAAATTGATCGAGTGTCAGATTATTGAAAAATAAAACTGTAATAACTATTATGTAACCACTCTTACAGTACTAACCATAACTGACTGATGATGTCAGAAACAGCGCCTTCTGAAGCCTTGTGCCGCTATGACTCATTTCAGGTCAGGTGATGACATGTACTTCATGCTCTTACATATGTCTTAAAATTATTCCAAAATTCTTTATGCAATTTGTCTTTGTGTAACGAAACCTATAAATAAATAACTGTTACCCCAAGTTGGAGTTTTTACTGAACCCCTTAATGATTTCACAATTATAATTTGAGGCTTGAAAATATTTTTTTAAAGGAATCATGAAAACATTAAAGACATCCTATAAGAATTTGGAGGTAATTTAAAAAAAGTATCAAAATAAACAATCGAAAACATCAGAAAAAAACATTACATTTAATTCAGGAAACTTCTCAAAAAGAAAAAAAAAAGAATGACAGCTTGTATTAGATTTCCTTAAATTAAATTTGTTTTTCAATATAATAAATAATATACAAAATAATTTTTCAATTACTTCGATATAAAGAAATATCCTAAAACCATAATTATTTGAACAAATATCTTACAGCTTTAAAACAATGAAAGAAAAATAAAGAAAATATTTATTCAGGAAGTCGCATCTGCCGGTCTTTTGTTTCGCGTAATCGAACACATCAGAAACAAGAAAGTTATTGAACATAGAAGTATTTTTTCTTCTTTTTTGATATCTATCATAATGTTTGACAATGCAATTTATTCCTATCAAAAGAGCCGACGGAAGATGCGAACTCTCAAACAATGTACATTCGTGTGGAAAATTGTTTGATTTTTTTGGAGATTAAAAGGCAGAGAAATGGTATCGTGCCTGCTTATTGTCATTAAAATATGCTTCTTGTACAGGAGCAATAATGGATCAGTCGAAAATGGTTTAACAGGTAATGGTAAGGACATTCCGCCGAATTATTATTTTAAAACATTTCGTTCAAGACAATTTAATAGAATATGAAGAAAATGTAAAGCACGTTTAATAACGCTTCCAGAGAATTTGTTAATAAAATAAGACTTTTTTTGACTTTTTTTCTTATTAAAATTTACGAATAAAGAGAGAATATAGTGTTTTTTTTTTATGGAGAACAGCCCAAATTTTAATAAAATATTTTACAAATTCACTTTTTTTTTAATTTAACTATTAGTCGCCTTTGGTGATGAGGAAGTCCAATGAGAATATTTACCTGGGATTATATATCCTACCTATGCTCTGTTCATTGTATACATTAAACTTTTCTAATTCAGACCATCCCCATTTCATCATAGCACTATTAAAAATGCCATTGTGCGGTATATCTATAGTTTCAACTTCGCGGCATTGTATAGATTCATATTTTTATTCGTTTCATTGTCAATTTAAAACCCTGTCATTTTAATTGTCATATACGTGTTTTTTTTATTGAGTGCGTGAACACTTCTGTTAGAGACTAACTAGATGACACTACAGCGTTATTAAAATCGCAAATGTCCGGTTCATCTTTTTTCTAACTTCCACAGTATTTCAAATTCATTTTTTATTCGTCTTGTTAATTACACAGATATTAAACAGAATCCATCTTCCTTAGCTTTGAATGATGGGATAGACACCTGCAATTACATATTTGATAAAACATTTTGAATTTCAGGTCAACAAAAGGACTTGAAATTGGCAAAAAAAATATTTTTAAAAAATTGCCAAAATCAATAAAAAGTAAGTACAATTATAAAATTGGCATCATTAAAAAATATGTTTTTAGATTTCAAAATGGTGCAAAACTATCTTTCTTGCAGCAAGAATTTCTGAAGTTATTGCGGGGAAACATCAAAATTTCTCTTCTTTTCTCTTTCTAAACTAGTCTTAATTTCTCTCTTTATTTTTAAAATTTCAAAAAAATGCCTTTAAACAGCATATTTCTACACTTCAAAGTATATACATGCCAAATTTGGTAATTTTATGTCGAACGATTTGGCCTGTAGAGTGCCAAAAAGCACACAACACACTTTATCTTTATTATTGCTAGAGATTGATAAAGATTGAAAATTAAGAATCGGAAATGGATTTACAATCTCACTAGTCCTTTTATTCACATTTAGCAATATCATTCATTTTAAATTGTTTTAAACCAATTTAATAGCAACCTCCAGGCATATCCATAAATCAATGGGCCTCTTGAGGAAGTAGCAGCCTCTGATTCACTTAAAACAATGAAATTCAGTTTAATAACTCAGTCAGTTTTGGTCACAAAAGAGAAGAAACCCTTCTTTCATTTATTTAGAAGATTAGTTATTTCGATAAATGTGGAATGTGTGGTAAAATAAGATCGAAAAATTATATAAAAATTTCGACTTCGTCCTTTTTTCAGTAGTTTTAAATAGTAGATATATATATATATATTTAATGACGCAAATATAATATTTTACTCATTTAAAGGACTTTTCTAACTGGAAGAGTATACCTATCTGAAAGGTTTAGAAAATATCTATTCGATAACAATTAGAATGAATTCCTTAAATATAGATTTAATTTAAGCGAACAAAATATAATACCATGTGAAACTAAATTCAAACTATCGGTACGATTTGAATTGACAATCAATACAAGAGTAAGTAAAAACGCTTGCATAATATCATATCTAACAATTAGATTTGGTCGAAGACAAAAATTGTAAACTCGTTCCATTTCAATTCAATAAAAAGGCAATTAATTGGGTATTTATTTCTATTCTTGGAAATTTCTCTGAATGCTTATTGGATAGAAATGTATATTCTTCCAAAAAAATATAAAACGGTGGAAAAATATTTCTTAGTTGAAACTTACAATTAAAAAATGCGTATATTTTTGTAACATACAGTTTCCTTAGCTAAAATTCAAATCAAATAAGTCTGCTTATTATATTTTTCGATAGAATGAAATTTCGATAAATTTCGAAATGACATATAAAAACTTCTTTTCAAATTCTTAAATGCTTTTAACTAAAGTAATTTTATATTTGACATTTTCACTCGGCCTTTTTTTATGCATTGAATAAAAGAGTGCAAGTTTTCATTATATTTAACCACTCGTCTTCGAGCATGCCCTTGAACTAAGCTATCAAGTTTTTCTATATGTTTTCGAGGCATTTCCTCATTTTTTTTCGTTTGTTTTCTATTCATCCTTCTCTTGTTAAACTGGACATTCCTCTAGTATCGTTAAAAACATCTTGAAGAAGTACAAGCAAGATGCACAGATAATATGTTTTTAATCATCTTGCAGGAATTAAAAGCTGTCTCATTACCATTTCTTCGAAATCCATCTTAATATTTTTTTCAAATGCTGAATGCGTTAATTTGAACCGTAACGTCTCATTAATCGCAGTGGAATCGGCCAATTTGGCGATACGGCACCTATGCATGTACAGTCATTCACCATTTAACCGTTTCACCATCCTCTCCTGTCCGCAGAAATTTTCTGTTTTTCCTCTGTTTTTTTGCCGCATAAGAACAAACAAAAATAAAAATTCAAACAAGTAAATATTTACAAAGCGTATAAAAGCTTTAAAATGAAGAAAAACGATTGAAGCGCGTTGCGATCACCCTGTAGAAGTTCTACATGAACGCGCTAGACGCGTTACGGACGACGAAGAGGTTAATTACACACTGGCTTATGCTGTGTTGTGTAATTATTTCTTTTCCACCCGCAAAATGAACTAATAATTCCTATCCTTTTTTTACTCCCCCAAGTTTACTTGGCAATTTTCAGATTACGCCAGGATCACCAAGCTACTTTATATGTAAGATGCCAAATTGTCATCGTTTTTGCATTTTCAGGTTTATTTGGCGATGATTTCTATTCTTTTAACGATTTATTGAAGGACTATAAAAATATATAGGTATCATAATTTCAAATTTAAATAGGTCTTGTCCTCTTTACTGATATGCCGTGATCATGAAATAATTATCCTCCCTTAAAAATAAAACTAAACTTTACATTTTTTACACAAAGATCATATTACATCCAATTGAATATTTCACACTAATTTCCAAGCCTTGTTATAATTTATGTAATTTTTTCAAACCTAAAGTTCTTTTAGTTAAACAAAATGTTACATTAAATTTGTATACTATATATTTCCGACATTGCTGTTTTAAGACCCAATTAATGAATGCGGGCGACTGATAGGAAGCGGTCGAAGGGTTCCATGTTCGAAATCCGATTCAATGAAAGAATTACTTTGTCAGCAGGTCTAAGGAAAGTTAAATTTTTCATATTTAAATGTCCTGTTTTTGGAGTAAAACGAGAATTTGGAAAGGGGCACGTTGGTTCAGGTATCGGACCACAGTTAAAGTAGGTGACTACGTTGAAAAGTCAATTTTTTAAAAAGAAATTATGATTTTTTAAAAAATATTAATATTTGAACACTTTTCTCTATAAAACTGTTCCGTCCGAAAATAGCCCTATTGTAGCTTTAAAAGGGGATGTAAATATAACTAAACTAAAAACCCGTTAGAATTTTGTTTCTAACTCTATTTTTTTGGTAGTTACACTGATTTTTATATTCACATTTACATCGTTTTAATGCTATTTCGCATCTTTAGATGCTATTTTCTCAAATTCTAATCTTTGATAGAATTTTAAGACGGAAAATGTCATAAATTAAATAATTAAATTTTAATAAATAATTTTTTGTTCAAATTTTGTATAATAATTACTCAATATATTCTGCAGTTCCTGAACTAGAAAAAAGTAATTTATTCGTTTAGAAATATTTTAAAGTTTCACATTGTGGAAAAAACACAATGTGAACTAGATAATATATTTCTTAAGTTATATGCAACATCTTAAGGAAATCACATGATAAACCTCTAAACTAGAAGATTTTTGCTTCGTATCTCTTTGGAGGAAAAAAAAAATCTTTTTCCAATTTTTGAAAAATATTTACCATTTAACTGGTATATTTTTGTTTCATAGATGCTTTTTCAATCTTTTATATGCAAATATTCAAAAATATAACCGGTTTCGAATGTTTTCCAAAAAATTTAACTCGAGCGTAGTCACATCTAAAAATTCGATATCTGTTTCAAAGTAGTTTTATGTTGTACCGAAATGGGATATAAATACAGTTAAATCAATTAAAACTCAGTTTGAATTCATCCATATTATGCAAGTACATGTTATTCAACAATCTAAAGATCTAATAGTGAGTATTAAAAAATTACATCAATTAACATCTCTATTGAAAGTTGTCTTTACCAAACTTCTGAGTTTCTGCTTGTATGACATAACTATGCCTAGCTGAGCCCCGAATTATATTTCACTCAAGATATCTACTGCAGGTGAAGTATTTATTTTATAAATCTGATTGAATCCCAAGTATCCAATGATTTTGGCACTCGTTTGATAGGAAGTGATACGACATATTCATAGGAAGTAACAGTAGATTGATAGGAAGCGATAAGACATATTGATAAGAAGTGACAATAGATTGATCGAAATAGGAAGTGATAATACAGTCACCACTATAAAACTTTCCATTATTCGGCAGGATTCAACGAAACAAATGTATTACACTTTCAGCAGTTACACGAAATGAGCCAATTATCAAATAAAATCTATACATAAATGGAAAAAAATTCTATTTAAATATGTAACAAAGAAAAAAATCAAGTTAAAAATAACATGGCAATTTAAAAGCTTCTTTTGTTGCCTAACTGAACTTGAATGCGAGGAGAAATTATGTAACGCCAGCCACCTTACAGAAAAAGTGACGCCACATTCTTTTCAGGCATTAGATGCTTATAGAAGCGCCTTTTCCTTCTTTTTATTCTCGGCAGTCTTATAATTTGGCTGCCATTCATTTTTTGCTTTGTTCTAAAGCAACAGGAAATCCTCATAACCTTGAGGAAGACGTCTTTTGCAGCTTCTCTCACTCTTTTCACGCCGTGGACCTAATTTTGCGTCACCGCTTACGATCGTCTTGCTGTTTTCTTTTGTATTCATTTCTTAAGTAACTTAAATCAATATACAGTAAGCATATTTTTGTTTATTTCATGGAAAACGGCGCATTTCGGATATATCTAAGAATGTCTCGCATTGTTTGTTGCTTTGATGTCACGATAATCTTCAGAAATAAACAGTACAAATAAGAACATAACACTGAAGAGAGTTTGAGAATCTTAGCTGTTGATTTCATCGTAAAGTAGTTGCAGTAAGATTCGAAAAACCGTGACGACAGTCGCATGCCAGACGTAAAAGCGCCCGTCATCTCTAAGAACTTTATTTTATGGTGTGCATATGATTTTATGTTCAGGATTGGATTACGCCTCACATGAGGTTTGCATAGCAATTTTCGGGTTATTCTAGCAACGGATTTAAGTGCTTTGCGGTCATAGGCCGTTAATATTACGAGGTCCTTCGTTTAATAAGGTGGTTAATTTTGTTTCACATTTCAACAAATTGAAAAAGACGCCACAGAAGGGTTTTTTTTATAAAAGATATTGTTCACATAACGTGCTTGATTAATTTATTTTAAAATTAATCGCCTCAGGCGGCTATTTGATTCGCCGGGATTTTTTTTTATTTAACATTTATAAATTCCCCATGCACCACAAAGTATCACATGGGGCTTACAGAAGTAAGTATGTAACACATTACAAAAAGAAAAAGAAGAAAATTTAATAGTTATGAAGGATTACAGATGTGGAAATAAGTTGGTGAAACTCTGGAGGCTAATTTATATTCATGTCCTTGAGAGCCAGTATCAGGATCTGTCTTTCTTTGACAAACTTGGAACACAGAAGGAGCACATGTTCAACATTTTCCTCCCCACCAATATTACAATCGCAGGAAGATGACGGAAACAAAATTAAATTTGTAAAAATAACTTTTAAACTTACCATGACCAATTAGAAATTGGGTTATTTTGTAATTAGTATAAAAATAATGGCATGACAGTCTCTTATTAATGGATGGAAAAAATTTCTTTGTTAAGCTCCCTTTATTTGAAAGGAGATATTCTTGATTCCAAGACTCCGCCATTTTTTCTCTCGTAATCTTATAAAAGGATTTAGGAATATTAACGTCGATGTCAATTTTGCGCTTAGTGGCAGCTTTCGCAAGCCAATCAGCCCGCTCATTTCCATAAATGCCCGTGTGTCCACGAACAAATGCAAAAACTATTGAGATATTTTTTATCTTTCAGGCTTTTAATTTGCTTAATATATTTAATTTCAGATAAATTATTTAGATAAAATTCATGTCCATGATACTTCGAATTGTCTGTCTAATATTATGTTCTATTAATTATCTTACTAAGTTTTATTTATTATGTTTATTTTTAGTTTTATTTATTACCTTTCTAATGGAGAGCAGTCTTATGACATCAAAAATGTAAATGTTCATCTCATCTACCTTCTAAATTTCGCAGTATTGTTAATTTCATTTTTTAATACGTCTCGTAAACTGCACAAATAATTAATAGATTCTTTCTTTGGCTTTCAACAATAGAAGAAAATTACAATTCAGTATTTGATGAAAAAATGAAAACGGTTTGAATTTCAGAGTAGCAATGCAATCTATTGTTGAAACTTAAGTTTATAAAACACTTTAAAAAATTGCAAAAGTTTAGAAAAAAAGATTGCACAATTATCAAATTGGTATGATTAAAAAAGCAATATTTTGTAGTTTGAGACGATGTAAAAATCATTTTAGTGCCGTAATATTTTTGGAAATTATAGAGAAATATGGCAAAATTTAGCTAAATTTTTAATTTATTGCAATTCTAATTTTTTAAAAATATCGTCCTGAGGTCCACATTCCCTTCCTCCAAAGTATATATGTGCCAAATTTAGTAGCTATAGGCCAAACGGTTTGGCCTATACAGCGCCAACAAAAACACGCACACATCTTTATTTTTAAAAAGACGAAAAAGGAAATAATCCTAGAACACTTATCATTTAGACCCCAGCTGAGGGCCCTTCAAGCAAAACTTTTCAGAGTGTAAGTAAATAAATAATGGAGACCGCCGCAATGAAGCCCACCCTCGAGACCGAAGTGAAACAGAAATGTCAGTGTATATTGACCTCATGGTCATACGTCTTTTCTGTGACTCATGTAGAAAAGCCACACACACTCCAGCAAAGACCAAAACTAGATCTGTACCCGACGATAAGACACGATTAAACGAATTGAGGCAATAAATTTCATCTGGTAAAATTTTTCTTTTACTTGTTAAATATTTTGATTTATATACGCAGTTATTGTATTTAATGTTCTGCATGAATGAAATAATATATTGCATAAATAATCTAAAAACTTCTTACAGAACAGGAACTTACTTGGGTAAAAATGGCATTCACGTTAAATCATTTCTTAATTAATGGCTGAAACAAATAACGTATTAGGTTTTTGAAATTGTGGGATTGAGATTACCATTCAACTGCACTGTTTTGTCTCTTACGACAAAACGTACGTCTTATCTCTCTTCCAATTTATGTTATTACACAAACAATTTTCTAACGTGAACTTCCTTGATTGTAAATTTAATACTTGAATTGTTATTATTAAATTGACAGATTCGTTACTAAAAGGATATTCAAAAACATGTTTACGGAATGCAAGGTCATTACTAATATTGCTTATGATCGATTCAATTAGTACTTATATTCTTATTCCATTTCTTGTTACTTCGTATTAGTATTAATTTCTTATTTCAGTATAAATATATTTTATTAATTAAAACACAATTTCTTTAAATTGTTCATATTTGTGAAAATATATATGATTATCGATTCATTTTGTTATGGTTTGAAAGTCAAATTCGGCTCTCATCAAAGACTTTAAAGAAGGTTCAAGCATTCAGTCCGAAATATTCTAATATGACAATGTTGTAGGATTGATTTCTCTATTATTATTTTTTAATTAATTATACAACAGCAATAGCGTTTGCATAGTAAAATGTTAGTACTTCCTCGCCACAGTGCGCTAATTTTCACTGTTTTAATTACAACAATAAAGTATTGTTCTAAAATAAATAAAAAAATTTAATTAAATAAAAAAATGGACATCACTGAAAAATTTATTTATAAGCACATTATCGCACACAGATTAAAACATTAGAATTTCGATTATTTTGGATTCAGAATTTTAGAAAAACCTTTTTTAATGTACACCTACAACTCAAGAAGAAATTACGTATTAAACTGATCATTCTAGACCTAACAGTATGCCTTGCAGTCTATTTTGAACAATTCTTTTATCATTCATACCACCATGTTTCAATATTCAGATAAAATGCCACCTTATAAAAATTATAACATCAAGAATCAAATTTATACAGTTTTTAAACTATGAATCCATTCATGAAATTGGCACTGATAGTTCTCTCTCTTTTATTATTATTATTTTGGAAATACTCATTATATTTTCAAATTCTTATAATATCACTTGGAATTTAGAGACGGCTTATTGATATGCCCATCATTTCTCGGAATTAAAGTAGGGTTTTTTTTGTATAACCATTTTGAAGGTAAAGCTAATATTGTATAAAATATTATAATACATACAATTCTTTTACCACACCATTTGAATGACTATTCTTGAGCATTTGTTTCTTGAATCGGCTTGAAGATAAATGGAAAACCAATTCTTTCTTTTTTCATCCAATTCTTAAGCACAGCTAAATAAATCACTTTAAACCAACAAAAGATTTCCAAAAGATATAGAATAATAATTTCAAAAAATAGTGGTACAGAAAAATCAGAACCTTATTGTTACCGTATTTTAAAATCTACTGCGTTAAATTTTAAAGGTATTAAAAACAATTGAAAAACATTGCGCATAAAAGAATTAGATATAGTGGGAAGGTAAAATGTTGAAATTTAAGAAGGTATAAAAATATTTCTTTTAAGTTAATCGACTTCAAAATTACTTAAGGAAAACGCCAAAATTTTGGTTATCATCTAATTAATTGAATATTTAATTATTTTTTGCACTTTGAAATGTTGACATATTTTAAGATAAGAGAAAGAATATTAAGTGAGAAAACTTTGATTGAAATTGCCCTTGTCATTTAGGAGTAAATGCGAAACCCGAGACTGATACAGACTAACATTTTATGGAGTAGAGGTCATGTTCAAGAATATAGTCTTTGATGCAGAAATCTTCTGGAGGGATTCGGAGGTCAATAAAAAGCACCAAATTTGTCTGGAATAAAGTATATGAGATTAAATTGTACCATTATATGCTGAATAACTTTATTTTAGATGTAAAATCATAACTGATATTCACATTTTTGTAATTTATTTCGTAAGAAATAAAAGTGTTAGCTCAAATCCATGTGTGCAAATCAATGTATTAGTGCTTAAAACTTTCATGATTGCCAGTTGTAAGCATTCAAGTTATCTCAAGCATCCACCATATAATACTCATATTATATAAATATTACCAAACTTTTAATATACTCTGTATAACATAAAATATATTTTTAGACTTGCCATCTTGACTGCATAAGAATGTATTGTGTGTAAGAGTTCATAACAGTAACTTTAATGAACAATCAATTCGTCATAGGCAACTTCCGTTTAACGAAGATTTTTTAAAAATTTATTATTATTGGACTTGTAAGACTGCAGAAAAATTGATTATAAACACAAGCCAATTCATTTGATTTTTTTTATCACTTTACTTTCGATTAAAGGTTTTTTTAAAATCAATTATATATATAGCCCGATCAGCAGCTCAGATGAGATCAATCTCATGGCATCATTTCTTTGAGACTACAAAATGATTTTTAAGGTTGCTGGGGGGGCTAGGATCATGACCTCCATAACCCTCTTCTTACATTCGCCGCTGTGTGGCATACAAAGCAACAATGATTTATTTATATTAAGAACCACCTTATAGATAAAGTACCAAAGTCATCAAAAATTATTTTGCAAATCTTCTGTTACATTACTATCTATTTTGGTTAATAAAGAAAATTTTACTCCCTTATTTATATATATTGTCTCTTAAAAAGACATTTAGGACTCATTATAAATTAATAAAATCGTATTGAGTTGAAAATGCTTCTGAAATTGTTATTAAATCCAAATAATAAAAATAAGGAAGTATAAAATTAAGGGAGTATTTTTATAAGCGCATAAAAATATTCTTATTAAACTGAAACTTTAATCAAATTTATATTATATTTGAATTTCTGCATTTTAATATTTATTGTCAGTTAGTTTACCTTAATGTATTATTTTAGAGCCTTTTTCCGAAATCTGATTAAAAATATTTCTGTATATTAGAGCATTAATTAAAACTTTAATTGACAGAAAATAATAACAATGGGTCTTTAATAATATGTTTTATAATTCATTATTATTTGTAACCAATGTTTAACCAATTCATTATTAGATCATGCATTTGGTACTGAATCAAATTTAAATAAAAGTAGCCAATGAATTTGCAGTAAAGACATAAAAATCACTAATAATCTTAATTTTTAGAAACATGAAAGTTTTAAAAACTATTGAAATTAAATAACAGCAAGTAAAAAAAAAGCTTTACATTTATACTATAAAGTCACTAAAACGAGTATATTCTGTCATGCGCAATGCGAAATTGGTGCAAAATGTGTTATGCGAAATTGGTTTGGGATTTACACTCCAAAAGCCCGCACTTTGCACATGTTATTGAATTTATTATTCAAACTTTCAAGAAATAGTCAATATGTAAATAAAACTCAACCACAAGTGAGCACTAATAGTGTTTTATTAGCTTTATAAAAATAGTTTTCCTAACAGTTTTTTTTTTCTTTTCACTCTGGACAATGATTAAATTTCACATTGTTTGTGTAAAATATGATAAACATAAAAGGCTTAAAAATACAGGAAAGACTCAGTAGATGATTATATTTGCCTCCCAATAGACGAGTATGTTCACAAGTACAGAAGTAATAATTCTAAGCGGAAGCAACAAACATTACAAATAATTTAAGGCACCAGAACCTTTTTTTTTAAATTTTTTTTTCACACTAGAGCACATTTATTCCAACTTTCATCTAAAACCTTTCAAATAAAACTTGCGATCGACTTCGAGGTAAAGATATGCGCTACCACCGCAAATTTTTAATTTGTTCTTGCCAGAGAGCCGAGAATTCCTTTTTGTCATTTGTGGATATCCTATCCTATACAGACCCGAGGTTATGAGAAATTAAACTAAATCTTATGATTTCAATGAATAATTTGCATGAAAATGTATGAAAACACACGAACTTCTCTGTAAATGGTATCAAATCTATGAAAATTTTTTAATCAAAGTCAACATATATTTCTGTAACATTAAAAAATTCAGATTTAAAAAAAAATTTAAGCCCAATCATTATTACCAAAAGAGATAGGACTTTGAAGCGAGGAATACAGCTTGAGTAGAAATTTTCAGTTATCCAAAAACATGCTTATGCACAAATTTACTGATTCCATTGGTTTAGAAATGTGGATAACATCGAAATGACTCAATTTCTTGCGAGAAAAGCAGACTAGTTTCTCAGCAAAATATATAAGGAAGCAAATTCAAGGTCTCCAGCCCTATTTCCAAAACTTTGATCGATTCTTGAAAGACAGCAAATAATGAGCTATGATATCCATTTCAAATAACACGAGGCACTGAATATTCATCTAATATGAACCGTCTTCTTTCCCCCTATATCATCATCCACTCGACATCCTCGGCTCACTCTCTTGGCTATCATCTATAACACCAACACGATGAATAAACAATTTACGGTCAGCACACAGAATCGTAAGTGGACGAATCTTCGCCCCCGAAGTCCGATGTCACATATCCATCGTCGTCTAGGATTTCAGTGCTTATGGATGATCGTCCCCAGCTGGCTCTTTGAGCGTAACCCCTAGCGTCCCTCACCCTTTCATACAAATGGAAGTCCGAAGTGGAAGGCGGGAGTCTGTCCCTGCGAATGCCGCTGTCGTCGCTGCCACTGGCGTTGTTGCTGTTGTTTCGGTGCAGGCCTCCTTTCCAACTTTGGTGAAGGAGTCGGAGGCGTTTGAAAAGCCTAGAAGATGCAGAGGATTTGGTGGAGGACATGGACTTGACGGTGGACGACCTGCAAAAGGAATTTCAAAAGGTATATTAATCATATATCCGAGATTCAATCAGATTTATCCTTTTTAAAAAATATATATTTGCCAAAAGCGGTTTAGTGTCAAGAATGAAATTAGTCAGAATTCTTCATTGCAATGTACCATAAAAAAAAAGAAATAACAGTTTGGAATATCTTTATTCGGATGTTGTATAATGGAATTAGATATTCCTAAAATTAATATTTCTGGAAACCATAGAAATATATTTAACACAAAATTCATCAGTTTCATAGCCCACAATTAGGTATTTTACTTCTCTGATTAGAACGTCTATCAAAACTTCAAATATCAAAGATATTAATAAATAGATTGGTTATTAAAATCACATGATATGGTCAAATTATCAACTTATTTTTAATTCGAGATAGTACCAGATTATAATTTGGTGTTGAAAGAAAGATTGGCATAAGTTCTCGATAGAAAAGTTGGATAGAAAAAAAATCTACTTTTTTTTAAAACACAAAGTGTGTTGATTTGTTAATCAAGAATCAATTTAGTCAAATTAATTTGATTTCATAACCTAAATTAATTTCTTTCTAGGTCAATCGATCTCAATCCCAAAAAATAATATACTATTACTTGAAAAAAAAAAGGGCCATTAACCTTTTAAAAGGCCATCTTTTTTTAGTTATGTTATATTAAAATATTTTTAGAATTGAGATGGAATTAAAAAAGTGATTCATTTAGCTTATTAGATAAAATTACTTTGATTAATTAAGTTGATAAATTGATAATTAAGGTTAATTGATGAATTAGGTGGGAAGCATATTTCCCATGGCCCTAGAAAGGGTTAAAAATTAAACTAACTATGGCTATATTCATTTAATTTTGATAATATCAAAAATATAAAAATGTTGGTTATTAGAAATTAAGCGATTATATATACCAAAAATCTTATTCTTTTGCTTGTGGACCAGAAATGTAATCATTTTTATGTTTTGGATTCTGTTGAATGCTACGTTTTATAAAAGTTAAAGTGTATGTAGAAATTCACACTCAAAGATAATAACAATATTCTGCCCAGCTCAATGAGAGAGCGATGAAAAAAATTTTTAGTAGGGAAACAGAATTCAATCATCTACCAAAATCAATTATACCAAATCATTAGCATTTTAACACTAAACCTACCGGCATTTCACCGATACATTGGAACTGCCATTGGAAGCCGGTCATTTGAACGCCTCGTGGTAGCTTTAGTGTTAATAGATGCTTAAATTTTGGCTTTTATTTTCTGTTTATTTTACAGATGGTACTGGCCCTAGAAAGACTTTGCTGAAATTCGGAAAGTGAATGAAGAATAATTGTATCTGATACTAATTAGAAAGTTCCAAACCGTCAAAAAGAGCTTAATTCGGCAAATTTTGAATATTTGCAAATCAATGGCGATATATGAGGGTAAATAAGTTAATTTTTCTTACAATTGCAATAGTTTTCAATGTATATTTCACTGATACCCTCGATTCACAAATAGAGTAGTGAGATTGTTTAATGTTGATCTGGCTTGTTTGAAAATGGTAAAATACAAGGAGCTCTTTAATTGAAACTCGTCTTTTTGAAGCTCCTCTTATAAAAGGGAAATCTAAAATGGATGTTCAGAAAAATTCTTTTAAAATTTGCCATTAAATAACTTCCGTTTATATTACCCCAATGAAGGCAGATATGTACAACAATACACACGAAGATTTATAAATCGATTAAAACCATAAAATGAAAAAATTACATTCTAAAAACTATAATTAAATAGGAAAGGTAAAAAAAAGTATCAAACAAACAAAAACTAATTTGTTATGAAGAATGGCTAACAAGAAATTAAATTTACTGAAAATATTTATAAAAAAATGCTAACCAACCAAATAAACAAGCCAATAAACGGTGAGCTACGCGATCTTGTTAAATGGTTTGTATAGACAACAGTGCTTAAAACTAAAACATGCAATTACAGCTCCACTTCCGTGTAGACAATAGACTCCGTTTATTTCACTCTATTATTAACACCGCTAAACAGATTCTCCATTTGTTTAAAGAATGATGGTAGATGAATAAAAAAATACGCTAAGATAATACAAGCTGTAGATATTTTGTATAAGAAAATTTCTGTAAATGATTGCAGTAGGATTCTCAGAACTATTGCAATATTTTATCACATTCTCATCTAAAAAAAACAATGCTTTTAAAAATGCTAAATATTTTCGCAAGTAGTACTGGGACTTTTTTAAAATTCCTTTCATAGAATAAATAAATACAACAGATTAAATTATCTGAACTTTAAAAAACTCTGCCAAAACATTGCATATTAAAACAACTAAATTTTGAGAATTTTATTACTGATATTGATCTTAAAGGAAAATTTTGAATTTGGAACAAGTTTTGGAAAGGAACAAATTTTGAATTTGTTCAAACATTATATGAATATATATGGCATCACAAAACAAGGCTGCACTAGAATATAAATAAATTCGGGGAGTTGTTTTCATTTGATATACGACTGAAAATGACCTTTTAAAATCTTCTGCAATTTCTACAGGCAGAAACTGGAGAATGAAATTCTAGAAAGTCATTTTTAAAATACTCACGTCATTTGTCTCAAGAGCTATGATGAAGTGCGGCAAAATGATTGGATAAAAGCCCTTTTGTAATTAATAGACAGTAGATTACGTTATTAAGAACACGGAATTCTACTAACAAAGTCACAGCAATAACCCTTCTTATATTTTCTTTTGTAATAACCAAATGGAATATTGGTATTTAACCGTACGCTGGGGGCTTTACCAATGAGGTTTGTATGCAAAAAGCTCAGCTATATGTGTATCATCGAAATATTATGCCACCAAAATGAAATATTTGTATAAGGCACGCTCACATGTCACTGGAAATCGGTTTTTTTTAGTTGATGTTTCCAGATTTTATTAGCAAAGTGATTAACAGTTGCCACACACCTTTAATTTGACGATCGCCTTTAATTTCTATTTCTATTGTTCATGACTGACATATGAACTTGAGCGTCAATATGTTTGGAAGTGAAAATTATCACAGTTTTTGCGTGAAAACTCTTGTCGGCATGTCAGCTCATAACGGCATTTTTTTTTCTCTCTCCAGAGCAAATGACGGCTATAGCCGTTATTTGCTGACATATCGCCAAATAATTTAACGGCTTAACAATGTGTGGCAATGTGTTAAAGAAGGTTGATCTGGTTGGAACAGTGAAAGTTATTATTATTAGTCTTAAATGATAAATATGAAACAGATGAAACGATAAGTACAGTGGAAAGAAAGGTATCTTTTCTAATAGCCGCACTAACTCGTTTATTGTCCTAAAAGATACCTTACCGTTAATTTATATAGAGAAGACAATCTGGATTCAATTGCTCTTTCAACATCTTTACATAGATGTACAGAGTGTTTACGTTATTTTACCAGTAAATTGTACTAGATCATAACATAGCTCGATGAAAAAAAAAGAGCTTCGCGCATGAAAAAATACTGAAGATACTGATTGGACAACAAACTTTTCTGAGTTCAACATGTCAGGAATGCTTAAGAGAGATATATTGCTGTATTCAACCCATCCCTCTGCAATTCTTCGAACTGTCTTAAAATAATAATGGGCTTTTCTGCTAACTGAGTTTATAAATACTAGCATTTTGAGCATGGATATATAGTTGTTAAAAAGTATTCGCATTCTCGAGATTAAACTCACATTTTTTTTTCTATCTTTCCGTTCGTGAATTTTCAAGACAGAAAATTGATCATTAACATACCATACACGGGATCAAAACACCATAATTTATTTCAAATTTTTTTTCCCCGCAAACAGCTATTTTACATTTAAGAAAATTTCGTAAATCATCTATCTTCTTAAATAACATTCAGGGAAGGTGTTAAGTTATTTAAACTATTGAAATATTTATTTAAATTTGAATGACTATATTTAAACTATAAAGTCATTGCTTTTAATGTAATCCATAAATGAAATTTAATTTCTGCACTTGTCTGTCTTACGTTTTGATGAAAAATGTCGACAAGAACTGATTCTTGAAGGAATGGTTGATGGTGGTTGAGGTTAGCATTCCAGTCCTTGATGAATGATGCATTCCTCCATGCACCCAGATTAATAGAAAGAATACTGATAAGTATAATTAATCAGAAGAATAAGAACCAAGGTTAGAATTTTCGTTTAGAATAGAACAATTATTCAAGCTGACTCAAGTTGTGATTCTTAAGATGATCCTATTAAAATGAGCACACTTTTGTTTAGGCACATTTAGGATAATCTCTTGACCTAAAATACTATCATTTGTTGTCTCATTTTGAAAGATTAAAATGTACAATTTAGAAAATTAGTTTTTCGTGATGCTATTCTAACAACATTAGAAAAACAAATATTTAATAGATTTCTAAACATTATGAAATGAATCAAAGAAGTAGCGCATGGATATAAAAATTTTCAACGGAAATGTTTTTAGATTTTCCAATTGAATATTTTGAATACTGTATTGGGCATATAAAGAACTTTCGTATAAAATTATCCATAAGCATCTTAACAATCCAAAATTGGTAGAAACAGATAAGGGTCTTTTTAACAGCTATTCGGCACTAGAAAATTATTGCGAAAAAGTGAATGTCAATAGCTTAATACTAAGTACTTACCTCACAGCAGAATCCTCATCTTCGTAAGTATCGCCGCTAGAACCGCCGCCATTTTGAGAAGACTTCATTGTCGGTACAACATGATGAGCTACTTTGATCTGCTGACGCCAGCTCTCGCCCCGTTCGCTACAATACCTAAAAAGATTATATATATATATATGAACGAAACCTATTTCTTTAAAGTTTTAAAAAATCAAGAAAAAGAAATTTTAATGAAGTATTTTAGTTAGAGATACACACCGCAATTAATGCGAGAAAACTTGTTTGTAAAAAATATTCACTTGGTCCTTTTCACATTAATATTACTTATAAAATCTTGAAATAAAATTATGCATAAAATTCTAATTTTATTGCCCTTTTTAAAGAAAATTTGACTTACTCCTGAAATTTTTCTAAATATATTTGTTGATTAAAAATTGAAATAGCAAATTAAAAGCACTTATCATATTGAATTAATTACAAGTCTCTTAATTGACAAACTAACTTCATAAATATTGCATTTTTGAGAATACAATTTCTAAAAGCTATTTTTATCCATTATTACTAACTATGCTCTGTTACTATGCTTAATATTTTCAATTTTTTCAACGACGTGATTAAAATAGGACGCTTTCCATAAGGTCCATAAGGTTTAAAAAACAGTTGTGCTAAATAATAATGCTAAATGTATTCTTCTACAGTTTGTTTCAGTTACAACTCATTTTCACTAAAAATTCGAAAAATAAATCAGCAGTAATGAAAACTGCGAAATTGACTCCATGAATTCCATAAATTATAGGATAACGTCCGATAATGGGAGACTGATTTTATCAAATATTTTACAAATAATCGACAAATATGATAGAAGAATTTTTATACTTTTCTTCGTATCAGATATACTTACCGAAGCATTCGGTTGAATGCCTTTGAAAGTCTAGCCTTTTGGTCATCTAATGGCCTTAAGAAACTGAATTCACTTCCTGTATCGACCTCCAAAAGAGTAGGCTCTCCACCTCCTAGACCACCTTTCAAGGCACATGCCAGAATGACATGCCTCTCTTCTGACCATTCCAGCCTCAGAAGACCGGTAAAGGGACATCGAGCGCTTCTGGGTCTGTCACCACTGACGACCCTCACTGTCAACGGAAGGTTGGCCACGGCCAACAACTGGGACAGTCTGTAGACATGGCTGATGCTACGGGTTCTCCGTCCAGCAACTGAAAAGAACTTTCCAGGTGTTGGGAATGGAAGAAACAGGAGGTCTCCTTGCCGATCAACCACCTTGGCATAGCGCAGAGGTTTGGAATGCTTCGAAGAATAAGTAGTGTCTTCGTATGCACCTAGGAACTGCAGCACCTCGCCAGCTTTTATCTGAAAAGTGGATTAATAACCATTTAAAATTGTTACTAGAAATTTTAAAATAAGGCTAAATTAATGAATGATTGAGATAATCTTATTCAAATAAATAGATATTCTGATTGCAAAAGGTCATTAAATTTTTATTTTATAAAATCAAAATCATGTGAATTAAATACTAATTTAGTGTGAAAGTTTAAAGCTATCCATGATATTTGTTAATGTTTGTAAGATGCCAGGAAAATATAATCTCGTTAGGGCTAAACAACATTGTTGGGCATCGGCTTCCAAATTAAATTGCAATGAATATTGCAAACAAATTTATCACATATATTGTAAGTATTCTCTGTCTCTTTCGATTATTAAGTACATATTTCGTACAGTGAGACTTGTCATTTCTGGGTATATAGATTTAAGAGGTAGAAATATTTACTTTTATACATCTCTCTATATTTCTAATTATTGCTTTATACCAGATTTCAGGTCAAATCCAAATTAATTGTACATAAAACCATCAAGGTACAATTCATTCATTAACTTATAAAGTATGATTCCAAAGCGAATAAGCCTGCTAAACAAATACTGATGAAAGATGACATGGATACTTGATAATGTCTATTTTCTCTCTATCCGATAATAGAAAAGTTTAATTTTCAGCAGCAGCGGCTTAATAGGCTGCAGAATCTTTCTAGAAGAGAGTTAATAAATTCCTTAAAAAGAAGTATGGAAACCGTGCATATCTAATTTAGGCAATTTGTATAATATATATCCTGTGCGATACACGTTGAAAAAAAGAAATATTTGAAAGTGCTTTATGCACAGTAAGAATAGCTGTAATTATCTCTTCAAAGAATAATCTTTTTTTCATCCCTTCGATATGTTCACAGAATGTGCATCGAATATTTAAGCTGATTTTATTAAAAAGAAAACTTGATTTGCACCTTCTGATTAAAGTCAAGGTTTTGCTCTGAAGATACATAAAAATTTCTGTAATATCTTGACCATTTTTTTTTTGAAATTTATAAAGAAAAGTTGACTTCGAATACTAAAATGTCTTTATTAATGATTTAAAATCTAAATGATTAGTAAAGACATAGCAATGCAAATTTTGTAAAGCAATTTAATTAAACGTTTGTTTAGGCCAATCAAACTGATTTTGGAAGTTAGTAGATGAATATTTTCCTGTTCCACATGACTAATAAATTTTAATATTTTATATTAATGTCATTTCTAATCATAATTTTTCTGTATGTTGTTGCTTATCCCCCTTGGATTGAACTCTAATTCAAACCAAATAAAAGATCGGGGGAAGAGGGGTGTTGTAGCTTCTGAGGGTAAAGATGTCTGAGCACCCGAGGGTAGAAGTCTGACTTAAGCTCATATGAAGATGACACACACTCGCTGGCACAACCCCTTTTTACAGGGGGAGGGGGGGGACTCTCACGCACTTCACAGGTAAAACACAGGGTAGAGAACAACTATGCCCGAACCATGACTCGAACCCGGGATGTAGAGATCACGGGGAAGACGCGCTACTACCCCTAAGCCAGGATGCCAGCTTCTATACGTTAATTTTCGTAAGAATTAGTCATTTAAGAATAATTAAAAAAAATATTTCCTTTCATTAGAGTTTGAAAGATATGTTCATACAGTGGGAGCCAAAATAAGAAAATCATTTGGGAAAAGAGCATTTTTAAAATTAATGGATCCCAACAGCAATTTTATTATAGGAAATATCAAAGTTATATAATTTTTCTAGGAAAAATTTAATCTAGAATTTAGTAAAGTAATATTTATAATGGATATTTACATTGGAATAGCAATACAAATATTAATTAATAAAGACAGAAAGGGATAAATAAAAATAATGGCATATTCGAAAATTCTTTCTAATAGCTGACAAGTAATATTTAATTGGGTTACTTTTAGCATAAATTATGGCTCTGTAATGCCATTTCATGGAGTTTAGCAATTATTTTAGTTCTTCACGTGTTACAAAGTAAAATCACGATAATTATTGCTTTAATTAATTTGATTTTATTGTTAAGTTTCTTCTGAATAATTAGTCTCATCCAACAATTTTGGGCTATTTTATAATTCTTCATTGCCTGGGAAAAGATCACACATGGAAGACAATATTTTAGAAACGAGCATTTTATTAATATATTTTTGGGCATTTACATTCTTATTAATTACATAAACTCTATCATCGTCTTTAGTTAGTGTTATACTCGGTGGTCTAATAACAACTGAATTTTTAACAGTAGGTGTAATGCAATCAGTATGAAAATATACTTTTATTATTAATCATTTTATACTATTGCTACCAAAGAGTGAGATTTTGTTCTCGTCTCTCCAAACCACAGTGTCTCATTGTTCCACTATTCAGTTACACGAGTTTTTGTTGATTTTTTATAAAAAAAATGTTTTGCATTTAGATCAGATTTCTCCAATCTGCGTCGAATGGTCCTCGCATACAACTTTACATTCTTTGCGTCATTTCACTTTATATACTTCCCTGTGATTTTCTTCCATCACGTATACAGAGTCTTAAATATTCTTTCACCACTTGATATATGCACTTTTTCTTGCCTCTATCATTTTGGCTTTCTACTGACTACTTGGTGACTTATACCTCTTCAAAAGCTTAGAAATATCGCCCTTAGTTAGATTTTCACCAATTTTTTTTCTAATCTTATTATAACTAAAGCCTTTTTGATGCAATAATAAAAAAAATTATATTGTTTTTAAGGTAAAAAAAATTCTTTGTGGCACTTCTTTTACTTTTTATGTTTTGATAACTCGCAAAAGGAAAGAATAATAATAAAAAAAACAATGAACATCTTGATAGCGTCCATTTGTATAGAAAAAACGTCCACCTCTTACTCCTGAACATAGCGTCAATTGTTGAATTCTAATGATAAGATGATACTTTATTAACATTCCAAGCACACGTTCCCACTGGCTATATTCAAATGAAGAAAAGTTGTATCTTATCAATTAAAACAAGACACGCTTCTTTTTGTTTATTTAGCTATAATTAAAAAATAATAATAATTAAAAACAATTTAATCCGTTACACTTTCATTGGATTATCTTTAAAACGATAGCGAGGTATTTAAGATATTACTGCAAATGTCATTTGAAGGAAAGCCTTTAAATTTTCTAGCTATTCTTATCCTAAAAAATTTCCATAGTTTGGGCCACTACTTTATAGTTTTCAAACGACAGGGTTATTATAAGATTATAGTTAAATAAATTAAATAATTCAATAACTTTTGATGAGTAAGCTGTCCAACATGGCACCTACAAAGAGTATTGCCACATCTCAGAAGAGAATTAGCAATACGCATGATTAACTAAATTGTTTTTACTGTTTTCTTTGCAACCATAATGTTTTACTTTACACGGAACAATTACCGCAAGTAAATAGCTCATTTTAAGCATCCCTTTGCATCCAAATCACAGCATTCGACAAATAAATAAAGAAAAAGCGTTTGAACCTGTTTGTGGTTGCCATGCCATGATACTCTTCACGCATTATCGAACCTCGGTTATTACATAAAAGAATTGTGGTAAAAATCCGTGAAAAGAAAGGAAAATAATCACGACGACATCATCGTGTTCCACGTACTACTACCGTTTTTCTTCCATTTTGCAAGGTCGTGCCGACACCATTGGCTATCTCTCTGCCCAACCACACACACACCTATAAATGAATGAAGTATTTTAAGTTTCATTTTTCTTCCAAGACCCCTTTTCACCCTCCCTGCTGTTCTCGTGTGACTAGGTGGTTTACCTTGACATTGCAGCAGATCTTAACCGGCAACAGCACTCCATGCGGAAGTCTAGGGCATGACATTGCCATGAGGTTCCAGATAAAGAACATATCAGTTCAAATTTCCAGATTCCGACAGAAATCGAGCAGTTTTTTTTATGGCTTAAACTCTCCATTTCTATTGCAACACCGATGGGTCACGCGATTAAGGTATTTTTATTTCCTTCGGAAGAATTCAGCTGACCCTTTAGAAGACAGCTAATAAAAAATGAATCAGTCCGTATGGAGCCATCAGTGAAAAGCACAGTCTTTGTTAAATCCTTTTTTAATGTTGTGGTTAATTAGAACAATGCCTAATAAATAAAAAGGTCTATCGCTTCAGCATTTCAGATTTTCGTAATTCAGAAAGATTGCTATGACTCAGAAGTGAAATTCTGTTTTTTTACTAGTACTTTAACTAGTAGTTTTTTACTAGGAGAATGTAATTCAAAATAAAGAATTTTCATCATTATTATTTTTTTACTTATCTTACGGCCCGATATTTATTACAGTAAACAAAATGCCTTGATTTAATAATGCAGGAAGAATAGGCCGAATAACAACTAAATAAAAGGTGAAATGGATATAAGGTATTAGTATTTGATGTAGCTTATATTCATTTAACAATTTAAACACATGAAATATGAATGCTTTAATTTCTAAGTATATTTACAGTATTGAGATCAATCATTATCGAAATGTCAGGAGATAAATTCAATGTAGAATACCAAAAAGTGAAACGAGTAGAATGAAAAATAATTGCAGAACACGACGGGTAATGGTAAAATGAAATGCAAAGATGTAAAATGTAATGATATTAAGAGGATATTTTTTTAGATCCGTAACGAGATTGAAATAGTATTGAATTGCATAGTTAGTAGAAGGAATATTATGAAAATTGAATAAGGCGTGGTGATAATTGTTATGACTGTATTATTAACATCAAGATTATATTTCATAAAGCAGGGATAGGCTTCATATTAAAATGAGTGAAAATAATCACAAGATTTAGATCTTAACGGAGTTCACATTGCAGCAGTGAAGAATCGGATAGTATTTTTTTTTTTGTTCATTTGTGAATATGTAATATGCTATGATTTAATGAATTCAATATGAAAATGAAAAAGTTTGTCCTGACTGAAATTTAAAAAAGATACTCCAAACTTTTTTTTATAGAAATTCTAGGCTACCATTAAAAAGAATCAAATAACTATTCAAATTTGAAGCAATATTTTGTTTTAATGCTGAAGTAGATAGATTTCAGGTAATACAGATTTTATTTTTGACTCAGCTGTAAAGAAGAAATTTGAAATGAATAAAAATGACGCATCGCAAACTATCTTTATTTAACACAGTTCAGTGATATTAAATACAGAAAAGATATTTTTATACATTAGAACAGATATTTTTGCCTTCATTTATCTTAATTTAGTCAATGATACAAAATCTGCAGCGTAATTTTAAAATTCCTACAATTATTTGCCATAAAATTAATGTAAATGCCTTCTTTTTATTATCTGTTGCAACAAATGTAAAATATTTTAACAATAAATTTAAGGCAAACTATTTTAAAGTGTCTGATAAAATTTCATTCTAAAAATGCTTTTTTAAAAGATAAATTTAGAAAATCACGAATCAGACGAGACTTAGAATTTACGACAACTTAATGCACTCTAACTCAGAAAGAAGAATATTTGAAATTATTATAATAATGAATTTTGTAGTAAACATGTGATAAATAGCATCAACTTTTAGTGAACAATCAATATAGAAAAATTACTTTCTTCTCCAACAGAACTTTATTCCATCGGTATTTTAAGTACTAAGCCAAGTACCACCTAAGACAAATTCATGCCCAGAGGATTTAAGCAGTGTAATAAAAGAATGTAAATAATAATAATAAGATAATATTGTTAAATAGAATAAGACAGATGGCAAAAGTTCAAGTAAGATAAAATGGAAAAATGAAACTTGTTACATTGTACTTGAAAGATACATTCAGTTACTGAATGGTAAATTCTTTCATTCTGCAACGAATTCTTGGTTTGTATGTTTGTTGATTGATGCCAGGGTTTTCAATCACTTGTTATAAAACTTTTTTTTTAGAAGATCATGAATTCAAATTTGATTTTTAAAACATTTTATTTGAACTTCTTCAACTCACCTTCACTTTAACATATTTGGTAGAACCCTTGCTGTCTGTGGATTCTTTATATCCCTGTGTTTGTTCCCTGGACAGAAAATAGGGCACCTGAGCAGAGGCCACTTCACATACACTGCTGAAGTAACCAGCTGTGTGGCCTTCTTCAGTTATCACAGCTAACCAACCTGCAAAACAAAAACAAAAATTCATCAGAATTTTGAAGACATAACACAATTACAGAAATCAGGTTTCAGTCCCTTGAGACAAGACAAAATTTGGCAGTATTTTTGTCTGGCATCTGATGTATAGCCAAAGAAATGGTTTATATCATTTGAAGCATGTCTTGTAAAAACTTTTTCATATTTGTACATTTCGCATTAATTTGAAAATTGGTTATGGATGTATGCACACGAGATTCATTTTAGCATTCGAATACATTCAACTCAATGAATGATATTTAATGTATTATCTCAAAATTGTATATGTTGTTACATAATGAAAAATTAATAAAATCCGAGGGAGCAAAAAGTGAATCAAAACTGAAAATATATTTGAAAAAACAATTAAATTAGTATTTTGAAAAATACATGCATAAAGTTTTGAAACTATTTTTTAGTTAAACGTATATAAAAGTTTAGCCTAAGTCTGCTTATCCATTAAAAAAAATTTTTTTTTTCGCTTTTAGGAAAAATCTAAGTATTATACTAAACAAAAATAATTTACAATTTTCATATTTTTTTTCTTTAGAAAACTTTTTAATTATTAAAAACAGATTTTTGAATAGTGATCGAATTTCCCCGAGCAAATAAAGTTTAATTTCAGAATTATAAAAATAAATTTTTCAGATTCTCCTTTTGCCAGAAAGTCAAGAATTTTGCAATTGTGTTAATTATAATCAAGCTATTTTTCTCAGGATTTACTGGCATTATATTAAACTTATTTTCTTTCATTTGTGGCACTAAATAGCAAAAATTAATTTATGAATTTTTATCATCTTACATCAGAAAAATATCTACAGTCCATTCGATATCGCAATAGCCATCTCTTTTTCAAAACCTGTATTAGTTAATTTAAAAAGAGGGAAAATGTTATATAATAACCAAATATTATTTTTACAATATGAAATCGAATTAAAAGTCGGTTTTGATGTTGTATTTCATCAGAAGCTATATCGCTTAGTAAAGAAGAAGAAAAATGTTTGAAAACATCCACTCCGCACAAAACACTTATTTTGATTTTTGTAATTACAGCAAAACCACGGAACTGAGTCACTTTTGACCTAGGCAACAATTGCCTTTTACTTGGTTCATTTCTCTAGAAAATGTGGTAGAAAGTGATTCGACTGTCTTCTGGCTAATAATACCGGTCTTGAGTTGAAATAAACAGAGCAGCCAATGATGGATGAAGTCCAAGGGAAGAGCAGAAAAAGACATAAAAGCTCACAGTTAAAAAAAATTGACCTGAACTTCCTTGGGGGTGGACGAACTTTATCGCTCCCAACAGGTATGCGACCCGATGGATAAACATATGGTCCAGTTAGTTACGTCATTTCGTTCACTGTTGAACTAAAACACAAAAAAACAACAGGACAGAGAAAAAAAGAGGGGGACCTTCTGGAACAATGGCAGGTCAACTTGAAGTCCTGTTTAAATAAAGCATAAATGATCAATATTACGGAATCTGTTTCTATAAATAGTGCGGTGGCTAGTGGACCAGGAATTTGTTTAGCCTAAACAAGTATCTTTAAAAGACAATTGCTTCGAAGTGGTGCATAAACATTTATCCTGCAATCGCGTTCGACTGTAGAAAATTCATAGAAGTAGTTTTCAAACAGCGCTTCTGTTTATTCTTGCTAGAAATTTTTTTAACGCCTCTTGAATAGTTCAAGTCTGCAATATTTTAAAAACAGGCGGGGTATTTATTCACGGAATCGCTGCGATATTTAGCTCATTTGAAAATATTTGACCTTGATACAACGTCATATATCTCCATCATCAACCAAGTGCTACAGAAAAAATGAAAATAAAGAAATTTATGTCCTACGACAAGTAAAGCTAGCTGCATTAAAATGTTTATAAAATCGAGTTTTCTTATACATTAAACAATATCATTATGTAAAAAAATTACAAAAAAAAACCCACCCAATAATTGTTCTAACTTTAACTTAAAAAAATATTTTTCCAAATATCACGATTATACTAAGAAGGAATTACAGGGCCTATAAAATCTCTATGTAAATAAAACTTATATAAACTATATACAGTAGCGGACAAGACAGATTAGACAGCTGTTTGGAGCCACTAAGCTAAGAATGGACCACAAGCAGATTAATTACAATCAATGTATTATAAAAATTCACTCTATTTATAAAAATATATATCATGTTTCGGCGAGGATTATTTTATATTGTCCAAAAGGTTCATCGTATACAATTTATATTTGAAATTTAAACTACGTGTCAATATTCTTAAATTATGTGATTCAATGCTCAAAAATTAATGAAAAAAATGCGTCAAGCTTTTGGCGGTTTCTTTTGACATAAGAAGCCATGCAGAAACAAATTTAAAATATTAGCGCTTCCATTGTTCACAAAACAGCGATACGAATTCTTTTTGAGGAAAAATATCTGAAACTGAAGGAATTTATTTCCAGATTATTTTATAGTATTCCAATTTATAATATAGCTACAATATGAAAACGTAACAAAACGAATACAATAAAAATGTAAAAATACAAAGATATGAAACTAAGCAATCAGAATTTTTACTAATGTCCAACATATCCACATTAAAAAAAAAAAACTTCAATAAATTCGTGCTTTCTTAGAAAATAATTTCTACCCTGGCAACAAAAAATGTATTTAAAAAAACAGTTTCCTTATTTTTTAATACTATGTAATGCATTTAAAAATAGATTATTTTTATAATCTTTGAATTTTATTTTTATCCAAGTAAGATTCGTAGAGACATGAAGAAAGAAGAGACAGAACAAATACATTTTTTGTACTTTTTTTTATACAAACTTTTTTAAAGACAAACTTTAGCTTAAGCTGGTGTTTTATCATTTAAAAAATTACTGCAAGACATGAAACTTTGAAGTATTAAGCTTTTTCAGAAATATAAATGAAAATCGTTTTTTTAACGGAGAAATTTGATTACATAAATTACGGACTCAAACCAAACATGTCTCTCAATTCTTCTTAGTGTTCTTTTAATTCAGTTCACTTTTTCCCCCCTCAATTATACATTTTCTATTTCCGAACGATGGCAGGGCGTTAATTCAGTTAAGTTACACTGGAAATTTTCATGGATTCCATATCATTTTTAACTGAAATTATAACGCGGAATATGAAACAATTTTAACAAATTTAAAAACATGATAATCCAAAACCCATACGACGGTGAGGTTCTAGAACATGTCGTCAAAAGATCATTAGAGATGATGTGAAAATGAATGCGAGTTTCTTAATGTTGTAATGCGTTGAATTATGTTTAGTATCTGAATATTGCAATTGTTTTCAATTTTTACAGCAAAGGAAAAATATTATAAAGTAATAAATAATGTGGGTAGTAAGATTATAATATAATTTGATAGGTTAAATTGAAATAAAAAAACTTTTTGTTAACTTTCCATAACAGCCCACGAATCTATAAAAATTATTAATTATCTGTACCGTTAAAATTTCAAGGCTTCATATTTCAATTTTTTTTTTATTATATTTGAAACCTTCCACTAGTTTACAAAGGGCTAACATATGAAATAAAAAGCGCGCAATAAAACGACATAAAACAGTTTTTTGCGTGGGATTTCTTCACATTAAAAATGGTTTCGTTTCATTCACGAAGTTTATAAGGCACACGCAACATGACCTTGAAAGGCAACAAAGTGATGAGCAATTTATTATATTTAAAACATGGAAAAATACTAAGTATTGCAAAACGAATGTATATGTTTCTTCCAAATGTGAGTCTCGGTATGCTGTGACACTAATGTTTTTTCAGTCGTATAAGAATGACCTCTAATTCAAATTGTGGTGAGCTTCAAGGTTTATAAACTTTGCAATTCTAATTTATTTATAACGATATCCGAAAGCTGGGGCACAAATACGCACGAAACAACTTTTTTCGTGCGTATTTGTGCAATGCACATTCAATTTCAGTGATTCCTTTTTTTGAGAACTTTTATCCTCTATGAATAAAGTTCTTAAAAATCAGAAATACTTCAAGGTGTATTTTGAAAAACTTTAAATATTTCAAATTACTAAATTTGTCGTTGTTAAATATTAACTTATTAAATATATTTAAAAATGCAATAAATTTTAGAATATATCCGATTCAATACAATGTATTAAGAAGTATTTTCATTTTAGTGATTGCTTCAACACCTGTTTCAAAAAATTTATTTTAATAGTAGCTTGGTTTCATTCTCTTCCATACCCCAATGAGTCAATTTATTTTCTCAGATATTTATCTAAGATATTTTAATGCAAGAATTTTCAATAAGAAGAGAGTTCTTTCATTGCATATAAAGGGACAAACAATATCGGATATAAAGATACAATTATTTTCTACCCTCTAGAAAGATACAAATTGAGAAGAGAGCGTAAAACCATGGAGGCATTGGACAATTTTCGATGCAACACGATGGTCTATGAAAACACTAAAGAAAACGATTTCGAACGACGACAAAAACAGCTTTATTTCAAAAACTTTAAAATGATAAACGATTACTTAAAGATGACAAAATTTGATAGCGATGACAGGTATTTGTAAATATAATAAAAAATACACTAAATATTCACAATATATTGCAAAAATAAACGCTACATTCAAATAGTTATAATAGTTAAAGAACAAAAAATAAAATGAATAAACAAACAATTCAACGAATTAATCTTAAAATAAAGAAATCTCCTGTCCAGCAGAAATAGAGGAAAGATATATTTCATACGAGTAAATTTAGGAGAATTCTATTATCATTCAACAATGTATTTCAGAATACAGGAAGGGGGGCAAACTTCAAAAGATGGATCATATTTATAAACAAAATATATCTGCTGCTATCAATATAAAAAATTGATTACAGCATTATTCAGAAAATCTTTTTCATAGAATAGTTTACAATAATAACTACAAAATTGTATTCACAAGCAATAGCAGATGTTTGGCAACGTCGAATCAAGCACTTTCAAGAATGCTCGTCATTATTTCTAAACGTAAACATGAAACAAATATTCAAGGGAATCACACCAAAAAATACATGTTCTTCATTTCTATCGGTGCTTACGAATATAGTTGATGAAAATAAAAGATGCAAGTTTGGGCAATTATTGTAAACGTTGTTGTAAAGAATTCATAAGTGATGCTGTAAGTAAGCAATTTAGGTTCGCTTTCATATAACTTCACTCTCAGGAGCTGATGAAGTGACGTCGCAATTGTGATATCAAACGAGTCTATTTTGATAAATTAGGAAACGATAGGGAGGGGGAGAGAGAGAGGTAGCCAGAATCGACTATGATCGATTGCGACTTTCTTTCAAAACATCCGATTGAAGCAATATCAATAATTAAAAGTATGAAAAGATGCTACAATTCAACACAATTGTATTTATTATAATTCTATTATTTATCCACGACTCGCAGTGAATCTCAAACTTTTTCTTCCGAGCTGATGTATTTGTCAAAAATCATCCTCCAACTCGCTAGAACTTATCTATTCTCATTTTTGTTTGTGCTTCAATATATTTTTGCATCCATATTTTCCTATGAAAAAAGTATTTTGTTGTAGAGAACTCTAACCAGTCCTTAAACTTTGCCCCATAAATTGTGAAACATCCTATTTAAAAGAAAGGCTTAAGTAATAAAAAATAAAATTTTACAACTGTTTTTATTTCTCAAAAATCCCTAATAAGACAAATTTCACCGATGTTTTCATTTTTATTTTTAGAAAACCCATCGACTTCTTAAAGAAGTATCAAATAAAGTCCACGTGCATTTAACATATATCAAGTGGAACACAAAGACACATTAGAAAGGTGCTCCTATGGTTTAGTTATGATGGATGCTTTCGATTAACCCTGACAAAAACGACCGCGGGTGGTATGTGGGCGGCGAAACAAAACTGTGGTCTTCAAGAAAGTTGTAAAGAAGATAGATGTCAGTGTTTTACAGACCCACCCCCAAAATCAACCTTCAAAGAATTTCCGGATAAATCAAAGTCATAATGCTTTTTTTGTATATAAGTTTTTTTTTGTTCAGAAAGCTGCAAACCACGCCTTATTGCATTTGAACGGACCAAAATGATTGAAATTTAAAATATAGGATAATGTATTCATGTATTCAAAATTACATGAAACAGGGTTAATAATCCCGCATTTATAAGATTTCAAACTATCAAAAGAATTTGCCTGAAAAAATTACTCTTGTTAAATCGGTCAAATTTGTTTAGAATTAAACGGAAAATAATAGTTGTTTTCATCCAGTAAATTATAATAAATTTATGTATTTTATCAAAAGTTTTAAATTAGAAGATCATGACTAAATTGCTTAAATGAATGAAGTTTATCGTAGAGAATGGACGAAAGAGAAAACATTCAATTTCTACAGAGATTACAGATAGATTATCAATAAAGGCTATGTATAATTAACCAGGTAAAAGTCTAACTGATTACTTCTATTACAAGACTAACGATTTATTAAAAAGTTATCGAACATTATTTTTTAAATTAAATCTTGTTAAACAATATATTATTTGGATGAAAAAATATTAATTATGTATAATAAACAAATCTTAACGCAATTCCTGGTAATAGATTTAAAATTGAAATCGTTAAAAATGTAAGAAATCCGATTTCTCAAATCACTATATTTATTATTAATCAATCAAGTAATTTTTTTAAAAAATTGGATCTAAACTGTCGAATTTTTTTTGTATATGGCACATAAGTAAAGCAAAAATGATCTAGAAAATAATCTTCAAAAACTCCTCAAATATTCATATGGTTTTGCTGTTACTCTTATTATATTTTTTACATATGAACTATATAGTGCAAGCTTATTTATACTCATTAGTGTTCCAAGGTGTAAATAGGCTTTATCAGTAGAAGTGACCTCCCTAAAATTTTCTCACATATTCTGTAATAAAGGTGCTATCTGTCCTTTTCCTGCACGAAATTGTTGATCACAGGTAAAAATGTAAGCAGCACAAGTGCTCAGAATATTTTTATTTTCTGATTCCCATATATGAGAATCTTGGGCATCGTAGAACAGTGAAGAAAAATGAGTAATACATTTTTTGACGTGTTTTTTTAACCAAGTAATAGCGAAATTTGTCACAGAACTATAATTTTAATAAAATCATATATCCAATTTCATTCAAATCGCTCAATTTTTGAATTTTACGTATGTGAGAAAGTTCAGATTGACAGATTGCCTTCTCTTTAAGGATCTTATTCAAAATTTGATACAATTGTATGCTTTAGATGCTAAATCTGAGTACCACATTTTATATATCTAGCTTTTTGCATTTTGTATTTATTGTATTTCGTTATATTCGAGTGGCCAAAGTTCATTCAAATTTGATAGAAATCTACAAATTTAGTGTAAAGGCCCCGTAACAACTTTTATCCCTTCTAGCTCAAAATCTTTTCGGTTTCACTTGTTCACAAACACAGATATAATTCCAAAAATGCGTTTTTTGGAAACAGGCAGATCTGAAACGAGCAGATTCATCAAAATCTCGCGCTACTTTCTTCTCATATACTAGAAAATAAAATCATTTGGTTTACATAAAGTGTGATTTAGAGTATATTAACTTCTATTTTGTCAATGAATTTGATTTATCATAAGAAAGGAGACATCAACTTGATGATCTCAATAGGTAAATGGGTACAATACTTGTAGAATACCAGACATTTGTTAACTTTAAGTCATTGTCAATCAATTTTCTGCCTCTTACACACGAAATAGGTTTTATATTCACACACTTAAAACTATATTCGAAGCATTTAGTCACTTTCTACTACCAATTTTCGGAAACAACTGTGATTATTTATGCCCTTAAAAGAGCCGAATTACTCACTATTCGTGACTCAATTCAACAATCCAACACTTTCATGTTTAGCTCAAAACCGAGGTAAAAAAAAAATTGAAGAAAAAAAATCCACGAAGAGCAACACGGATATCAAAAATTACCAATGCCTCCGGAAAAAAAGCATTCCACTAAACGTACATCTTTTATACCGCAATTGTTTTTCAATTAAACACTTCGCATTCAGAGAAGACAAGTACATAATCAGAGAAGTATTAATCAGCTGTAAATTTCGATGCGAGAAACGATGGTCATAAATAGAACTAGGCCGATAGAGCGTGGAAATCAAGCAAACACGAAACCCACATTAAGTCAACGGCCTTCCACCAGAATCAAGCAAGGCCTGGTGGGTTTCCCAGTAAAGAAAGGTTTGAGCGATAAGACGAATCTCGTAAATCGTATGTCTGAGGAGAAATGTACTGGAAGATTGTTCATTAGGCCAATTACGTGCTGCCTGGTCTATTTCAGTGATTAACCTTCCGATAATGCTAGCCTAGGGGGAGGGGTGATTACAGTAGCTTGGAAAGAAAGGGTACGGTTGTGATTAACGAGGAGGATTCGATCAATTACCCCCAGTCAAAGTTCTCTCACTCCGTTTATGAAGAGGAATATCGGGTTCGAAGATTTTTTAGTTTTGGTGGAACGAGTTCTATGAACGTATCATGACAATTCAGTATCTGTTATGAAAGTAAAAGAATGGGAGAGGGAGATAGAAAGTTATTGACTTATTTTGTCAGTTGACTGATTTAGAGATTTTGATGAGTTGAATCGATAATCATTTGTTCCAAATGATTATATAGCTAAAGGCATATTGGAAATAAATGCAAAATTAGCGAAATATAATTATAAGGTATTTGTAATGATATTGCAAACTTCCATATTTTATTTCAAACGATAAAATGTGAGTAATTAGAGCGCTTTAATGTAAAATTTCAAATATTCTGAAGTTTCTATTGTTTTATCGAACGAAATTCCAAAGTAGAGGTCTAAATGTATGAAAAATTCAACCTTTGAAAAATTAGCTTTAGGATGTTAATAGATTTCAGAAAATAATATAATGCATATGATTTTGTATCATGACAATTCAGATTCATTCATGTTAATTCATGTTAATAGATTTCAGAAAATAATATAATGCATATGATTTTGTATCAAACCAGCTGAAATGGTCTCCCCAAAATTTTCGCGTGCACTCTCTAATAAACTTGTCAATAAACATGTTTTGTAGAGAACACCTTAGCATGGCTTTGACGACAATAGTTAAGAAATATTAACTTTTAATGTGAATTCTGCATTTTTGCTGAATCTATCGTACAAATCTCTGCATAATGTGATAATAATATCCAACAATCGAATTTGTGTATTAAATGCGTTTTTTTTCAACCGATTAAAATAAAACTGACACAAATTCCCATACCAAATTTGATATACTTAAGTCAGTGGGTTGTAGAATTAATGCGTTTTCATGTTCCTGAAAGTACAGATCAACAGACAGTCAACCCGTAGTTGGATTTGGCTCAAAATTTGATGGATGCCTGTAATAAAAATGTTGAATCTGTGTACCGAATTTTATCTTTTTATCTCTCTTTATATTATAATTATCGTGTTTACATGAAAACAGCCAGACAGACGAACTTCCTCTTAGCAGATTTACTCAAAATTTGGCAGTAATCTGCAAATTTGGTGTAAATACCGCACACCACATTTCAGTCATCTAGCTCAAATCGTTTCGGAGTTGTTTTTATCACAGACAGACAGATGGTCATTTCCAAAAAATGTGTTTTTCGAACTCGGGGTCTTAAAAGTGGAGATTCGTCAAAATCTCGAGTTCGAATTTAACTATTACTATGCTTTCTCTATACTACCTATACGAGAAAGTAAAAGGAAAATCAGAATTTCTATTCATTTTTTTATTAATGGTTCATTTAATTTTGTTACCTTATTGTTCTAAATTACAAACGGAGGTTCAAATGTAATATTATATATCAATTTCCCAGTTTTTATAAAAAATTAACTTGTACAAAGAAGATAAAATTCTTTCCAGTAACCCCAGTGAAAATCGTGATCAACATTTTAAACCATGCGATAGGGTGGTGGTTTTCCATGAGAAATATCTTGATCATACCTACATTCATTAGTAACGAATTTTATCTTGTGACACATCAGACGTGTGCACTTCATCACTTTATGTCATCTGTTTTCCCACGGAGTGTTAGAACACAAACACAGACATTTATATATGTACAATGTTTACGCTAAGGGCAATATAAAAAGATAGCTTGTCTTGATTTTTTTTTCGTTTTGTTTTCAGATTTAGAGATTATATTTTTTAAAAACCGTTTTATTAATTTCAAAAAAGCTTCTAAAATCCTATGTAGATATAAAACGATTCAAAGAAAAAAAAACATTTGGTTTTTTAATAAGCCAGCGTTTTTAGAAACTTAGTTTAAATTTTCAAATTCATTTCGAATTTACTTTCTTAAAAAAATGCCTGTGGTCGTTTGGCAGGGTAATTGATTTAAATCGCTCTTTGTCTTAAGATGAAAATTAACAGACTACATTGACGGATTGCTTCTTCTGCGTACATTGAGATACACTTTCCTTTTTATGCCGTTTCACATGCGTCCATTATAAGATGTATAAGATGCTTGATTTCAATACAAAACATTTCGCCGTCGCATTTTTAAATTTAGAAAGAAAAAAAAACGTCCGTGAATTATTTAATACAATACATTTGCTTCACAAATGTAATATTGCTTCACAATAATAATTATATGTGTGTGACCAAATTTTGATATGAAGTTTCTATTTACAGCAACAATTACAAGATTTTAACAGTAGACCAATAAGTTAAGTAGTGCATTCTTTTCTTCGAATAAGGATTCATAAATTCCAAACGTAATTTTAAACGTATCCGATTTCATAAATTCCAAACGTAATTTTACATTAGAAACATTTTAAATTAACAATTTTTGAATCAACATTCATCATCTACGTTTCTGACAATTAAAATGTTCGTCGACCTAAAATTGAAAATATTTGTCTTTAAATAAAATAGTTCATCAAGTTCTATTTTTTTAAAATTTTTATTTTTAATGAAAGAAACTTAAAGATTTAAATAAAGGGTATATAAGCGTTGAGTTTAAGAATTAGCTATTAGATTGCAAACATGCCGAGATAATTGCCGAGCAAAGGAGACTGATTAAGAGAGCTGATACTGAAATCAATAATCATCGACTAACTAGATCAAAGAAATCAAAATTATCAACGAAAAAGAAAACTAAAGTATTCAGGACATCATTTCAAATACTTAATAATCAAGTTCTTTATACATTAAGATAAAGGAGACATTCTAAATCAAATTTTCTCACTTCATCAATGAAAGTTTCTCGCGTCAAGTCTGTGGCGAATTTCCAACTAAACGAACTAGGCAGTTGCCTAGGATCTCTCGATTGAAAGGGGGCCGCACACAGATCGATTAAAAATTTTCCTAGCTATCAAATAAATGCTATAATGAATACTAATTCTTTCAATTATAAAATAATAACACTTTTATCACGTATAATTGGTTATGTTACTATATTTTATTATTTTCAATTAGCTTTTTGAAAAACCAAACATATTCTTCGATAATATTGCCTACAAACGTAGATGGCAGGTAATCTGGAATCACGATATATAAAAATAAATACATATTCAAAAAAATTAATAAGATAAAAATATTAATTTAAAATAATCACTAACATGTTAAAAATGTTCTGAAATGTGAATCTAAATTGACCATTTAAAAAAACACAAGAGGCCTTATAATGTTTATTGCCTAGGACTGTACCTAGCAAAGTACCAAAATCATCCATTACATAAAATCTTCAGAGAGTCGAAAACTAAGCCCGAACGAAGGCCTCTTGGATTCTATATCACAGCTTCAATTAAATGCCATATGAAAGACTTGGGTGAATATCATGGAAGTTTTAAATCCTAATAAAGAACTAACTACAAGGATATTTCTCTAATTATACTTCCAAAGCAAAATCATTAACTAACATGCTTCAATCGAATTTCTGATTTCATATAATTTATAATTTTGTTCAATAGAAAATAATACCCCGAGGGTAGTTTCTGGTATAACGCCTCTTGGGTTATCTCACTTTCCGTTTCATCTTGTAATCCTCTCTCTTTTTTGCTATCAGCCCACTTGTGAACGAAGGATCCCTTCACCTTGGCGAGTTGCAAGCCAGTGCGCTCGGGGCAAGAAACAACCAAACAAAAGCAGCTGTCGCCTGAGAAATTTCCCACAGCTGCCGCATTCGTTGACCTTAAACCCTTTGGTATTGATGTCGCGTGTTTGGGGTTGAGGGGGATTCATTAGGTTAGGAGACAGGATTTAAAACGGATGAAAGTTTTATATGGTTCGAAAAAGAACAAACGCATCCTTTATGCCCTTCCTTTTACACAAAGGCAAGTAGTTGTAATAGTCTCAAGTGGTCACGAGGAGAAATCAATCTTTATTCTGAATGCAAACTTCCTACTTTTGTTTTAGAGATGGGGAAATGCATCAATTGAGAATGGCTGGTTCCAAAACTTTCATTTTTAAAATAATCTAACTGAATTAAACCATGAATGAAATAACAAGATTAAATATTTAAATGATTAAACTGGATATTTTTTTCAGCGATATATCGATATAAAATCGATAGAGAATAAATTAATATTTTATTTGATCAATACTACATTCCATGATTAGAGTTAAAAGAAATAGAAAGGATTTTTAAAAGTTTCCGACATGATAGAAGTATGACTGAATTTTAATAGAGAAGTTTCCATTAAAAACTCAAGAAAAACTAAATGGATTTTAATAACAATAGTTCACGGGATATATATATGCTTCAATTAATTTTCCTGTAATAAATTTTGGATTTATTTATATGAGGGATGATGAAATTAATGTGAATAATCAATTACGTATTTTGTGTAATGACAGATTATGAAAGTAAATGCATCAAATAATGTCGGAATAATGTGGTTTTGCAAACTAATCGTCAAAATAACAAATAAAAATGAATACCATTTATTTTTAGACTTTTGAATAATAAATAAAACCACGCTTTTGCATAATCTTTTCTTTATGCCAACAAACAATTCAAATAAATGCTTGCAGCATTTCATCGACCAAATCGAAACATTTTAAAACAAAAATCCAAAAACACATCTCAGACAAAAAATGAAAATAAAGTTCACGGAACAGATAAACAATGAGCCTCTTCTCCATTACAAGATCCATCGTTCCAGATATGTTTCTATTTCGTACTTTTTTTTATTTTGAAGGGCGTTTGGAGTCATTTACACTCGGTGCCAGAAAGGTGCAGCCCAGCAGAGTTCTGTACTTGAAAAAGAGCAACGCCTGCCGGAAGTATTCAGCGATGTCATGATTCAGTACACAAATAAATTAGACCACCCAGAGATCGGTAAAGTATCACACCGTTTCACCTTGAGGAAATCGTCAATTTTGGTGAGATCCGAACATTTCTTCTCTTTTTTTTTTCTTTTTTTTTTTTTGCCTTATGTTCGACATAGTGGCAAGACTTCCTGCAAACAGCCTTGAATGAAGAAATTTAGAATAGCGAGGGTGCGATACAAACAACCTTAAAATTTCATGTCGAAAAAGGGAAGGATTTGTCATATTTATAGTAGACAATATGGTAATGAGATGCACTGATGTCTGGCAATCGTTGAAAAGATTGTCTCTTGTTTTTTGAACTTCAGTGGGAGGAATGACACAAATACGAAAATTGAGCATACTGAAAACTGAATATTGGAAATTAAAAAGAAAATACACTGTGTATATTGAAAAAGAAACGCCATATTTATCTTTAAATGAAAACAGTAGTATCATTTGAATTGTTATGCTATTAATAGGAATTGTTAATAGGAATATAATAGTTATTTTTGAGTTGATAAATGTTCTCTCTTTACCGAACTTGCAGCAATTTATCAGAAACAGAATTCAAATAAAATAATCGAATTCATAAGCATTATTTAAATTGTTGCATAATTGACTTAATTGTATTATGCTGATTAATATAAATAACCATAACGTGAGAAATGATTACAACTTTATAATAAAAATTTAAATATATTAGAAGATATAGATCAAATCGCGCGAAACCTTATGCTCTTTTAACAGCATATTCATTTAATATTTTAAGAAATTCAGTTAGATTATATAAATAAAAAATCATTTTTCTTCTTTTCTCTGAAATCTAAAATCCGTTAGCAAATTTTAATTTGAATCTCAATTTTTAAGATTTCAGGAAATTTACAAATTAATACTAATTATTTAGAATTTACAGCATATGCAATTTAAAAGCCCAATTGCTTTGTTAAAATATTTTTTCTATCACATCGAATTTCAATCATTATAGAATTCGCAATTTTGTATAGTCAAACCTGTTTTTGTACGGTCCTTTTTTAAGTGATTTTATTTTTATTCGATTTAGTTTTATACGGTATATGAATTCCAACGGTCTTAGCATTATAACATGATTGTAAAATTTTCTATCAGTGTACATTAATACAATGTATGTATGTATCACAGCAACTAATTCCAATGCTCCAAAATAAAATGAATAATATATTTCAAAAATAAATCGACTTGAATATTTTCAAGTGATGGAAGTGATTATGAACAAGTTCATAACATGAAGATGCGCGTTTTGGATTACGACGAGTAGTATTTAATGATGCGCATTTTAAAAATTTAAATGAGAAATTGATTTTTTTAAAAAAATATTTCCATGTGTACTTTAATTATCTATTTTATTTGGACAGCACTTTCTCATTATTTCGTAAATCTTCGACATATTTCCTAAGTTAGACTTTTTTCTATGCAGTTCCCCTTCACCGCATAAAAAATGTTTCTTTGATATGTTATCAAAAAATTAATTGTTATAGTTATTTATGAAATTTCGGTATATTTTTTGTGCGATTTCTTACCTACCGTGCCAAAACAGGTTTGACTGTATATGAAATTTACTATAATTGTACGTTTGAATATTTTCAATAACTGAAAAAGCTAACAGCTAATTAAAAAAATTCAGTTCAAAGATAATAAAAAAAAAACAGTTTTAACCGACTAAAAAATAAATATTAATTAAAAGTTTCTTATATTACAAAGAAAGTAAGGAGAATGGGATTTAAAGAAAAAGGAAACTGGAGAATGAATTTTAATAGATGAACGTAGCTGTGAGAAACTTCATTCATAGCTAAAAATATAATTACGCTGAATAATGCAAAACTAAATTTAACACAATTTTGTTTTTTACTTTGACGTAAATTTAGAACCATTATAATGTGGTACTCATTGATTTCAAAAGTCTTATGTGACACTGATGATATAGATTTCACGAAAAGACTATTAAATTAACAAAGTATTGCTTTAAATCAATAAGTACTAACACTTTGAATCATCGATTTAAAATTCGGTTTCCCTTTCATTACAAGCTACATAATTTCTCCATGTATGAGGTCCATCAACCTTTCAAAATCCCCAGTCATTCCGTTGGACAAAATAACCAATTGTAATAAGCAGGTTTTTCCCGAAGCTGCACTATCGCAGACGGCCCAAACTCTCCCAAGCAGCAATAACAGGGTGCCACAGTTCGTTAACTCCAATCACATTCACTAACATTACGACCATCCTAGGGATTTCTACCTGTCGCTTGACAGAGTATGAAAATTATGCGGCCTCAAAAGGTCGTGTTTTTATATTTACCATTTATCCATAAATCTCAGCAGAGCGCGCGACTGTTTTCTCATTTTTGTTGTGCGCTTTTCCCTTCCATAAAATAAATTTCGCCTTCCAAAGTTGAAGCATTTGGTGGAGGTTCTTATTCTGCCTGTCCGAATAAATTTTTATGCTTCAGATTTCGTGTCAAGTCTTTATTTCTGAGGAAATGAAAGAAAGTTGGCGCTTGAATGGACAGGGCACTTGAGTTGGTGCTTTTGAAACTTCACATCAGAGAAAACAGACTTCCTCCTTTTGAGAGGTTTGACATCAAGTGTTTGTGAAATGGGAACGGATTAAGATTCATACAGATTGCGATTACAAAAACTTATATTTCCAAGTAAAAAAAAAAATAATAACACAGAAATTTTGCGAATTAATAACAAAAAATATAAAAATTTCGTATATCCCTTCATAAACCACTATATTTTTTGAAATAAACATTTAATAAATTGTGCCTTTAGAAAACTACACACTTTTAAGATGCTTATTTCATATTTTTACAAATGCCTGCAATTTCTTTGTCAACTTTATTTCGCAAAATCCCTCATGTTAATCTTTTTGAATTTTAAAATCTGTAAAAGTTTATTCTCTTATTTAAATTATGTTTGTTTATTTATTTTTGAGAAATTTCGTTTATAAACATTCTTAGCAAAATTTTAATTCTCTCATATTGCTATGATTTTATCTCTCTGTTTGGCACAGCAAAGCCAACATTTTGGCTTTTGCGCCGTTAAGAAATCAAATCAAACCATATCATATTTTAATACGTTCTCTGAAAGATATTTAAATCATTAAAAGTTAAAATTGCCTATTTATTTGATAAAAAAAATCTACAATCAAGAATATTCTTTAAATACTCTGAAGACGCTTTTTAATACTTTTATTAAAAGTCTTTCAACAAATTTTTCATAAAATTTTGCCAAGAATAAATAAGTTTAAATAGAAAAGAGTGAAAGGAATTCTTAGTGAATATCGAGACAGTAATAATTTTGATAGTTAAAATATTAAAATAGTTATATTTTTGTTTTTCTTTTTCAAACAAAAAAACATCCTTTTATCAGAATCTCTGGCAATGATTCATGGTCATAAGAAATACATAGGGCAAATAGCAATGACTTTTAAAGAATGTCAGTTCATTTATTCTACCAGATTTAGCTGAATAGTCCAGCTTCAAGACTATCAAGAATTTCGGTAGGGAGCAATAAATTTTCGAAATGGTCAAGCAAGTCATTAAGCAACGATAGAATTTAGAAAAACAGTATACAGTTATAAAAATAGAGAATTCTGAACTGCTCATTGAAAAGACTTCTTTACTTATTAAATGAAGCTTTGCCTCGACCGTCTATTCAACTTATTTTCTTGTTTTTTAAACCAATGTATCCCTTTTAGTTTCTTATTGAGAAAAATTACTGTCATAATACAATTCGGAACGGCAAACTAATTTCAGTTTTATCTTGGAGGACAACATTTACAAAAAGAACAAGAAAAATTATGTAGATGACTTCATGTATTAAACAAGATCTACTCTGTGACACAGCTATTAACATAATACTTGCCTAATTCACATACATAATGGAATTAAATGTTTCGACTAAATTTGTTGTTGCAGGGAAATTTGCATACCTGTCCTATCCTATGTTTAAGGTAGTGGAAGGATGTTCCTAATAACCGGGGCTCTAAATATTTTTTTTGAATAATTTTATTCAATATAGACATTAATTTCTTTTATCTTACATACAAAAAGACTGAATATAATTGAATGAAGGTCAAAGATTATCGATATTGCCTTGTAAATTCATAATGTCTCCGATTACGCCAACCTTTGATACTGGGTGCCTTTATTATTATTGTGTTTGAACAAATGTTACTGAAATTGTTTACCAAGTAATGTAGAATTAAAGTCAGATAAACGAATGACCCAAAATTTCCCATATAATATTATAAATTTTATATTTAGTTTATTTATATATATTTTAATTTTCACAGTCATCAACTCGGGAATGTACATGAATATATTTAGTCACTAGAAGCATTTATTGCATTTATTGAATCTGGAAACTTAAAATATTGCAATTGAAGTTTTCTTAAGTTGGTAAAATTTATGTTTGTAAATTTCGGCACGAAATATACTAAGATTTCAATAAATAACCAAGAACTTCTATGAGGAAAAAGCAGTCCAATTGTGGAATCATCAACAAAATAAAAATGGCAAGATATCTTCCATGCTCATAAAGACTAACAGAATGAAAAACTTTAAAGAAGAAATGTAAATTGGTTCGGTACCAATAATATAGACGATTAAAGAATTTCAATATTCAAATTTAATATAAACCAACAAATATGGTAATTGTATAAACTACAAAGAATTAAAAGTTTTTAACTACGAAAAACAGTTTCAATTTCTAAAATGTACTTCAGTACTATTTAGAAATTCAAAAATCCTTTGGATTGATTTTTACCACCCTTAAATATAAAATCTCATTAAAAGAAATAGAGTTAAGTAATTATAGCTTCTTAATTTTAAACAGCAATTAGGAACCAAATACCATTTTTACATATTACAGATTCACTAGTTCAAATTATACCCAAGTATGTATATTCGCAGGACAAATTTCAATTAATTTTACTTAATGATACAAGATTGTTTGCAATAATTAATATTCGGAAAATACAATTATAACAGTTACACAGTTATTAAAAAAACAATTATATCAAAAATGCTTGTTTAAAAATTGACTCAGTTGGTGCTAATTATCATGCTTTTGTATACAATGAGCGCGAAATTTATTTTAAAGGTAGAGATTAATTCAAAGAATGTTGTATTATAGTGTTCTGCATGTAATTTCTTAACATTTCTTAACACAAGATAGTTTTAGAGATTTATGGAAATGTATGAAGCAGATTCTTTCAGAATGAATGAACGCAATATTTTACTGCAACATATATGAAATAGCTTATATAATTTTGGAAAGCTAAATTATTTGATGAAAATTCCTATGAAACCATAAAGAATATATTTTTTATCTTCTATTAAAAGACGGACTTATTTCACTTTCGCCGTCAACAGTTATTTTTTAGTAAATCAAGTAATCATTCAGAACTTAAAACTTTCTATTAAAACACCCACACTCTAGAAGAGGTGAGAGTGGGGGTAAGTTATTTCATCAAGATAATCGCATTTCTTTAGACCCGGTACAGAGAGATGCTAAGGCGGGTGCTATTTATTCCTTCCAGACTAAGTGTGTGCACATTGGCCTCGTGGACAATAGCCATAGCTGAAATTCTGGATCCCGACGCCCTTTCGACTGACTTAAAGGTAGACAGTTCAATGGCCTACATATGAAATCCGTGAATTCATTCACTTTTTGTTTTTATCTGTAAAGGAAAAAGGCAAGTACTTGCCAAAACGTTTTTATTCATGTAAATGTTAAAGTAAAAATTATTAGGTTTTAAAAATGGGTAGATAATAAAAATTTAAGCAGATTACTGCATATTTTTGTCTCGAAATCTTTGAAAAAGAAACGATCAACTAAAAAAATTTTTTTTCCTCTTAAAATTTCTACTTTGTGCACGTTGAAAAAGTTTAAGAAAATTGTGCAGATAATGAATTACGTTAAAGATTTGGTTACTGCTGGATGATCGTTTTTTATGTAATACGCAAGCATAAAATGAAACAAAAATTATATTTATGTGAAAAGCACAATTACACAGAATTATTTGAAATTATGATGAAATAAAATGTGGCAATGATTTATATAGCCTAAATTAAATTTAAAGATTAAATTTTCAGATAATAGAAATGAAACAATCCTAAACAACAGATAGTATAGTTTCTAAAAATATTTATTGATATTTTTTCAGTTATTGATCTTGTTTCATTTTGGCTGTTGTACCTACGGTGTCCAATAATTTGTCCTCTTTATTTAGTGATGGTAAGTGTTAAATTTTGAGATAACAATTTGACGACAGTACCGAAATTCTAAAGAAATGCCATCCTTATCTTTTTTAAATATTTAAAAAAAATTAAAAGTTAACTTATTATTACATATTAAATACTTATTACATGAATCACAGAACTGCTTCCCCTACAAAAGGAAGTTTTAGTTTTTGTAATAATACTTTTGAATATGTGATCTTATGACATTTTCCGAAACCTTCCATAAAGGATTCTTGAAATTTATCCAAAAATGACGAACCTCATGTGCTCTAAAAATGAAGAATTTCTTTTCCATTATTGCGAAGTTTTAATCTGTAGGATTCCACAGGTAAACGAGTTCATGTTCAGAAGTTATGATTAAGTTCAGAGAAACAGTTCGATAAATAGCATTTCTAAGAATGAATACCAAATTTGGCTCCATTTCAATGATACGATAACTAGGGTGTACTAATAATTTTCAAAAGAAAAAAAAATCCTCATTAAACAGAAGACGCAATAAAAATACATAATACTACACCAAGGACAGCTACTATCAGCATCCGATCACAATGATTCACTAAGTATCTTAACTAAGCCAACAGAAAAACTAGAAACTAACTTCGTACTACCCTAAAAGTCAACGGCTGCTAATCAAAATTGGAAATTAGATGGACTGCCGCAATTTCACCTGCCTCCACAACATCCAATGAACTTCTACACAATGTCCCTCCAGCACTTCCAATAATTACCAGAATTTCCAAATCTTTCAATAAATTCGACAGTTATCGACACCACGGCCAGATAGCCATCTCTTTCTTTCTCTGTACAGTATACGGAATCATTAAGACTTGGGTGGATCACTGCAGTCCATTGACAAGAGACATTTTTCGATGCCCACACTCGCGGTTGGATCAGGTTCTTCTCGAGACGTGAGTAGGAAGGTCCTGGCCTACAGGCCCACATAGGCCAAGAGTTGTTTTTATTAAGTTGCTGCGGTTCTTCAATTAATCAGGATGAGACTTATTTTTTTTTGCAGTACTACCCCCACTCGCTGGAGTGTCTATGACTGATATCAAGGGCACTTTGTAGGTGCTAACGACGAGTGAGAATTATGGACAGCTATAAATGAGAGTTTTTATGGAAGTGTTTTTCATCTCACTTTCTGTGAAAAGTAAGTCTCTTTCTGAAAGAAAAGTGAAAAGAAAACACTTTTATTATCCGAGCATATTATATTATCTTGTTATCTTAATTATCCTCTTCTTTTTTAAAAAGAAAAGGTAATTACGAGTTTCTGCTGCGGTTCTTTAAAAAAAAATTTTATTATTTTTTTTATAATATAAAACGAGCGATGTCGGAAATAATAAGTGATTCTTGTTTGTCGAGTTGCGTTTCCTTTGCTATTGAAACAAGTCCGTTAGCAGTCGCATCATTTTTTTTTCATTCGAGTTTCCATCTCATAGATGACAACTGTATAAATTCAAAAGTAACAAACGGATATTTGCTTTGAGGAATACGACAATTAAAATATCATTTCTACTCCGTTATAAACATCTAGAATAGTTCAGTTAAAGTAGAGGAGTTCAATTCAGATATAAACTACTTTTGTCGAATTTTTAAATTGCATGTTTATAACTATCTGAAAAGAAACCTATTTTAGTGCTCAGATATTGGAAACAAGGGAAATACAGTTTCTTTCTAAAAATACAAATAAATTATACTACAACATCCAATTATAGAAGAACATATTATTGTAAACGTGAGCATTAATAATTTTTTTTTGATATGAATAAAAAATTAAATCGATAATGCAATAAATATTCAAGCCTTTGATGACAAAGCTAAAATTATTATATAAAGTTCTATAATAATAATTGTAATCGAAGTCTTCGGTATAGCTAACAAACGAATTCCAGCGAACTTTTATTCCAGCATATCGTGAAAAAGAAAAGTTCCGCGAAAATGCAGGCAAGTAAGGTCTGGGATGTATGATTTTATTGACCTCCCCCCCCCCCCTCTTTCACCAGTTATCATAGGTGGTTTAATATATCTTTCCCACATCATAAAATTTGCTTTGAAAAGCGATATATTCTAACGCTGAATCAATGATCTGAAACTGATCCGAATTGATTGGTAAGACGAATATACTATCTCTAACAAATCATGCATTACAGAATGAAGCAGCAATTCACGTAATCTTAAAGACTTTTCCGGAAACTCAGAAGGCACGTGTCTCTGAAAAAAAAGCTATCTATTGAATCCAAAAGAAATTACTGCTACACTATTTAGAGTTAATCCTAAGAACTAAGCATGAAAGAAAATAATATAGCTAGTTTTCACAATTCGTATTTATTCTATGGCTCGAAGGCTTTTACAAAACTTAAAAAATCGATATACTGTCGGAAACTTATTGCGTAAACAAAAAATAAGAAAGCTCAGCTACCAATCAAGCGTTGAAGTCAACCAAGCGAAATTTGAAAAAACAAACAATACTTCCTGGCAATCAAGGACAACGAGGACAAGTACTTTACAATCATGAGCGAAAAAAGACAAATTTTATGAAGAAATAAAATTACAGAAAGTAAATTCCTTCAAAATTTGACTCTGGTATGGGGGTCATAATGATCCGTGACACAATAAAACAGAAATTTTAATTTCAACGAAATTCGTCATAGATTAGCATGAGCTGAGCACTACAAATCGTATTTAACTTCTTTAAATTGCGTTTGTTTATTCAGTGATTTTTTAAAAATTTAAGCTCGATTGCTTAAAAAAACCCAGTTTAAATGTCTTACTTGATTCTGAAATGTTTTTAGTTGGATTGCATCACACTGAGCAAGAGTGCATTTTATAAATACTGATACCGATTTTTTTTCCCGCCAGTTTTTTGTAAAACTAGTTAAACATCCCAAACTAAAAATCAACGATTAATTACTTCAGTTTACATGAGAAACCTACTAAGGACAGAAATACCGATAAAGTGTTTCTAAAACCCACCATATTATGTAAAGTCAAAAATAATTTAGAAAATTATAATCTGAATAAATTTTATTCTTCATCTTGATTAAATCCATGTCTAAAAAATGAAAAAAAACCGAATTAAAATTTTTATACACTCCTTACAAATCTGTCTTTCAATTCGATGTAACCAAATATCGTATGAGAGGTGAAACATGGCTAAGATCTTAATGACGTTTAAACTACAAAACTTAAAAACACATTCTGGATATCATCTGTGGAATGCGCTTCAATCATGTGCAAGTCATGGATTAGGTGATATCACGCCCCCAAAAGTCATGTAGTATGTAGAACTGATCCCATAGCCTATCATAGATCATGATCGTTTAAAGCTTTTAGCAGAAGAGGGAATAGATGGCGGAAAAACAGCTTTTAACATTGAAACATAATAACACAGTTCCCTATTTCATTCAACAAAAGACTCAACCTTCGGAGGATGTATTAAAAAGCACGAGTTTATTCAATGATGACGAATTTGAAGACGGATATAGCGTCGAGTGACCTTGTCCCATTGTGGGAAGAGGGATTAAGCAAACTGAACGCACTTTCATTCTGAAAAAGAGCGTGCTATCCCCCTCCCTTTTAAGTTTCTATCATTAAATATCCATAAGTGTAAAAGCTATCGAATAAAATTTTATTTTGTAATAGCATCCGGATTTTCTTTCGTAGATAGTATTTATTCTGAAATTGAAATTCATTTTAGACAGAAATAAAGATTTGCAAGTGAAACAAAAAATCATTTAAAATTTCTCATTAAAATCGTTGTTTAATATAAAATGTCCAACATCCTCAAATAAAATAAATGACACAGTTTCATAGTTTAAAGATTTTTAAATTTGATTTTTCTTCAAAACTGTATCTAAGAGGCGAAAGACTTCAATTAGTTAACACCAACAAAAATATAAATATCTAAAAATACGAGTATTCGTCAAATTAAAATGAATATATTTATAAAACAATGGAAGGCTAGAATATAGTTAAAAGAATCTTAATCATCTTTTCAATTATTTCATTTAATAATCATTATCGAAATCAATTTTGTAATATGGCAAAATTTAAATCTCTACACTAACATCGTAATGCAAATACCATTTTTTACCGAAAAAACCCCCATATAAAATGATGTGTAATATAACATATTTCTATGATTGATAATAGGATAATCAGATAATCGAAATAAACAAAAAAAACTTATCTTTTCTGTATTTCTAAACCAATTTTTAATGATTTGTTTAAATTGCCTTTACAATGATGATTTACTTTTTCATCTCTGAGTGACTTAATAAAATGAAATGTCTACTTAAAGAAATTTTCATCTCTATTTGTCTTCCAAAAATATTCAATCTTACTACACTACATACCTAGTTTTCCCCCATTTTTAAATTTTAATGTAAATTTCTTTCTAGCATTTAAAAGCTATTAATCAAATATAATTGAAAATAAAAGATGGATTTTTATAAATAATTAATACAGATAAAACTCAAGACGTAGATAAAGCAGATAAAAAGATTAATATTCTTTATAAGCAATAAAACCAATATAAAACCAAATATGAAGTTGGCTTTTTATTTAGAAATATATAAAAAACAATACTCCAGATTTTAAAAAGGCGTATAGTTTCTAAGCCACTATGTTATTTAAATAGAAACATGTTATTACGAAAATGTCAAATATTTACTTTAATTTCAAGCAATTATAGAATAACGGAGCAGCGAAGAACTATAGCTAAAAATTTCAAGTAGAATGAATGCGAAAAATTACTGGGTCACGTTCAGTAAAGAAATCAAATGCATTCCTTTTTCGAAAATCAAACAAGCAGCATTTTTTTCCAGGTTATCTGAGGGAAGTTTATTTATTCGCAGAGGCTCACGCAGGGTTCCTCTTTCGCAAAGAAGCGTTTCTCTTTTAAGATTTAGGTCATCGTATTATATCAGAATGAAACGATTTGTAACAATACATGACCCACGAAATATACAAGACTTTTTCAAGATGCGTTTCCAAAATCGCTTTTGAAAGGCATCTTTTACGTATCTAAAGTAGCATTTGAGAAGCATTACAATTCCACAAATATATAGTGAATGGGAAAATTTTTGTGCAGTTTGCTTATCATATATTTTTAAAAATCTTCAAAACACCAAATTTAAAATGCCTGTAGTTGAAATATTAAAAAATTTTAAATATACGGATACTTTAAAGATTTTATATCAAGCGAGCTTGTACATGGAAAAAGCGAAATAAATTTTGGCACATAAAATATTATCACAGACAAAAACTATTCTGAAACTCAAAAAGAATTAACTTGTTCTGGTTTTATTTTTAAACAGACAAAGATTTCCCGTGCCTAAAAACCATTCCAATTCTTTTAAAATCGGTTTAATAAGCAAGTTATTGAAATAACAATGCAAAACCTCCATGGCACCCAGTAGTGAATATGCAAATTTATATATAGGTAAAATTAGCAATAATATCACACAAATATTAAAATATAAGCATTACTAACTGAAAAATTGACCGAATACATAATATAAACAATGAGCTAGCAAAAAATTTTTTTATCTAAATTTATTAAAAATTAGGATATAAAAACACAAAACTATATTTTATCTCCATATCTAATATTCAAAATTTTGAATACGAATGGAAATGTTTAAAGGCCGAAGAGTTTATAACAAAACACACACACGATATTTCTCAATATCTCGCCAAGAACATTAAAATATTCGCCGTAACTCAGAATAAATTTCTACTTTTCTTGCAAGTTTTTATTTTACTTTATTTTATTGTTTTCACTAAGTAATTTAAATTTACATTATCAAAAATCTAATGTAAAATACTAACATTGATCAAACTTTAAAGAAGAAAAGAAATATTTGCATTTTACGAATTAAAGAGATGATTTCCTGTAACCATTACATGTCACCATATCTACAAATCAATGAAGTTTAATTTTTATTTTTACTGAATACCTAGCGTCTTAAAGATAAAACGTAATTATTCCGTTTTTCAAATGTCGATGCCCTTTAGTTTTAGCACAGTGAAAATTAAACAGTATACCCAGCAATCTATCCTGCAAACTTGAAACTAAACTAGTATTTTTCTCTATTGAGCAAACAGTTCTTGAAGCCCTCGAATGTCTCATTGAACTTCCTTTTAATAACTCGATTGACGAGTTCAAAGTGCACTACTTCTAAAAAAGGAACTGACTTCATGAGTGATTCGAAGAATGATTGTTGGAATTTGACGAGCCTCCAACAAAAAGCAGCATTTCAAGCATCACGCAATTCATATTTCAAAATATAAATCCTCTGGGGATAAAAAAAAAATGAAAAAAAAAAATCAATTTTCTGCACTTTTTTACAGACGAATAATAGAAATAAAATTTCATTATGCTTCCACATAGGCTAATGTTGCGTAACTGTTGAAATGTCAGCTAAGATTCAGGCATTAATGATGCAAAACAAATTAAATTTTTATATAATCAACTTTTACAATTTTAAAGATACGATAAAAATTTTAATAATTCTTCTTCAATTTATTAATTAATATTATTACATAATTCTTTAGTGTAAAATACTGTAGCTAAAAGTTTGATAATTTTCATTGATAGTGAATCTTGAAAACATTATAAAAATATGATGAATTATTATGACGATTATAATTATACATGTGCATTAACACTTAATACTGATCTTTTTTTCCGTTTTAATGCATGTTTTTTTTACAATATATTAAATTGCATCTTTTTTTGCACATAATTTTTAGATTTGTCCTTGTATATTTTTAATTAAATGCGATTACCTATTGTAAGGCGTCATTCGCATTAAATTTTTATTTATACTAAATTTATCAATGAGTTCTATCAAACGTATGGATGATGCAAAATTTCAATTGTAACTAAACATTAGAATAATGACGGAGATTTTAATTGTGAGCTTAAATGGATATTATAATTTTAATTTGCACCTGCAATTCTTTCAAATACTTAAAGCTTTTAATTAAATATATGTTATGTTGATTACAACGGTATCTGAATATAATATTAAACCCAAAATTTAAGCCTAACATAGATATGTTATGGGAAAAAAAAGCAGATGTTTTCAAGCAATTATGCTTTCATTAAAATTGTGCGATTCAGATGGTAACTCTTCTGTTATTTCTTCATCCCCCCCTTTTTTATTAACGACAATAACTTGAGTAAATTGAAAGATCAAGATTAACCAATCATTGGAAAGGAATCCTTTTATTGAAGGGAGAAACGTAAACCTTTATTACAGTTCTTTCATCCATTTAATGAAAGAAAATAAGTACCCTTGCTTTTATTAAGCATTTGAGATTATAACACTAAATGAAGACTAACTCATATAGAGAAGGAAGAACAATAAATGAAACGGTAGATTGTTCTGGTGCATTCTTAAAGTAGTAATCGATGTTCACTGCACGACTTTGCCATGTTTTTCCAGTAGGATCAAACAAACAGATATATAAGCTGGCCCCTAACTGCTCCTAATGGGAAATAAAAATGTGTCAATTGTCGCTTCATTTTTTGCGTTTTTTTAATAATTATTCGCATTGTGCAATATGTTTCACTACATCTTCTGTAGCTATTCCAAATAATCTCGGACCATCGTTTACCAATAAGATGCTTTGGGGCAATGTGAATACAATGCAATAGCGTGCTGCATTGTGAATACAATAAATATTGTATACTCGTGCAATTTCTAACAAATATTGACCGATAATATTCATTTTATAGAAAATTCCCAACAATACTTTTAATATTGTAGTATATTACTACATACAGTCAGATTTGATGGAAATAAAATGTGCTATTGATATACTACAATATATGAAAAAATCGGCGATTTTATAATATTGGAAGTGATTGAAGATAATATCAATGCAACAACTTGCACAAGCATATTCATAAAATGGTCACCATTACTCCAGAAACCATAACACAGATTTTCTGCCTTATTAGGATCTCAGGAAAAGAATCAAAATATGGAAAAAATACATAACATCAGTTTATTAATTTACATTGCTCAGTTAACTATCATAAACAAGCATTCAAGCTTGAAACCGAATATGTTACGGAATAAAGGTGAGAGTGGAGGGGGATGAAAATCAAAACATTTGCTTCTTCGTTTAAAATAATAATTAAGTCTGAGGTGAAAACACAGTAAAACGAACTTTTTAATTTAAAAATCTATAAAATGAGCTGTCAAACATTAAGATTTGAAACATTATTTTTTGAAAAAGAAAAATTTGAAAATAATTTTCTTTTAAAAATATGAGCTAAATATATAATATGTATATAAGTGGAATTCTAAATAAGGGAAATATCTAGTAAAAATGTTAGATACCAACATTCTTTTCTGAAAACTGCGATTTTTTCCTTTCCAACAAAAATGCTTAAAAGTATTTTTCTGGCATAATTCGGGGTACTAATTAAATTCGTGTTCTAAAAGTGCTATTTTATAAATAGTATAATTTCAAATAGTTGATTTTCTAAAAATCAAATCGACATTTAAAATATGTCTATTTTGAGACGATTGAATCTCGAAAAAATTTAAGTAGTATTCGTGATCATAGTTTATCGGAAAAGGAATTCAGGCAAATAATTGTCTGATAAGTGAGACTATGTACTGATATTTGAGAGTATATCCAAGACAACAGAGAGTATATATACAACAACCAACAACTTTTATAATGCTCTAAAGTCTGATATATTTTAAAGCATCCTGTATTTGTAGTTTTATTTTAGTTTAAAATCCATCAATTTTTTTAAACGAAGCTCAAGCTATTTTAGATTCTTTTTTTTTTTAATAGCAGGAAATAGGTTTAGACCGTTTCTTATATATATTGGTTTTGCGTCGCTGTGTTTTAATACCAAAACCTTTCCAATGCAGCACCAAAAAGGTATCTAATTTACTATTAAACAATAAAAAAATTGTCAAAAATGCTAAATGAACCCAAAAAAATATTGTTCACATTTCAATTACAACTCTTATTAGCCCAATAACTAAACGACAATAACGAAGTAGAGATCTTCTAGAATTTTACATTACAATTTATTTAGTTTACTATATAAATTACTATATTCATTTTTATTAGTTATTATTTAGTTTACTATATTTATTTATAATATTGCGGCCATTATAATAATTCATTGAAAACATAAGATATTTTTGAAAGATAAAACACATACTGAAAAATTTTAAATGCATAGAAATACTCAAAAAATGTTACATTGAAAGCATATATTTAAGCTAAGAAAAATTGTGAGGAAATCTAACTTAGCTCTAACATACATATGGAATAAGAAATTTACTGTCAGAATGAGAGTTAATGATAAAGCCATCAAAAACGGACATAAAAATGATTAGCATTAAGTATAATTTTAGTTTACAAAAAGACAACTAATTTCACCTATTAATAATTTAACAAGAATTTACAAAATTTCTAATCACAATTAATTGAAAATATACGAAACCAATTTTTAATAATTTGGAGAAAATATAATGTGATTATTTCATTTGAACCGAAACAGAATCAAAATGGTATATATTCTTTTATTCAAAGGACCACACAAAACTCAGCAATAAACTAGAATAAGTAAATAAGTAAAATCTGACGTCTACAAATGAATGCTGAACAGAGGTCAACTGGTCAACTGGGAAAAAGAATTTTTACAGCATCTATAAATTATGAACCGAAATTCTTGTCTCCGTCAGAGCTCGTTACATCACGGATTTTCCTCTAGTACAAATGAAGCTTTCTTCTACGTTATATACTACATCTTCTTACCGGAGATTATAAAGCAAATAGTTTTTCTTTGACAGAAAATGCTTTATACTCCTGTGACCTTAAATTCTGCTGCTAATAACTTTTCAATGATATTAGTCAACTGAGTAAAACAGACAAAGATTAAAGATTTTAAATTTAGTTGCTTTATATTAATAACGCACAAACGTAAAGCAATCAAGTTTTAATAATAGATGTTACAAAAAATACAAAATTAATAAATGATAAATTGAAATTAATCAGAAGGTTTTGACAAATATTTTGCGTATATTATGCAAAGAATGTTTTGTTATAAATTTGTAAATTTTGTTTAAAAATCCTCTTAACAAAATATTTTCAAAATACAAAAGCTAGATTTCAATCGGCCACTTTTTTAGCGTAATATGGCATGTAAAAGAGTGATCTTTGTACAGGATAAAATTTTAACTATCATTTTCTACGATTATCAAGGAAAAAGAAAGGATATCAAATGCCTGCAATATTTGATTTCTTGAAAATAAAAATGGTAATATATGATTTAATCCAATAGTATTTTTGTCGAAAACCATGAATAAATATGTTTCCTGATCAGCCTGTTTATACGGAAATTAAGATTCCAGCTAACTTAATTGATAGAATTTCACGAATTCCTCCTAGACAAAGGCAGTAGAAACTCTGAAAAATCAAAGTTGTGAGATTTAGCAATGTAGTCATAAATTAAATTTCAAATTTCATGTGTATTTCTGATAGATATTTTTGCCTTAAAAGTAGCGATTAGCTATCACTGTATTAAAAATTTCGTACATTTTGCATAGATTGTCAGTCAGATTTGTAAGAAATTTTATTGAAAAATGTTATATAATTAAATAGAAATTATATTTTCAAAAAAAAAATTACGATGGTCGAAGAAACAAGTTTAATAATAAATCAAATTCATTTAAATCACATTTCATATTACTTAAGTTCTTACTTGATAGATTAACCCTGTTATAAATTTTACCGATAATGATCAACAACAATATTTCTCCAAACATTTCATCAGAATATCTGTCTCGTAGTATAATAGATGGCAAATAGGGTCGATATGTCTGGTGGTAAGGTCTCAATGACTGAACTGGAAGACATCAGTTTCGAAATCCATCTATGGTGTACATTTAATGTCATATCGAGAATAAAATGTTTTCTCGCTGGTGTAGCTTGGGAATTTTGGTAGGGATGTACTGGCCCATATATTGTTCTCGTCATCTACCCACAGTTTAAAATTACCCCGTTACCACAGGTTACTTTACAATGAAACGGTTCTATAACTAGAGCTAAAAAATGTGCAATCCAAATAGCAAGTACATATTATATTGATTGGTAGTAGCAAATGTGTAGACATTATTTATCAGAGCATTTATTCTCGGTATTTTATTAAATTATAATACTGCATGTCAAATATCAATAAATATTATTAATAAGCAAGAAAAATTAAGCTTTAAACCAAATTTGAAAGTTATCGTTCATTTCTTTGAAGATTTGATTTTTTTTCAATATTTAATTCATGCGAATACGAAAATGCATCTGATCAGAATGAAGATTAGAATGCAGTGTACAAGATACATAGGATATGCTAGCTAAATTATCATATCTTGATGCAACTATGCATAACATGCTAATCTGACAAGATCGACAAATTCTTTGGAAAAATTCGAGATGTATCCAGAAAGAATAAAGATATATAATCACTTCTTCTCATACCCTTCGAGTGATGAACTCGAAAAGATGGATTCAACAATGCGAACTGAATTTATGAGAGACGTTTCGTAGAATTCAGTCAATTTATTTTCAAGGAAAAAAATCAAATAATATTCATTAATTAAATGCACAGTCACGTGGGAGGTAGATAAGATCTTAAGTCTATTAAAAGTTCAGATTCTAAATTACAATCTCGCTGGAATTCTGAGAAAGTAGGCTGTGTGATTAAACCTTTGAGGAATTTCAGTTGCGTAATAATTATAAATTAATCGACTTTGGAAAATGATTGGGTAGCATCATCACTTTAAACAGTCAAAAAGTTGAAGAAAATTTTCTTTTCAATGATGATACGATCATGTAGTGAAAATGGCGACTTATATTTTAAGTAAATGAAACATTTGTTTGGTACAAAATAATGAAAAAAAATAGTGAAGAGAGCCTATAGTCTTTTCGTTATGCTACTGCACAAAAGTTGTCAGAAAGATTTGCGTATGCTGCATGAAATTTATATATTATACATACATACATACATACATACATACATACATACAAACGAGATCCGAACCTGTAATTTGAAACATTTGAAAATACTGTTTTAGGGTTGATTCTCCAATTAATATTTTTAAAATTTTATTGTATTTATAGTAATAACTTACACAATATAAATTCAGCTCTTTCGCATACAATGTCAGGCACATGCATCGGCTAACAGAATGTTTAGTTTTAAATCGACAATTAAGTGAAAATGTTAAATATTTTAAAATGCAAAAATTACTTAAAAACACTTTAATATCTCAAATGCCTCCTTTATATTAAAGAAGTTAAAATAGTAATAGCTGTCCCAAATAGGATGCATTATCTAATTTGGATGTTAAGTAAATTCATAGGCCAAGGACATAATATCAACATAATACATTTGAGTATAAATTCAATAGTTAAAACAATGAAAATTATTGTAACATGTTTAATAATATTTTAATTTACGAAAAACTGTAAGGCTATATTTTAAAGATCACTGAAAAGCTATATTTTAAAGATCTATAAGTAGCTTTTATGTAATAAATATGTTCCGAAATTATTGAGGTAAGCTGTTAAAATTAGTTTATATTTGATTGGTTTTAGACAGAATATTAAAAAAAAAAAAGCTTTCCTGGTAAGCATTTACGATTCACAAAGTTACAATTAATGATCTGCCTTGAGGAACATTTTGTTCGATTTTTAATCATGCCTATCACAATGTGCAAATTGCAAATGTGTGCAAGTCTATAAACAGTATGCTAAATTATGTCTCAAAATTCAAATAGATAGATGAATAGAATAGAATAGACAGATTCAACATTCAACCTGATGTCACTTAAGGTGCAACTGCGCTTTGAACTGCGTCTGTAGTTTTGAGGAAATCGTCATTTAAATTCATGCTGGTGTTTGTGAAATCCGTTTTCGTGGGTGAATCTCATCATTTTTGATATTAAAAATTGTATTTTATGCTCATGAAAAATACTATACTGTTTCGTTCTAGACAGATTTTCAGACGCTTCATGCTGTCATTTATTATCTCAAGGATCTTTTATATCATCTTCAGTTCTTCTGAATGACAACAAAAATCAAGGAATTCCCAAATAGTTCGCATTTACAATATTTTATATATTTAAAAAATGCAAACTTTCATTTTCGTTTTCATAATCTTAAAAATCAATGATACGGTTCCGTAAGCTTATAACAAAAATGGATTTATCAAGTTTTATCTAAAAACCAAAAACAAAAATTCCAAAGCGTTTGATTTTCCTTTCACAAAGAACATCATATTTTAAAAATTCAGGAAGCTTTAGAAATCAATATTCCATCTCTGTACTACCATTAGAAAGTTAATTCCTGGGAAGCACCCATAATTATGCATATATTTTCAGTAAAAACCGAAATTATCGATTTAATCTGATTATTAGAGGTTTACCTCAACATCATGTATGGATTTCACTCATCTAAAAATGTGAATGCAAAAAACCAGCTCACCAGACCGATTCAAAACGGATACGGTAACTATCCATGCTTCATTAACTATTCCGAAACCACCTGTCAGCACAACCTACATCACTTTCCACTTCAGGCGGAGCTATACCAAACAAACAAAAATGAAAAAGAATTTCCTTTTATTGCAAGGACGATTCCTAACTCGTTTTAAATAACACGTCTCAGCGGCAAATAAATATCATCAAGTGCAGAATAAATTCTGGCTTCATCTTTTCATTGTCCCATCAGAATATCCACAGAAAGATAAGTAGGGTTGGGATGCTATACAAATTTTAACCGGAGTCCCCGTGTCTTTTGAAGACTCCTGGAAGATTTTCTCATCGATAACAAATGCACCGGGGTCGTCTGACTTATGCGTAAAAATATCTCGAGCCGCGGGGAAGAATTTGTTTCTACTAAAAGCAAAAACCTGTCAGGACAAATAATCGTCACCCTACTGAATCCAAATGATTCGAATTCTTCGTCCGTACCACCTGTAGTTATCATTCTATGGTGATGGGAAAAGAAAGAAGAATTTATAAATTGTTAGCGTGGTCTCATGATTGTAAAACATAACTCGTAGAGGTTCGCTGCCCTATATGAATTTTAGCGAAAAATTGCATCAAAAGTGGTTGAATAACGGTGTTAGAAAACATGTTGGAACTGTGCATATTGTCATTTATAACATGACAAATTGATTCTAAGAGTTGAGAAATGGTTTTTCCTAATTTCCCTCTCAACAATAATAGAAGCGCTGCATAACGCTGTAAAGTTTTGAAATAAATATTTCAAACTCAATTTATGTGTAAAAAATTTTTCACTGTCAAGAGTTTGTTTTACATAGTAACTTCCAAAGTATGTAAAATGTTACAATCAAAATTATCCTTTTCTTAAAATTGCGAGTTCGTTACTTAAATTATACTATAGACATCAAATTCTGTTTTGACAATCTAGAATTAACTATTTAAGAATGTTAATAAGTCACATTTAGAATTTATTCGAAAATGTAACTATTTAAGAGTTTAATTTTTAGAGACTTTATAAAATACTCTGAATACAATTTTTATTCCATTTTATATAAACGCAATTTTTATAACCGAATTTCAAAAATTTTTAAAAAAAATTAATGCAAAAGAAGAAAAAAATTGACATTGTAAGAATCAGTGAATATCTAGCAAAATTTGAAATTGAAATCGAAACAATCAAAAATTTATATAAGTCCTTTATAAAACTCTTTTTATAAAGGTTTTATCTTAGTTGGTTCTTAAAAATCAAGCAGCAATTTTGTACTTGTTTTAATAATAAATAAGAAATATGTACAAAATATTTTTCGTAGAATTATACATTAGAGTATAATGGAATTATTAAATTTACTTTAATAATTCTTATTTAATATTAAAGTAATTTAAAGTATTTTTTGTAAACATAATTAGCATTTTAATATTATGGGAAATGAAACGCAAAAAATTGTGCATGGGTGTGTATGCGCATGTGTTTGTGTGCTTGTGCATGTGCATGTGTTTTAACTTCTTGAAAATTAGTTGTTCACTGAGAAAGAATTCAAAATTTTTATTGCATTTTTAATTATAAATTAAACAATACTTTAACTTTTTTGCTTGTTAATAGTTTCAGCATACTGAACCAAAACCATTTTTCAACTATTTTAAAATTCAAAATAAACTTTTTAGTTACATTAATTTTATTACTACACAATTTTTCTTGAATTCTAATAAATATTTGAGAATATTTTATAACTATTGTAATTATTATACTAAGAAGACTAAGAATTAAGAATTTATTAAGAATTTAATATTTTTCATCACTATAATAATATTAATATTTGAACATCCTTTGTGTATGTACGTTATCGTTGCTACATAATTATTTTATTTTAAAGATTGGCTCTAAAAGGCAGAAGAATCATATCTGAAACATTATAACGCTACGATGTTTTGGACAAGAATTGAAGCCTCTTAAAATTTTTCTTCCTCTTAAATTCTTTTAAAAAATGAAAACTCTTAATTACTGTCTACTGAAAGATAAATTTGAAACTCTGCAAAACAAGTTCAGCATACAATGACATTCCTTTTTTAAAGAAGCAAGATTATAGGAAAAATGAAATAATTTTCGAATCCACTATTTTTACGCCATTCAATTCACGGCTACAAAACAAAACACGCTTGTTTCCAACGATACAAAAGAAGCAAAAGGCCATGGTTACAGCCAGCATGGAAGGGAAAACCCCAACAAGGGGTTACATTGCTAGAAATGCAAACCTAACTATACATATTCTTCCATGCACTTAGACATTACCTTGATTCACCCTTGACTTTTCTGAAGTTATGGCCAAGAGGAGGTGAACCTCACGAGGAAAGCTTTATCTGTCTGAAGCAAAGAACTGAGGAAGAAGGTGGGTACCTCACGGATGGTAAAAAGAGATAGGAAGATAGATTTTAAATTTTAATACTTGCCAGAGTTTTTCTTGAAGCGCGTGTTCTGTGTCCACCGTGGGTTATTTAGGGACGATGACTCTAGTCGATGATGCCTAATTCATAGTTTGGCTATTTATTTCAGGTAATGATGAGCCGATGAAAATGGGAAATAAATGGTATATAAACAATGGGGGACGCCTCTTCTATAAGAGGGCCGGATGATGAATTTGGCTTGAGTCCAGATAATGCTCGAAGTCTGAACTTCGTAACGAACAACGTTTTAATAAAGGAAAAGACAGCCAGCAGATTCTGTAGTGATAATTTCTTCAAAATAATGCGGGAATAATTTAAAAGTTTATAAAGCAGTTTTTGTCGATGGTATCACGTGAAAGTATTTCACACACACACACAAAAAAAATATTAATAATTTATGCATCAAATGTCCTTTTGATGTTTCAGGAAAGAATGAATGAACCAGGAAGATATTAATTTGAAATTCCAAAAGAATGTTTATTCTTAAAATTAAAAAAAAATGCCCCGAAAAAAATACAAAATATAATAGAGAAACTATCATTAGCCGATTTCTAGTTTCATTTTCATTAAATACCTTTAAAACATTGATAAATTATGCAACAAGAATTTTTTTCTTCTAATTTGTGAAAATGCGTTTGATTTTTTTTTCTGACACATGATATTTTAATACAATATACCAATTAATCGTGAACTTCAAATAGTTTTTGTAATCTTGATTTAGATTACAATCCATCAATATAGTATATTTCGATTGATTCTTGTTGAAAAAAGACAGGGTAAAACGCGAATGCTTAAGAACCATCAATATAAAATTGGATCGCCAATATTATAAAATTTAGAGAAATTAAAATGACTTCAGAAGAAAAAAATAACCAATTTAAAGAAGTTCTGTTTTCGTATATCAACAAAAGAACAAGCCATGCATGAACTATTTCTACCTGTCGGTTTATCTTGGTCTTTTTGCTGGAAACTTGATTAAAAATCTTAGTATTTTAAATGAGCCATTTCCCGGTATTGTAACCCCGAACATACGGGTACATTAGAGAAAGAATTGGAATTTTTCAACGGTCTGGATTGTTCACGCCTTCGCCGCGAGATCCCCCAAAAAAATCAAATTACTTTCATTGTTTGGCAACATAGGGTTGTGTCATTACCGGCTATTCTAAAAGTACGCCAAAGTCCACGCCAAGGAATTTTTATTGTTCCCTCAAAAGGTAAGGTTTCTTCATTTTTACCAGAAGTTTCGTTGATTGTTGGTTTGGACAAGGCGAGATCATTGGGTTAATCACAAATTATATTCTTTACCTGAAAAGGAGTTCACAATTATTGCTGCAAAAAAAAAAAAGTATGCACTAAAATTAACTGAAGCGAAGGTAAAGCATCTTAATTTTTTTTTCCATAAAAAAGAAAACAGTTTCTTTAAGAAAAGCAAAAAAAAAAAAAAAAAAGATAATACCGTAGTTTTCATTTTGTGTAAATGTTTTAAAAAAGTGCATTTATATACCGTATATCAATCTAATAAATCGATAGAAAATTTCTTTTAAAACGTCTTGGATAGTTAATTACTCAAAACTTAAATTGGTAATTTACGGAAATAATAATTTAATATAAGACTTTGCAAATCTAGAAGATATTAATCTTAAAATTTTAAGAAAAGAAATTTAAATAATATTGTAAACAATTAAATTTATTCGGCATTTTTTTTTACTTGTGTTATGGACACAAATTTTCGTTCTTATGTTTAAGTGTTTATTATCAAAAATAAAATATATTTTAAAATTTCTACCATTTACTGATATTTTTAACTGTTTTTCTTTTACTCAAAAACATGAAGGAAGCAGTTTACTCTTTTCTATGATATTAAGCAAAATATATACTGACATACTTGGAATTTGGGGTAGTCATTTTTGAAACAACACTTAGGGGCTCAAATTGAACAAATATGGTCAAAATATGGCCAATAAAATTATGAAAAATAGGCAATATTAATTCTTAAATTAGTTTCTAAGTAATTTTGTAGATAATTATTAATGATTATTTCTAAGATAATTTAAGTTAAATTATCTTAGCTTTAAGAGGAGAGATTAATATAAAAAAAACTTTTCTTTTTCCATTAAAAAGCTTTTCATAAAAAGTATCAACCCTCAATTATTTCTAACAAGTGCAACTTGTCATTATCAGTTTATTCAAGAAAATTCATGAAGAGCTGGACATTTCATTTCAAGGGGTGAAGATAGTTGATACACTTTATTTGCTAAACATTTCTGTGTTTTACATTATCTTTGCCTTGTATATTCTTTGGAATTCTGAAAAATAAGTACTTTAAACGATACAGCATTATGATAGTTTTGTATTTCATAAGGTTTGATAAAATAGAACCAGTCAAAATATTTGAGCTTTGAGTAGAACAATAATATAAAAATCAGGTATTCTCATTTCTCTACACCGTATTATCATCCTATAATTCACTATTGATAACCGACGAACAGATAAGCGGCAAGACATCCTGCGGACACATCTGCTAACTAAACAAAAAATATCATCGAATTCAATTATACGATCTAAATAGTTTTCACAAATGCGCCAATCTCATCAGCGAAAATTTTCACATAAAAGAACTCAGGTTATAATTTCTTTTAAGAGTTGAAGATGAATCGATATTGACAAAAAGAAAACATATCAGAGCAGGAATGTACAACTTCCATCAAGCGCAGACAGTCAACGCCTCGTTGTCGAGGATTTAAAAAAAGGAGTTGGCAACTCTTCCCCACGTATTCCGCACTCTGCCGACTGCAAATGATTGGTATTCATCCGCTCTAATCCGACCATCCTTTCCAATTAACCAAATCCTGTCCAAACAAGAGTGAAATTCGCTGCCACAATGGACAGACGATGGCAGTGACCGCGGTGAGCGCAGGAGCGTGCAGTATGTTTTCACTCGTCCTTCCTTTCCATTGCCTTCGATGACCCTAGCCTTGACCTGCGGACATGACCCATCATCGGTTAGAACAATGAGAGGAACGCTTTGATTGGAATTCTTTTTCCTACCTGTTTGATTGCACTCGCAGAGAAGAGTAAATTACCTCAGTTCAATTAGATAAATACGAAATTGGAATTGCAAGAGGAGAAATGTCAAGCAATTATCAGGTCAGTAAACGCCGACGGATGTTCGCTGCTGGTTTGTTCTGCATTGTTATATCCAGTAAAGCAGTGGAGTGAAAATTTTAAGTGCTTTGTCTTTTTTCGTATATTATATGGCACCAGGATGTTGCTGATTTAATTACAAATGAAGAATTAATTTTTTAAATCCTGCATCCATTTTAGTTGTTTATAGCTTAAAAAATATTTGTTAATTAAAGAAAGGAGAAAGTATGTGATTTCTATCGGATCTAATTGATAGTAAGAAGGCTTGGACCAACATATTACAATAGAGTATGTAATATTTAAAGAAATCCTTTTTAATAGTAAAATGCACTTATACATACTAAATATAGCTTATTATCATAATTATATGTAGTGTATGAAACCTAAGTACAGTGCTGTTCGTTGTATATTCAACTGAAAAATATCCCCTGCAAATAAACTATAATATGCAGTTTAAATCTGCGAGTGAAAATAGCTATATGGAATACAAGGGAAAAGTACTAGTATCATTTAAAAAGTTAAACCTGTCAGTCAAAAGAGTAATTCTCTTGATTTATGAAATTGAATTTCTCTCAGGTTTTATGACTGATAAAATGCGTTTTCTCATTTAAATTTTCACAACTAATTGACGCATTGGAATGCTTTAGATTTATTGATTATAAAGACAAAATATAATTCATTTAAAAGCAAAACAAATAGATGTCTATGGATGGAAGACCTATGAATATCTTTTAAAAAATTTTAAATATACTCAATTAAATGAGATTTGCATCAGAACCTTGTCTGTGGCATCTGTTAAAAATAAAAAGGTTTTCTATTTAATATTTTAACCAGGAAGATATTCTAGGACACGTCTTTCAAATCGACATTTATAAATTATTTGTTTCCAGTGAAATAAAGATTTTATGGACGTAACCGACGAAAATAAAAGAAACTGATGCATCTTTTTAAATATTAATAGGCTATCATACTGTTTGTAAATTGCAAAATGCATGATAAAGAGAGGGGGACGCAATACTGGACAGAAAGATCTAGAACTACCAAATTCGGTACTTAGTTGCTTCTAGGATAATATAATATTCCTTATACCATTTTTTCTTTCCAAAATGGCTCAGTATTTAATTAATTTTTTTCACCATTATTTATTTTCTATCTTTGAACACAAAACACTTTTAGACAATAAAAAACTTGTTTGTAGTTAACAAAAATAAAAATTATTATTATTATTCTATTTCGTTCTAAAATTATGGATGTCGTGAAATGTTTATTTCAAAGTGATCTGTTATTCTAATGGTTATCTAGTACATTTCTGACACAAAAGCGATGGTCACAGACAAGGTGAGATAATTGATGGCTTAAAGATTTTAAACATCTACTTTCTACGTCAATTTCGAATAATTTTCTACATTTTTTTCTTCTCTGGTTCAACAGATTAAACCGAAAGAGAACGAAAAATTAGTTTAGTAGAACTTGTGTTAGTCCATTTATGGCGCTTTTAAGCGTAAGAGCTAAGCTCTAAATGATTCCCCCAAAACGGTATGAGGTGCTACGAAACAGTTTTAAAAAAAAACGAGCACGTTTTTTCTAATGTGTATCCGACCATTAAAGAACTATTTGCTAGCGTTATTTTTCTTTCACACACCGGTCTTGAGCTGTTGCAGCAGGCTGAAGGTGACCAGTGGAAATGTTGTCTAAAGAATGCTGCTCTTAGTGTTAGGATTTTATGCAGTATGCCCAAGTTAAGTGCGCTGAGGATTGTTGGTTTAGTACAAAATAAAGTTATTAGTAGAAGCTCAAAAATTCTGATTAGAATATCATTGATTATTTTTTTATATATATATATGCAAGCTTTTCACTTTTCTCTTAATTTTTCTAACATCAACAGCAAATGTTTCAGTGACATAGCAATGCCCTTCAGATTTCAGAATAACAATATGAAAGAAATTGACTTTCCCAAGATTGAACATGTAAAACTCTTTAAAAAAACTTTTTGTATGAGGTTGAATAAGTTTTGGAATGTGCGATTCTGTAGACTGAAAGTTTTTACATTTCAAAATTGTAATAAATAAATAAATTATGTGAAAAAAATGTTTTCTTCCTTAACTAAAGCTATTTTACAATAGTTTAATGCATAGATACGATTTTCAGAAAATTCAGACTGATTCATTTTATCGATCTTTTACCCTCCAACCAAAACTACCAAACTGCCCAATATTTTTTACATTCTGGAACAAGAATTCCAAATTGTGGGTCGCAAAAATATTTTGAAAGTGTGCGTATTTCTACAATTTGCAAAAAATGGGATGGTGATTATTTAAAATCTTTGCATAGCTGCATGGTAGCAACATGATAAAAAAAAAACAGCGCAATATGCAAAAAGAAACTAATGTCTAATGAAGAAAATAAGTTCCGAGTGAAACAAAATAAATGTCTTTTCACCGTATGGATGACATACATAAAGAAACAGCTTTTTGCACACGAAACATCCGTCATGTTGCCGGTTGCTCCAATTTGCGAATTTTTTAAAGATTACATTTCAAGCAGACACATCCACCTACTTAATCAGAAACACCTTTGCATGAAGAATGTTTATTTCAGTATGCACACACATTAAATCCGAAGCGGTTCATTATCATTTGTGAATTGGATTTGTTATTATTTGTGTAAGCATAATAAGAACTCTTTTTCCTCGTAAAATTTCTTTCTGATTGATCCCAGAAGTGGGTCCCTATAAATCTAGGTTCAAAAAACTGGTCTCCAGTGTATAAATATTTGGGAAACTCTGCTCTAAAAAGCAAATGAGGTTGAGAAAGATTTATTCAAGCCTTTATGAAGCGGAATAGTGTTAATATCATTTCAAAACATTTCCCATTCACGACGAATTCTCCCATCCAAAACGATGTATCATCAAGGGCTATTGAATTAAATCATAATGGTACTACCTAGAAATACACTCCCGAATAAAATATTTTATTCAAAAGAAGAAATTTTTTTTTATTAGCATATGAAATGCTTTAGGAATCTATCATTCTTAAATATATAATGAACGAGGTCCATAACAAACATTCATTTACTTATTTTAAGGTTTAAAATTACTGCAATGAGATACATTTAAAGTTGGTTGAATGCATAAACAAAGTAAAAATTAATCTAAATATCTGTATTGATTATTAATACTTCATTAAATAACTTATACATTAAGATTTTTTATGCTCTAAAATTATTAATTTTAATTATTTTCTTCGTTAAAATCATGATAAACCAAAAGCTTGGACTACTGTAAACGTCGCATGTAAATAGCTTAATCCATGAGAAATACTTCTCAAGAACGAAAGTAATTACAACCTGTTTCATACCAAATACTTAAACCACCACCAGAAAAACACATGAATGAACAAATGGGTTTTTCTCTTTGTACTTCAATACCTATTTCTTCCAAGAAAACTAAAGTGGAAACTTACTGCACGTTATAAGTTCAAGGCATTGCGATTGCCAAGATAACTATTACTCATAAAATGAATACTTAATAAAAAATTAAACGCTTAAGTCAATTATGAGTAGCATATCAATTAAATTAATTAAACATTTTATGTCATTACCAAACTGAAAGAAATTTTCAAACAAGCAACAATAAATGGTAGGAGAAAAAATTATTGAAAAAGTTTTAATTAAAAACTTTTCAATAATTTTCTAGATTGCATCGACTGTCATATGCTACTGAACTTATAAATTAATCAATAAAAATGATTCAACAGAGAATTTCAATCATTCAAAATATATCATTTAACGTGATAATCACTCAAGGAATCACTTCAAGGAAATTTTAATCATCTGATGGTACTCTATGACATACTATAGCATGATGCAAGATCTTCTCTTCTCCAATAGCTGTACGTGCAATAGATGCCAAAATGAAATTGGTGCTGTGCGTTATTGACTTCATTGAAAATGTGGTAGGATTATGTATGATGCCTTTGAGAACTTGGCACGAAACAAATGTACTCAGGATGAAGAACGTTTAATTTACGTGTGTCATGAAATAAAAATATACATGAAATCTATATTGTATAAAAAATAGAATGTCCATTTGTTTGTATTCTTTATACAATTCCACATTCCATGTCATATTCGAGAACATTTAGCACACATTCTTTAGCACCTAGAATTAATTGAGCTATTAAAAAATTTCTGCGCATCTCTAAGGAATGGAAAATGGGAAATAAAGGTTGAAAATATTTCCGTCATAACTTCCGAACATTTTACACTACTTTAAAATTTAAAAAATTAACTTTATAGTGACATCAATTTTATTACCGTACAATTACCTTCTACCTTTCGAACCTTATTTAATCTTTATCTTTTCTAACCAATTTTACAAAATTTAAACTTAAGTGTTATAAATTCCAGTTGTTTGCATGACTATAAACTCTACTATGATTTACAAGTGTGTTTCACTTTTCCTTATAAGCATATGACAAATAGACGTAGGCGAAGCTGTGGGTATAATGTCTAATTTTCTAAATAGAGAAAATATTCACAATATCAGTTACTCGCCACGTAATTATTTTCATACAAATCAAAAGACAAAATATTGCATGAATAAACAGCAGTAAAAGATATTTTTATTAAGAAAAGCTAAATATTCATCATTTGTGCAGTGCATATTAAAATAAGAAAATTCTTAAATTGCAAGTAAATGTAACTAGAAAATATTGTCTACTAATATTAAACAAAACAGACTTGGAATAATAAAAGCTGATCTGCATAAAATAATAAATTATGCCAAATGTCAACATTGGGAAATAAAAATAAAATTGAGCAATACAATAATTATTAGTTGAGCAAAAAATGAATAAATTTAAGCAAGTGTATTTTCATATTAAAAATATTGTCGAATTATTACATAGAAGAAAATTAATCCATTTCAGGTATGAAAAAATTCGATTCCGAAAACGCTAAAATGCTTTCTTCCGTAGAAACGTTTCATGTCTATATCATATTTACAATTAGTTAACTCGCTCATTAACCTAAACAATTACAGCAAAAGATTGTTACACTTCAGTAACACTTTCAAAACAAGGTTATTTTTTAAACTGCTTTTCCAAGACACTTTAATTTTTATCTACATTTTAGGATAACTAACTGATTTTAGGATAACTTCATAAAATCTGTAATTTCACTTTCTTCATTAATTTCATTCTTCGCTTTCGAATTTCTTTTCATGTTTTGCTTATAGATTTAGCTTAGATTCATCCCATATCACTATTCTCAGCAATTTTCCCCCCTTTTCTGTCCCCCCCTCCCCCGTCCAATATCATATCTGGTTGCTCATTTTGAAGTTCAGATTGGACCAAATGCCTTTATTTTTTATGCATCTCAAAGATCGATTCGAAAATTCGCAAAAGTATAAATTTGTCTCGAAAGATCTTGAAGTAATGTTATATAGAAATTAAAAAAATATAATGAAAGAACGAAAATTTAATTATACCTGAAGTTCTTTTAACTAAGAAAATTAAATGGAAACTTATGCAAACTACCAACTGCTTAATACAAAAGTACTGAAAAACACATAGTAACAAAATATAAAAATTTTAAATTTAATAAATTTTAAAGCAAACTTAAAAGGAATTGTATCATGCAACTACACGCCATCAAATATTTTAATTATCTACCATGCATTACAGATTTAAATATTATCTCTAGATAATCACAAAAATAAATTAAAATTTATTCATTACAGTAAAATTTTTTCAGCTGTTTATTTTTTCTTCCGAATCAGTAAGGATCAGAAAAGAAAAAAAATATATGAAATTCAAAGTAAATAATGGTACTCCGACGACTATACGGATATAAATGCAATTCTGAAACAGGAGGGCACGTTAAAAAGGCATATTAGAGTAATTTACGAATTTGAATTTATGCATTTCTGTTACAGAAGATTTTCCTCCCCAAATTAGCACTTTTCCGACATATTCGAAATAAATTCGTATGCAATAAGAGTTTCAGTTTTGAAATAATTAATAAACGAAAACTCCACCTCCATGTAAATGTGTTTATTTTTCTATGTGTTTCTTAATCATCTAGTTTAAAACTGGAACTGTCTTTTCTTTTTCTAAGGCATAGTAAGAAATGAGCCTAGAATATTCGATCACATAACAAATTATTGGCACTAAAATTCCAGAAAAGACATTTTTATAATTATCAGCTAGGAAACTTAAAGCAATTTTAGCCTGTTCTCAAGTGTATATTTTTGAATACATTTATTTAATATTTGATATAAATATATTTCTGTAATTTTTTAAAAAAATAATCTTTTATTCACCAGTCAAAACAGTATATAAAAATTTGTCGATTCAAAAAGGAAAACTCGGCAGTGGGAAAAATATCATTGTCAAATCCCAGGGGTAAAAATAATAGTTTCAACTATTGCTTCAACTAAATTTCAGAGAACAGTGTATCATTAACTTCGCAATAAAGTGCTCATTGCTCGAAAGAATTACCAACAATAAAAATACCAGGATCGCGATTCCACAAGTCCAATTTCCTCAATTTTAACGAACATCGCTACTCGGAAAATGTTTTTTTTTTGTCTCAAAATTCTTTTTGTAGAAAGCGAGTGTCTTCCAAGAGGTGGTTAATGGGACCTGTGAGGCAATTTTCATTCATCTCTTTGCAAAATCAAGTACATCCATTGTCCATTTAAGCAGATACGCTTACGAACGTCCATCGCGTCATGAGGAAACAAAGGAATAGCGAAGAAATAAAAAGCATTGTTGGGTATTACGTGGCGTTGGTCTCATCTCTGCAACACTTGTCACGAATTCACTTTGGAGGGTGAAGGACAAAAAGGAAGATAAACATTGCGTGTAGATGAACAAACTAGCGGCAGATGGTAATATTCATTTTTTTAATTCGTTAACGAGTCTATCAATACAGTAAAGACACAAAAGTACGTAAAGGTTTATTAAACTGTTCTTCTGTTCTTCCATAGAATTTTGTACATGAATTTTTTCGATTGAGGTGCAAAATTAAAATCAGTTATCAGACAAATATTGCCCCATTGTACTTGATTAGAATAACAGGGACACTTTTTGAATGTCTGTTTACAAGATTTCACTCGAAAAAAAAAGAATATGTAAGAAAGCACATGCGAAATTGATTAAGTTGACTGTAAAGCATTCGTCAATCAATTCTATTCAATATGATTTTGATTCTTCCCAATAATAGGTGATCAAGCGTCCCAAGTCTAACAGTGATTTCTAACATCTGTTCATAAAACTTAAAAGGTGTGGCGACGTCATCCAATTTTACAATGTACAATTAAATCGTTGAATGTCCTAAGGCGTCTTTTAAATGAAAGATTCAACTTCTAATTTTTATTTCTGAATGTATACTCTCTTAGCAGCGCTTAATAATATATTTGCATCAGAGAAATTCTTTTATCAAATTATGCTACTTAATGTTTAATTAGGTTCTATTCTACTTGCCCTTTTTCCAAGGCTTAAGAGAAAATATTAAAATTGTAAAGGTTAAACATAACTAGCAGTAATAGTGGAACTAAACGAAATAAAACATTTCTTACTGGTCTTAGAGAAACTGAGATTTGATTTCTTCTAATGCAATAAAGAGTTGAGTTCATGAGTGCTAAACATATTGTTAATCCTTATATCGAAATAGAAAAGTTACTGATTAAATGATACTAAGAATTTTTATTTTGACTGGTATTGTGGACTCTTCCTTCATAAAGCATCTTGACTGCATATTACCAAAATATTATATAAACAGTGTTTTTTATTTGTTAGCAATCGTATGTGTAAAACAAAGCACAATGTTCAATCTATATTTCAAATATCCAAACTGTAAATAGATTTTCAGAGACTTTTATTTTCTACACTGTAATAACTTCTTTGGATTCGCACAAAGTTTTAAAGGCACACAAGGACTTTGGGAGAATGATCTCATAATTTTGAAACATGATGAAAACGATATTTGATCCCGCAATCGTATTTGATTATTAAAAACTTTTCCACATAAATTACATCAAGTGAGACAGTCAAGATTATAAAAAAATATATTATGCATAATAATTCGATTGTTTAAAATATATAGGTATAAATAATTGCATATAATTTCTTTAATGAAACTTTTAATCTGACAAATATTTACTACTAGCCGCCTTTGGCGACCAGCCGGTTCGCCAGTATTACCGCTCGCTACAATTTTCAATTAAATATTTTAAGTAACTGGTCTCTTAATAGATTCTCAAAAACATTTTTAATCTTCAAATTTTGATAGTCATACCAAACTTATACTGTTGTTTAGATCGTTTCGTTCAATTTACTATATATATTTTGCTAATTTGTTGTCATTTCCGGTAAAACTTCAACTTTAATTTAAAGTGGAAATGATGAAATTGCAATTAATAAAGATATTTTTTAATAAAACCAAGCGTTTTATTTTATTTATCATCTTTATTGTTATTTATTTATTATTATTATTATTACTGAATATGAGTACTGCAAACAGAATCGTTCGGTATTTAAGTCTTATGTGAACTACAAAATATTTTTCATAATTTATGTAATATTTCAAAGAATAATTCAACAAGAATTTCTCAGATTCAGCATAAAATTCAGTTTTTAGTTTTGCTTTCAAAAGGATTGAAATGAAATCAATAATAATATTTTGTTCCGGCCTATAAATATATTTCAAAAATTATGAAGTCTAAATTTAATGCAGTAAGGTATCATATTCTGAGAAATATTCTGGACACACCAAATTTTCAATAAATGAATGAATGTTTCTGTTTCCCACGATCAACTAAGACTTATTTATGAAGTTTTGAATGTTAAAAATTTAGAAAAACTCAACATTTTCATAATCTTAGTCCAATTAAACTTGAGAAACCTGCGCGCTGATTGGCGTATTTTCTTTAAAATGATCGATGGAAAATCTAAAATTATCCTTTTTTTAATAAATAGTGATATTCAAATTTTCATAAATCAGTAAGTTTAAATGATTGATTTAGTTGCTTGGAAATTAACTCTTTTTATTTAAAATATTAGTGTTTCAAGAACATTTTGTTATTCGTAATTTCCACAGCAGAAGCTTAATGTAAAATCAAAAATTCGTTATTTATTAGAGCATGTATTAAATCAAGTTACATAAAATATAATCATTTTCCATTTAGACCATTTTAGCAGATCTGTGACTTACTAAAGTTTTACAAATCAAGCTGTGTGGCCCTGATTTGAATGGATATCCTGTTCATATTAAACAAAAGTTGCCTTAAAATATAACTGATTTATTGGATTAATAATATAGAGAGTGTAAAAGATCATAAAATAATTTTTCTTGAATTTATTTTTTAGAAAAAATATTTCATATTTGTTTCATTTTCTAGAGACACGTGCCGAAAATTATATTTTTGCAGATTTTATTTCCAAAAAGATTTAATTTATTTTTAGTTGGATCTTTAATCAATGTGATGGCAACACTTTGAAAAAAGCTAATTTTTTACCATGAATATGAAACGTGCTCGAGCAGCTTAAATTTTATTTTTATTTTGTACGAAAAAAATTGTTGAAAAATATAGTTAAAATATTTACTTAAAAATTCATTAAAAATAGAAATTTAATTTTAAGGTTAAAACATTGGTATCATTTAAAAGATAAATTTTTGATCTGTAACTTCATGTAAAAATCTTTTTTGTGCGGTAATATTTTCGGAAGTTATAGCAGAAACACGCCAAAATTTCGCTTAATTTTTAAATAAATAAAATTATATTTAAAAATTCGAAAAAATAACCCCCAGGTGCACATTCCCGGCCTCCAAGGTATACACGTGCCAAATTTGGTAGCTGTAGGTTGAATGGTCTGGCCTGTAGAGCGCCAACATGCACACACACACATTGAGCTTTATTATAAGTATAGATATAGAAGACGTTATTGCAATGTTATTTTGGGCATAAAAATACAGTTTCAGAAGACCTGGGATTAGCATGTTCATTTTAAAGAAAATATATTTTTAAATGACTCATTTTCAAATATCGATGAACACATACGCTTTAGAAAAAGAACTAAATAAAATTTAAAGGAGAAATGAGTAATTAAACCATAAATTTAGAGGATTTTTTAAAAATTTAACTGTATGATAAATAAACTATATAATAATTTAGCTATGTAAGGGCTATATCTTTCTTTGAAAATCTGAATTCCTTTTTCAAATTTCAAGAATATAAAAGATGTCGTTAAAAACCACTTTCCCATGGTAATAAACATGCAGACCACTGCAGCCTACCTCATGTTCAGTTTATCAAAGTGATGGGAAGATCATTCAACTGTCCCAGAACAGAAAGAACCTAAAAGTCAGTCGTTTGCCAACTGCTGAAAGGTGAAGCACTCGAATAACTTTCCTTTTTAATTCTTGCCAACAATAAACTTAATTTACTTCCTATTCATTTACCAAGTGAAAGCAGTCAACGAAACTTTTCTTGTTCATATGACGATGAACGTAAACAATTCTATCTGCCGGGTACTAGTTTCAGAAAGAGAAAGTTAAGCGAAATGGAGAGTTAAGTCACTGGGAGGTCAAGGCCCGTGGAAGGTGAGGTCAAATGACCTGTTGGCTGTTTATTTACTTCATTTTCTGCCTACATCCTTGTTTCCTGCGACGCTATAATGAAACTCGATGGTATCCCACTGTTTCCATGCTTACCTTTTCATGTTCCTTTCTTTTATTCTTGTTTCCAAGTTATCTTACGCAAAAGCTGTGACGAATTCTATGCAATGATCCAGTGTGGGGGAGGAGGGGATGAATATACCATTCTTAATTCTTTTAGTTTAATGAGCTCAGGTACCCCCGGCAATGTTTAGTTCTCTATTATAGCACGCTTGACAAGACAAGAGTAGGATAAAGCAAGGAATTTTGTCATTTCTGAATCTTCGATGGCTATCAGTAGGGAAACAAGATGTACAATGCTATAGAATTGAGAATTTCTTCATAAATAAGGAAGTATTTTCGGAACAAATAGATTTTGAAATTAGGATAACACCTACGCATATTTCAATTTTGAAAGATTTACAATGGCTACCCATTTTTGATTGACAGACCAGATACAAGATATTTCGAATGAGTTGAATGTCATTTCTGCATGATGTAAGAAAGTTAAATTTGATACAAATCAATTTAAGACAATGTCTACTGTCGTTAGAATGCTAAAATTTTCATCAGTTTTATTTTAACCTTGGAAACATATTCAACTTAATGAAAATCAAATGAATAAACTAACTAAATATTCCATTTTCTTTCAATAAAACATTAAATAATTCCATAAATAAATTCTTCCATAAACTAGTTTAAAAGAAAATACATCTTATGTATACGATATCATCTTGACTGAAAACAGTGCAGTTTTGTAAATTATTTATATGGTTTAAAAAAAAAAAGCACTTCTACAATAAAACAATATTGTTCGGTAATTAACAAATGTTAATAACCAAACATTTGAAATATTATTCTAAGGCACCCATGGAATATAATGCACATAATTATGAAATAAATGAGCATTCTATAAAAAAATCACAGGTAAAAATGTTTGAGACATACAGCATATGAAGAATATCAGAAATGTAAACGCAAGCTTATATAAATGAGAAAAGTCACCAGTTTTTTTATCATGTTCGATTTAGAGAAAAATCAATATTAAATATTTTTATAATCAATGTTAAGATTTTAAAATCTTTCCCCTTTTTTTGATAAAAAGAAACTTTTAGTATGATTTATGTGATATACAGCATTGTCTCCTTAAAAACGTTAATAGGTATAAAAAATGTAAAATTAAAAAATGTACAGAAAAAAGAAGCAGTAAAATAATAAAAACTTAAAAAGCTAGAGTTCATAAGCTAGAATTTATAAGCTAACTACCAATTAGATCGCATACAGGTCAATCCTTCCGTATCGTTGATAGTAAGTAGCATTCTCTATAAAGCACAATAATTACTATCCACAATTACTCAGCAAAGAACTGCTACAAACTGTAACTAGGTAATTTCAAATAGCACTATTAAAATACATGCATGGGTTTCCGGAACAGTACGCCCGCATGCACACGAAGCATGCAATTACCTTCAGTTAGGTTTTGGATTATAGAATTAATGAGGGATTAACAACGATCATTTGAAATTCTTACGAGATGCAAAAGAATACCTTCAGCGAACTCTCGAATTTCCGAACAGGATTAAAAGATAAGGGTGAGAGCTGAGTGACCTTGCTTCAAACTTCCAGTATTAATGTCACTTAAGTCCATATCCATACCAAAGGGAAGGGCGACATCTGACATTTGCTCTCAATCCAAAAGGAGGAAGTGCAGTTGGAAAATCATGTATAAGCCTCCTGTCAAAGGTGGGGCCAGCCATAAAATAGGCAATCTATAGAAAACGCCAGTAGATGGAATCTCATTTGCAAGAATCTCTTCGGTCACTTTTTTTTTTTCAAAGCCGATGTACTATTAAGGAAGGACGTTCGGGCAAGAGTAAAGACCTGCCCGATCTTCCTGGACTAACCTCCCTAATAACAGCGTAAACAAACTTTTTCTTTGCCATGCAATTCTCATTATATTCGTGAAGCACTTCGCGCAGTTTAAGTATCTTCAAGAAAAAGAAAACAGATGAAGTAAAAGTAGAGGGTGGATCGGAAGGAATTTTCAATTTATTCTGACGAACAGGCGGTTCCAAAAATAAAATCTACATGCCCAGAGTCTGCATGCTTGCATATTAATTCTCGTAAGAGCTACTACTGATGGACAGGTTACTGTTTTTTAACAGATGGAACTATAGTTAACCCTTTAGTTAAAATAATAATAATAATAATAAATTAAGTGATTGAAGGAAACACGGCTGATTGTCTTATGTTAACATAAATGTTGATCGAAAGCATTTAATTTGGATGTAGAATCAATTCATGCGTTATCCATACAGCCAAACTCTTGCTTTTATAAATCCACCACACGAATCATGTAAATTTTGGTTAAAAATAATTGAATTATTATTTTAACTGAAAATATTCGGTTAAGGAAACTTTCAAAAGGAATAAATTACACCAATTTATATATCATATTATAAATAACCATATGCTTTGTTCATTGTTAATCTTCAATGTGAAAAAATAAAATAAGTGTTAATAATACATTTAAAATGATTATTCTAAAGAAATATGTATAATTAAATGCAAACTATTATTTACAGCCTATTAAAGCAATTGAAATACACTTGCTATAGAAGGAAGTAGAGGGGGTGATCTCTCCTAAAGTTTCTTTCATACTCTCTAATAAAGATGTCATCCCAGTGAATGCCTAAAATGGCATTGGTCCACAATAGTTATGAAATATTAACTTTTGACGTGAATTTAGCATTTTTACTGAATATATGGCGTCATCTTTGGAGATTAACCCCTGAAATGCATTCAAAAGTATCCAGAAATAGAATATGGGTTACAGACGTATTCTTCCTAACCTATTGAAACAAAAATTTGACATAAAACTACACTTCTAATCAAAAAATCACATACCAAATTTTATATATTTAAATCATTACATTTTTGAGTTATCACGTTTATGTGTTTCTAAAAGTACAGACCGACAGACGGTCAATCACTTGTTGGATTTCGCTCAAAATTTGGTAGGTGTCTATACTAAAGATATTAAATCCGTGTACCGAATTTGATCTATCGAGTTTCTTTCGTTTTGTAGTTAATACTTTAACTTATATTCGAACGACCGGATAGACAGATTCTCTCTGAACTTATTTTACTCAAAATTTGATAAAAATCTAAAATTGTTTTTAATCCTGTATCCAAAATTACATTCGTCTAGATGAAAACGTTTTTGAGCTATCTTTGTCACAGACAGACAAACGGGCATTTTACAAAAATGTGTTTTTCGACTTCAGGGAAGTCTAAAGCATTGAAATACGTCAAAATTTCGAGGATTTTTTTTTTTTTTTTATGATTACTATATTTTCTCAATACTACGTATACGAGAAAGTAAAAATGCATCCACAGAATGTTCTGTTATGTAATAAATGTAATATCCGTTATCAATCAAACATTCTGACAACATGTGCTAAGAATTAGTTTCACTTCAAAGATTGGTAATAAAAATTACAAACATTTATATCCTAAATATGAAAGAAACTGCAGAAGACGAATATGCTTAGTTAAATACTGTTTAAACATAAAATCACAATTGAATTCTCAGTAAATGAGTCAAAGCATTAACTATATTGCCAGAAACGTTTGTAATTTCAGAAAGAAATTCATTCACAAGCTTTTCATGTATTTATTTTAACTACAAAAAAAATTCTCACGGTCAGGAAAGAGAATAAGGTGAATGGGTCCGTATCATACAGGAAAAAAACATACTAAAACAAGTCATTAAATGAAATGAGCAAAACTGAGAAATGATCACAGTGTGAGTCATTCCCTTGTCCATTTATTTCACTGCCCGAGGGCCTGCTGCAAGGTCAATCTACGCCCGCAATGTGTACAGAGAAATGGGTTAAATCCACAAAAATTGCACTTCAAACAAACTCCGACCGCTTCGTTTACTTTGGAAAGTGACAGGACATTCATTCAGCTAATCGAGCTCCTTCATGATAAAACGACTTCCACGAGAGCTGTGGAAATTTGAGTGCTTTTTACGAAATGCTAACAAACATTAAACATCTTTTGCGAAGTCTTTTTCACAAAAAATGTAAGTGATCAGTAGGCGGTTATGACTACTTGGGTAATTCATAGCCATTACTAGAATGTTCTGTAGATTTGTCCAAGGACAAATATTTTTTTAAAAGTACTTGTAAAACAGATGACCATTCGTTGAATAACATTGCTGCACAAGGTAGTTGAGGAATTCTACAAAGAAATATAAATATATAAAATTTAATAGGATTAGAAGAAAATTTCAAGAACGTATTGCGCAATTTTCTGCTGAAATTTTAAAAGGAGCTATACATCAGTATCTTGACTACCTTTGTAATTATTCTTGAATAACAAAATCGCAAAATGAAGTGATGTGTGCACTCATTTCACAGTCCATTAATATTCTTTACTTTATTCACGAGACATAAAAAGAATTAAATTTAGTACTGTACACTTAATACCTTCAGTTTCGCTTGATTAATAGAAAAAATAATTTTGTTAAAATGATTCTATTATGAACCAATTTCTCATGCATATTTTCAAAGTGAGTTGAAAACGTCCCAGTTCCATAATATTCAGCCGATTTAAATTCGTGCTTCAATTTTTATTCCATAGATCAGTTTTCAAGATAGTTTGGAAATATAGCATGAATAAGTGGCAAAATAATAAGGAACATTATCCTAATATCGTTGATTGTTATGCATTGATCGAGATTTTTGCATTTTCAGATGTATTCATCTAATAATGATCAATTTATTCCTAATATGAGTTTTTTCCCCTTAAAAATACCAGATTTTCCTTTGGGTCAAAAATAAAAGAGTAAACTTTAGCACCTTTATCTACAAAAGTAGCAGATATATGATTAATATTGCGATATCATTAACGTCATTCGATTCAGGTGGGCGATAATGTATTCTCTCTGTTCAAAAGTATGATATGTGTTTCTAAAATTTGTGACCAAATCAATATTACTTTAACATGTAATTACAGTTTAAATTCATTAATTTGTCGATGGATTTTAAAAAATTCAGTTAGAAGACTGGCGGTGTTTAATATAAAGTTTTTCTTTTAAAATGAGATGATCAACTACAAAGCTTAAAAGCATATCAAATTTGTATGTTACTATCCTGAAAGAAGATATTCTGTCTTTTTACTTCTGTCTTACCTTATCGTGGAACAACTTTTTCACATTATGAGTCAATTACTTCGGTTTATTATTCCGTCTTTATAATACAATATTTCTTTCATTAAAATTGTTTATTCAGTAATTTTTTTACATAAAAGATTTTTTTTTAAATAGAACTTCAGGCTCAATCGAATCTAAATGTTTGATCACAATCAAATATTAGTTATTTCCAGATACAAGCATGGTTACTTTATTTCTAAATAATTTATTTTATCCATTAATATTTAATGGTTTTAAAAGTACTTACCATATTTTTATACGAAGAGAATATTTGTTAACTGGAACTAATTATTTTACAGTTTCTTCAAATACCTTAAACTGAAAGTAAATACTTGGAAATGATGCTTGAGATCTAGCTTCATCAGAATTTAAAGATGTATTTCAAGTAATTAAGATGACCAAATTTTAGATAATTTAAAATATTATTTGAAAATATGAAAATTAAATAACTTGTTGATTCGCTAACAAAATGCTTAATTTAGTGATCCTACTTCACACTCAATACACTAAGCAATTGTCGATTTGTTCTCTTCCTTCCTTCCGTAATTCCAGTTAGTTTCCTATTTCCTTCTTTGCCTCAAAAGGTACGGGTTTTTTTCTTTCTTTCTTTCTTTCTTTTTTTTTTTTTGAAAGTAAAACTTTATTTGAGAAACAAAACATGACTCATAACGATGATTGAAAAAAAAATATTTGTTGATTTTGAGGTTTTAAATGTATTGCAACAATAAAATGGAAAATGATCCCGGAATCAGAGGTCAAAGCAATTTCTCTTGATTAATTTTCTAATGGATTATTAACTAATAACCTTTGTAGATGATGCAATTTCCATATTGATAATAATTTTCATGAATTTGATTGAATTAGAATTCTTATTTAATGAAATTACTTTATAAATCATTTCTGAATTCAAAAACCATCAGCAATCGAATATAAACTCGATTGCTTATTGTTTATAGTTAGTTACTAATAACTAACTATAAACTAATAACTAGTTATTAGTTTATAGGTAGTATTAGATTTTTATTAGTAACGCATCAAAACAGAAAGAGAATATTAAGGTAAAAATTTAAACTGACTGCAAAATAACTTTATATAACATTGAAGGAACGTCAAAATACTTAATTATATGATTTCAGTAAAGAAAAAAAATCAAAACCCCTCGTCTGATGTTTCAGATGCTTAGCAAAATTGAGAATATCATTTTTATATTACCAGATTCCTCTATTTACGCTTAAAATTTTCGGTTTAATTTGATAGATAATATTTTTTTTATTCGTAAACTCTTTACTGCTGAATATTTTTCGGGAAATCTTTTCTGAAAGTTATACTTTCCTTTGCCTTCAAATTGATTTGAGATAATGAGATTTTCAGACTTGAGAAAAATATTTAAAAATATTCATTTATCAGTCTATTTTAGTGGTATCTGTTCTTTATAACTATATTTTGTAATATTTTTTATGATGAGGAATAATAAAATAGATGTATGAGGAATAATAAACTACAATTCAAGCTATGCTGTAATTATTTTTACAGATACTTACATTAAAAATAGAATCGACGCTATTATCGAAATCTATTTTATTAATGTAACTAGCAACGTTTAGACCTCGTTTGCCGGGAATATGAGTAGCACTTATTTTAAAATAAAATCTTTTGAGCATAGCTCGACGTTTATGACCCCTTCCCTCAAAAAAATTAAAGTATTAAATTATGGTATCTAGTAAAGACGCACTGTTTTAAAAATCTTACACGTGTTCTGTTCACTGTGTATATGAAACTCCAAACGGAATCAAGCACCATGATACTATTGTACTATTAAAACGTAACTTCCCGGTTTAACCATCTTTTTATTTTCGCAGTATTATAATTTCATTGCCTTATTTCTTGTTTAAATCACGCGGATAGTAAACAGTTTTTTTCCTTACTCTTCAACAGTAGATGAAAATTTTATGTTTGATGAAGCAAAGAAAGCTGTCTGAACTTTAATTGAACAATGAAAATTACACAAAAAATATTTATCAAACATTATCCAAAATTCAGGAATAATTGGCATAACAATTAAACTGATATAATTTTAAATTTTAAAATGATTTTTAAATATCATTTTTATTCTGTAATATTTTCGTGAATTATGGTGGAAGAATGTAATTTCTCGCTTAATTTATTAAAATTTCAAAAACATCGCACCTAGATGGGCATTTCTACCTCCCAAATTATATCTGTGCCAAATGTGATAGCTCTGGGTCCAATGATTTGTTTATCAGAACGCCAACACAAACACGCACATATTCATCTTTATTGTTCGTAGAGAAAAATTTGTAGTATAAAAATCAACATACCGAATACTTTCAGCATTAATAAAATAAATTTAGACACCTGTACAAGTTTTAATTCTTGATAAAAAAACAAAGATCAAAAAAGAGGAAAAGTTTTGATTATTTTGTTGTTCGTACGCCTACCGCTCACATCAAATAAGTAGGATTATATCGGATTATACTTCTTTTGAATATTCTTCTCCAGCTTTTTTTTTATTTTGTGTCATTCGCGTCCTTGAACTACTGAAGATGTGTTTCAAATTTCCAGGTTTTCGCCGATAGCAGAGTGCAAGAAGGACTGAAGAAAGTTCCGCATTTAGGGGCAAAAATTGTTATTTTATATACTTTCCTCAACTTGGGTATTCATATTTGAAAGTTTAGAACGATATCCTCGACTAGATTTCCAATTTCTATTTCTTATATTGTATTTTGAAATTATATTTTTATGATTGGTCATTACGGAGGTCACTCATCATAACAGCATGAATGCTTAAGTAAACTAGTTGCCGGTATAAAATCGTGTACCAGTCAACATTTTATAAATATCGGGTTCATTTTTAAAATGCTTAGTCCATCACCAATGGTTCACCATCACAATCTAAAACAATTCCATCCTGATATATGATATTTATATATAAAAAAGAATAAACTAAACGAAAGACTTGAATTGAATTATTTGCATAATTTTATTGTTACACATTGCTAAATTCGAAATTGATTACACGAAAACGTATTCAAAAGCCTTGAAATGTGAATTCAGAAGTTAAAGACATGTAATTACAAGATATATTAATGCTTTTGCAGTATAAATAGCAATGAACTTGAGCTATAATTATTTCTTAGTTAAGACTCATTTCTGCTATTAACAGTTCTCGCATCATTAAAATAAAAACTCATATGTTGAATCCTCTATTTGTGCAAAGAAATTAAAAGCCTTGACTTTGTAGCCACCGCCCTTGATGCATCATTAAAAGGTGTGTGATAAGGAAAATAATGGATATAACAAACACCAAAGAAAGAGAATTCATGTTCTACTACTTTGCATTCAGTTTGGACCAAGACGACAACTTTTAATGTTATAGACTAAGATAACTCTCTAAGTAAAATAAGTCGCTAAGTTCACTTAGATAATTCGTCAAGTAAAATTACACACGTAATCTCCCTGATGATAGGATTTCGGTTTTGAAAGGGTGTAAATTTCAAATTTCCTAAAATAAATAGCTAATGAGTATGTAATGCCCGAATTTTTATTTTAAGTTCATTCAGTAAATTAAAAAAAAACTAATACATAAAAAATAGAGAACTTATTACAAAAGAATAAAAGTTGACTGTCATTTAATACACCGCATAATGATCAGAACAATTCTCCATTCTTGAAGGTGGACTAATCGTTGTAGATTTCTTAAATTTAGGCCGGGATTAGTTCATATTTAAAATTACTAGATCCCTTTAAATAAAGGGATTTAACCAGTGGCGCATTAAGTTATTTTGCAACCCTAGAAAGTGCTTATTGTGAGGCCCCTCTTTCCTTAAAACAGTCAATTTGTTTCAAATTTAGCACATTTTTATCATTGTGAAAACTATTTATTTCATTAATTTCCTGAATATGCATTTGTTTTTATTTATCTCTTATGACTCCGGATTCTCGGCATCCATGTTTGTACACAATATAATTAAAGTAAATGCTCAATTATATATACTAACTAGCCGCCTTTGGCGACCAGCCGGTTCGCCAGTATTACCGCTGGCTACAATTTTTAATTAAATGTTTTAAGCAACTGATCTCTTAATAGATTCTCAAACAAAACATTTTTAATCTTCAAATTTTGATAGTCATACCAAACTTATACTGTTGTTTAGATCGTTTCTTTCAATTTACTATATATATTTTACTAATTTGTTGTCATTTCCGGTAAAACTTCAACTTTAATTTAAAGTGGAAATGATGAAATTGCAATTAATATAAAGATATTGTTTAATAAAACCAAGCTTTTTATTTTATTTATCATCTTTATTGTTATTTATTAATTATTATTATTATTATTATTATTGAATATGAGTATTGCAAACAGAATTGCTCGGTATTTAAGTCTTATGTGAACTACAAAATATTTTTCATAATTTATGTAATATCTCAAAGATTAATTCAACAAAAATTTCTCAGATTCAGCATAAAATTCAGTTTTTAGTTTTGCTTTCAAAAGGATTGAAATGAAATCAATATTTTGTTCCGGTCTATAAATATATTTCAAAAATTATGAAGTCTAAATTTAATGCAGTAAGGTATCATGTTCTGAGAAATATTCTTTACACACCAAATTTTAAACAAATGAATGAATGTTTCTATTTTCCACGATCAACTAAGACTTATTTATGAAGTTTTGAATGTTAAAAATTTAGAAAAACTCAACATTTTCATAATCTTAGGCCAATTAATCTTGAGAAACCTGCGCGCTGATTGGCGTATTTTCTTTGAAATGATCGATGGAAAATCTAAAATTATCCTTTTTTTAATAAATAGTGATATTCAAATTTTCATAAATCAGTCAGTTTAAGTGATTGATTTAGTTGATAGGAAATTAACTCTTTTTATTTAAAACATTAGTGTTTCAAGAACATTTTGTTAATCGTTATTTCCACAGCAGAAGCTTAATGTAAAATCAAAAATTCGTTATTTATTAGAGCATTTATTGAATCAAGTTATATAAAATATAATCATTTTCCATTTAGATCATTTTAGCAGATCTGTGTCTTACTAAAGGTTTACAAATTAGCTGTGTGGTCCTGATTTGAATGGATATCCTGTTCATATTAAACAAAACTTGCCTTAAAATAAAACTGATTTATTGGATTAATAATATAGAGAGTGTAAAATATCATAAAATAATTTTTCTTGAATCTATTTTTTAGGGAAAATAATATTTTTTATTTGTTTCATTTCCTACAAACACGTGTGGAAAATTATATTTTTGCAGATTTCATTTCCAAAACGATTTAATTTATTTTTAATTGGAGCTTTAATCAATGTGATGGCAACACTTTGTAAAAAGCTAATTTTTTCCCCTAATTGCGAAACGTGCTCCTGCAGCTGAAATTTTATTTTTAATTAAAAGTTCGAAAAAATACCCCCCCAGGTGCTCATTCCCGGCCTCCAAAGTATACACGTGTCAAATTTGGTAGATGTAGGTTGAATGATCTGGCCTGTAGAGCGCCAACACACACACACACACACACACACCCACACTGGACCTTATTATAAGTATATATAACCAAATGAACGTGATGAGACATACAGGAACCAGACCACTTACGCTTGTAAAAGTCTTAATATTATCCTCGCATTTTTCCCCTGTTAATATATGTATTTTTCATAAACTTTTGGACATTTTGGAAGATAAAATTTTTTTTATCAACCAGCCCTGTGCCTTTCAGCCTTTCAGCTAGAGGCAAATCTGCTATTGGATTTAACCCGCATTAATACAGCGTGCGCACGGAAAATCTTCGTAGTCGGATCTGGAACCTTTCGGTTACGTAACCAAGACCTTTCGCCAAGAACCTTAATGGATAAGATAGGAAATGGTGAGTGGGAATTGGAACGGAATCATTCCCACATCTTAATTACAGCGTACTATCGCATTAAAAAAAACACAGACTTGAATAAGCTTTCATTTTCTGAAAATCCTTGGGGTGTAAACATCAAATATTCGTAAAATATAATTATAAAGTACATTAAACTTCCATAAGAACAACAATATAATTACTCATTCTTTAATAAAAACATCCCAACTTATATTCAGCGCTAGAATTACTTGAAAACTTTGGTACATGATGCATCTCCCTGAAATTAAAAAATCCTGACTTTTCGGCAATTCCAGTCCTTTTATACCATTAAAAGCTCTGAGTGAAAGCGAAAGTAATTGATAAATAACATAGCGTTCCCGTTGCCAAAATAGTAAACAAATTTCCAAGGTAAACTCTTAAAAACTCACTTTCAGTTCGCTAAGGAATCGTGCATGCTGAAGAAATATTGCAAAATTAATGAGGCATCAAATGAAAGTGTGCATTCTCTTTAACCTTGCTTAAAAAAAAAAAGAACCGCTCCTTTATTTTCTTTTTTTGTTTGCGACGCAGTTCTTTCAGTTAAATAAAAATTTCTCATTATGCTGAAGCGGAGAAACGAATGTTTTACCAGAAAGGAGCGACATCCAAGGCCGAATTGCACAGAGAAAAAAAAGGCTTACATGGTTATTATTTGAGTTTACACACAAGTGTCACGGTTAGGGATGAAATAGCATTTCCTATCTTCTTTTTTGTGCGTGAGTCTCAGTAACAGAGGTGCTAGCGTATGGTTAAGTTCTAACGGTGCAATGCACGGAACTAATTGTGCAGCAATTTCCAGTTGCATTTTTATAGAGAGTAAATTTTATGGGAGATGGGAATGTGACGAAGCAATGTTGAGATATGGCATTTAAATCTAAAACTTTATAGATTTTCTTTGATTGACACACAGAGAGCGATTCACCAAAATCTTATAGTTCTCTAAATGATAGAACCAAATATTTACTTTTTTAAATATTATTTCATAATTGACTTGCTTTTCAAATTAAAAATTTTTCAAAACCATGAATAATGCATTAATATTAAACTAACTTTTGCCTTGACATTTTTTAATATCCCATTTACTCAGGAAAATAAAATTCACTAATTTTTTTTTTATAAAAGAAAGGAATAAAAAAGTACATTTCGATTTTATTTACATCTTAAAATGAAAAATTCAAAAAACATTACACTGCTTTATTTGAAAAGCAATGCGATAAATATTTAAAAAAATGGCAATATTTTAATTTAACAGTTAGAAAAAAATCTCTATAGTGATATTATATAAAGAAAATCAGTGAATTAATGAAATTATATAAAGAAGGATAAGTAGCAAAACTTAAAAGAATTAAAGATGAAAAATAAAAAATATGCATATCAATTATGCGATTATGTGTATGGGAATCAAAGAAAGTTGTAATTATTATAATGCAAGAATTTCAGAATTTTGAAGGGCAATGTGCAAGAATTTAATTCATTTAAAATGAATGTCTTAATGAATTTCATTTGTAAAATAATTTGTAATTCGATTTCATGCAATTTTTCCAATATGCAATTATGAAAAGCTACGACAAATAGTACGTGCTGCGAATTCTGCAAATATGGATAAAACACTTGCAGGCAAATTGTGTTTTTGGTATATTGATTGACTTAAATTTAGAATGCAAGTAAGTTCTGAACAATAATAAATCATTATTTATCTGTATAACTAAATCGTAGGGTATCGACATATACACATGCGACATTTCTGTAACATTTTAATATATCCAGAACAGTTACTAAGTTCATGATTGATATCAATTTGAATTAAGAAAAAAGTTAATATCTAATTTATTTCTGAAACTAATGTACATTACATTATAGTAAAATTTTAAGGAAAACGAAAAGAGTATCAATATTTAACCACCTTTTAAATTATAGCAGCAAGATAAATCAAGTGAACAGGGATACAAAAGAAAAAAATTTTCTGTTTAATGAAAAAAAATATATATCGTTCGAATTTTTTTTTACATCTGTTCCTCAATTTTCAAATTCCCTTAACAAAGAATGAACATCTGTAGCTCATACTTCTTGTCAATTATAAAGTAAGAATCTAACATTATTTAAATCCAATAATCTATCTGCGGTAAATTCTTACATTAACACTTAGTAGCCTGATTTTCAAAATTAAATTATCAATGTGTTCGTTGTAGTAGCCAGATAAAGGGAAAAGTAATAAAAAAATCACATTTTAGTATATTTTAGCCTGGAGTATCCAAATTGATACAAAAATAGCAAGATTTTCTTCAAGCAAAACAGGCCTTTGATAAAAATAACTACAGTAAAAATAAGATACTCATTTTACCTCAAAAGTATTTTGATTTTTCGGAAAAATGAAATGTGTCAAAGATTTATTTCGCTAAACTTTTACTAAAAATATGCAACTCGTTCAATACGGCGGGAAAGCAAAATGTCATCATTTGAACAATTTTCAAGCTGAAATTTATTTTTTAAACTTTTGTTCAAAAGAACATTATGCAATGGTAATATATATACAGTCAAATATTAAAAACAAACCAACTGCATGTGTAAAATTCAATTTAAAAGTGTGGTATCAAACTGAAAACTTAGGGCCTTTAGAAGTCAATAGTATTCTGGATTAAAATATTTTGTTACATTCTTAAGTTATATTTATGATTATCTAAAGCTACATTTTGAAAAAAATAATTAAAGACATACATTAGTACATACTTATCAACTTCGGAGATTCTTAAGTTTCGAGGGGTTCTAACGAGCGGTTCAATTTACTTTTGCTTTCTTTTTAAAACGGAAATATTTTCTCTGAACTTAGCAACTAATAAACTATACAATCATTACTTAAGACTTGGAAGTTACTATCTCTATGAAAGCAAGAACGAAGGGGTTCGAAAACTTGCGAGGAATCCATTTGAGACTATAAATCCTCTTGTATCAAACCGCATTAATTGGCTTACAAGAATTCGGAACTCATTTCCTTTCGAAACAACCACCTCCAAACTAGCTTGACAGTCTCAAGAAGAATATTTCCTGAATACTGCGGGTGGTTTATAACAGGCAACTTTGTAATTATCCATTTAAAGGTTTCCGCCGTTTCTTCGAACAGTGGTTCAAATTTTCATTCACTGAATTTTCCTGTTAATAACGAATAAAAAAGTATTTGTTGAAACCACAATTAAAGGCCTGTGATATTACTTACAAGAAACACAGTCATTAAGAAAGAATGTTTTCCGCTTTTGGATGTGACTTACAGCCTTCAGAGAGAAGGTCAAGACTTGCAAAAAAAAAAAAAAAGTAGAATGAACTCACCTTTACTTGCTTAGTAACAAACTACTTTGGAATCTGTAATTTTAAACTAAAAAACATTTTAATTTATGTGTTAATATTTTACAGTGTACACTTTAAAAACATTTTAGCAACTAAGTAATGAAATTGTAATTCCTCCAGTAGAAATGAAAGTAAAAGAACCAATTTCCATTCCCTTAAAAGAAACATTTTTATTACTTTTAATTATTTTCAACTCACTTTCCAAATTAAACAGAGTGATTTAGTTCGATATAAAAAGAAATTAGTTTGGAAACTGTAGAAAGCTGAATATTTTTAAGTCAATACAACAAGATTTGTAAATAAACGTGGTTCTTATTCTGTGCCCTTTCAAGAATTGCAGTTCAAAATTAAAACTAAAACAATTTAAATGTTTCATGGATATGTAGTGAATGAATATTTTAAATGCGTATAATGACTGACTCGTATATTTTGAAGAAAGATAAATTATAGTGTAAAAATAAACGGCGAATCTCATATCTAGTATATTAACGTAAAATCATCAAAAGAAAAATAAATTTATTTGCTTCAGTTAATTATTCGAGTAGATTCTACACATTTTAAAATAAAAAATATTTGATTTTTTTCCCAATTTTTTTTTAAATTTAAAGTCTATATTCACAGTATTTTACAAAAAAAATTATAAAAAATACCGTGAAAGTAGACTTCTTTTTTTTATATCGAAACATACATACATAAATATATATTTATATATATATATATATATATATACAACAAACTCAATTTTATGGGGGAGGGGGTTGAATTGAAAGAACTCTATTTACCCATTACCTAGCTTTCGAATTAAGTACTAACTAATGAAAGCCAACCAACAATTTTTATGTTCACACTACGATGTCTAAGTTCAGATTCAGCCAGCATTTGAATAAAGTATCTCTCTATAGACAAAATATTAAACACTTTTATTTAACACTATTTGTTTCATGTTCGTAAAGAGGGAAATTGTAATCGATTTTCATTTGCCTGATTTGCTAGTTTTGAAATTTTGTACATTTGGGTGTTGTTACCAATGATATTAACACTCTTTTAATATTTTAAGGCATAAATTATTATCACTTAAAGGATTAATTAAATGAGATTTTGATTTCATATGACTGATAAAACTTAGTGATTTTAACAAAAAATGACTAAGATTCTACAACATTTATAATTATGGATTAAATATGAAGACAAAAATAAACAAACTGAAGAAATTATTTTTAGTATACATAGTATATAAAATGTGTTTTCAAAAACTTTTAATAAATATGTTTCACTGAAGTAACCGAGAAAATATAATAACCATAATAATATTTTACATTTTTCGCAAATTGGTTATGTTAAATTCTCAGGACGGATATTGAATAGTAAAAAAATTCGGAATTTTAAATAAACCAGTCAGCGTAGCACAATCTATCTCAATTTTCAAAATTGAGATGGGTCGAGATATCTAAGTCTTGAATGTATAATCTCAAATTCACATCAGAATTCAGAGATATTCATTACTGGCTGGGGGAAATTCTTTTTTTCCCTCGTTGAAAAATTTCAAAAATGAATTGGACAATGTTGGTTGTTAAAACGGCGTGATGTAAATGGAAGTTTCCAAGACATCATCAACCCCTAAAACTATTCTGAGTCATTAACTATTTACAAACACGAGTTAGAAACTCGTAACTATTCCATTAATAATTAAAAGAAACTATCACCATCTTCCACGGAAAATAAATGGCAGAAACTAACAGGTACATGATATTACACATAGGAAACAAGATTCATTTGGGAACTTTCACACCCACTTCCCCATAATTCACAAACAAAGTCACGGAAAAGACTTTCGTGTGAAGCTGCCCTTTTCCAATCCGTCTACAATGAAATCGTGCAAAGGAGTTAGCGAATAACTGTTCATGAATTCCGAAATTCCGTCATGTTACTTCCTCTGGGCCGAATCACGATTCCGTAATTTTTTTAGACACACCGATTCTCAGTATTGTGCGAAATATTCTTATTACGGCAGACAAAACAATGGGCGAGAGTTTAAAGAAAAAGAAAGAATTGAAGCTGCTATTTAAAAAAAAATGGAGTTATTATGCGCCTTTGGTAATCGAAAAGGTCATTTTTCACTTCCGAGTTACACAGCAGCTTTGTGTTAGCAGCTATGCTTCGCTTATTGATATTGTAATTGTATGCTAAATGATTGCATCCATTTTATTTTCTCCCTTGAGAAAATTACGTTCGCTTCTATAAGGAAACTGCACGAACTCTTGCTTCTGCAACACGATAAAGGCATCAATACTTAGGTAATTCATCTAACATGAGGCTGCTTGAAGTGTGTTTGCCCTTGTAATTTTGAATGCATTTTTATCATTGACGATTAATTAGCATTTTGCTTTAGGACTTTCAAGGAAAAAAACCTAAACAATGTTTTATGATTGAATGAATTTAAGCATCGTGATTTTCTTTTCCTTTCTTTTTCATGGCTCGTTAGATAATAACTTTAAAATGCACGTCTTAAATGACTGGCGTAAAAGGGCTGTTAGAGAGCAAAACTTATACTTTTAAGATTATCTAAGAATCGTTCTTCTCGAGAAATTATCAAAAAAATGATTAACTGAAAATTACTCTAATTATGTATTTTCCTTAAAAACTAGAGGGATATTTTTTCGCCGACATTTTATTTCTATTAAGTTGAAATTTAAAAAAATAATGGGAGTAAATTGAAGTTGAAGCAATGCAATTTTCAAAGAGAAGTATTTCTAAAAAGTTTATTTTTTCTAACTTATAAGTGTAAAATTCAAATATTTTACACATATTACCAAAATTGCCATGATTTCTAAAGAGGAATTTATTAAAAAATGCACTTTAGATTTTACCTACGAGTTAAAATTCGTTATAACACGACTAATAAAAAAGGCTTAAACGATTTAATAAATGATAAATGTGGCAATAGTTTGATTTTTTACCATAAAATAATCTTTTCTTGAAATGATAATTAAGTGCGTACATACACAGCATACATTTCACCCTCCATGCTTACACATTATACCAAGGCAAGAATATTTTAAATTCTCTTTTTTAGCGTGCATTAATGAATAAGTTAGGCATTTCACGACTTTATTAATCAGCCAGTTCACGAATTTGAAAGAATTAGGGGAAAACGATAGCTAGAATTAACTATTTCACTCAAAAATCTTTCCTTCATCTATAAATACCACCTCAGAAAACAATATTTGGCTTATTAGAGTGTTTTGGTACAAAGGCCATTTCTGACTACGTTACATTAAATATATTAATAAATGGAAATATAAAGGTATTTTAAAAGAAAAAGAAAATTAAAACCATTCTCAAGAATGAACTCTAGAAGAGATAAAAAATTTAGCCAAGGCAATTAAAACGAAGTAGTATATGATACTAATATAAAATATTATAACGAAGAAACTTTTTGAAAAAAGTTTAAGTGCAATGAGTATTCTTATTAGAAATGATAAAATTCTATATGCTCAAGAAAATTAAAAAGGTTAGTGTGAGGAATCTTGAAGAGCAGAGTAAGTAACCAATGAAGGATAGGGTACTATAAACACTTCACGTTGCGAAGCAAAATGTGACAGCTTGCAGGAGTGTGAAAACAGACAAGGAACAATTGCACATACATAGTACGAAGAGGTGAGGACTCCATGGCCGATAGATGCTGATAGGTAAAGCAAATGTGTCCAGTTCGCAAACTTGTTAAATTCGTGTCCAATTTTCAACTAGGTAGTATTGGCCATATGTCTATGTTAGGTTTAATTGTGTGTTATGAATTATATATATAATCGATCCCAGCATTCTAACACTAAGATTATAGTGTAAATGATACTTTTTTTGGGAATTCAAGGTGCAAGTGTAGGTAGGTAATTAATGGCTAAGTCTATTCTCTGCTTTCCCAAAGCACTTAAATGCGAGAGAGTCCAAAATATACAAAATAAGGGTTTTCAAAAGTTAATCGTTGAATGAAGAAATAGATTGGTACAAAAAAACTTCAGATTCATTCATTGTTTAAAGACATAAAATTCGTTATCAAATTGAATTAGTAGCTGAGCAGGATGGGATGAAATCCAATCTATACAAAACAAGAGTTTTCAATAGCGAATTTGGAATAAAGAAAATAGTTTTGGTATAAGAATGTCTTCCATGTCTTCGGGTCCATTTATTGTTTAAAGATGTAGAATTCATTGTAGTCGAATTTCATTGTAGCTTTCTAAGAGGAATTTTTATTGCCTTCATATTCAGTAATTAAAACCTTTTTATTTCATTCTTCATATATCGTTCAATAACATTTTTTTTTTGTAGAAAAACAAAAAGTGTAGCGTGTAGACTATCGATTAACTTGAAAGATGTGCGTTGGGTCACGAATATCAAAATATAAGAACAACTTCCGCAAAGAAAAACCGTAACTACATAAAAGAATATAAAATAAATCCAGCCCAGTACTTTTATATATACTTTCATTGTTCCGCCCACGGATTTTGATCGTTCATTCCATGTCTTCCGCGAAATTTTGTTTTTCAAACCGTTTTCCGGAATTCCAAGCAGGTTAATTGGGTAAATAAAAAATCCCCTCTGAATCCCAATGCTCGGATGGTCCGTAATATGTCTCATAAAATCCAAGAAAATTTCTAAACTATCAAATATTTTATTGAAGCGGATGAAAAAAAGTTGAACATCAAACCCAACAATGGACGAAGGGTCAACAGCGAGTAATGGGAAATTTGAACGCAATCTCTCCAATTTTTTTCTGCAGTTATGAAACAAAGAGGAACTAAAGTAGGGGAAAACAATTTGAATATTTTTACTCGCTCCAAAGTTGAACGTTGAGTTGGGGCCTACTGCTAAATAAATCCCAATAGTTATTAAGTCATTGTTCTCTGACTTTGAAGATTAATCATAAAACAGTTCGATTTAAAAACAGAATAGCTTAGTAACCACTGCTGTTCTGAGAAAAGTCTTTAGTGACATACGATAGTGTCACAAAGGAAAAAATATTCATACAAAAAAATTATGTGACCTAAAAGTCTAGACAGAAGCATTTAGTGTCAGTCGCGATCTGAAGATACTTGGCACACCATTCATTCAAAAAATAAAAATCTTCCCTCCATTCACACAATTTCGCATAAAACCATAGCAATAAATTATTTACTGATACGTCATTTCAAAAAGATATGGATCTTTTAAAATTCCCTTTTTTATGATTTGAAAAAATAAGCATTGATAAATGAGCAAAGGAATACTTAGATCGTCAGATTAGATTGTCAAATTTAGATTGTCGGAACTGATATGTGGAAAGAGTAGAAAACATTAGCAATTTGTGAAATATTTATGGCGTAAATACGTAATTTAATCTTTAGAACTAAAGATTGCTAATGAATAACTTGAATATTTTTTCCACTATTCTTTCAACATCACCACAAATTATCAAAAAGCACAATTTTAACCAAACGACTCATCTAGATCATATTACAAACCTGTCTTGAAAATTGCTCAAGATATATTAAAATTAGTCAAATCAATATTTCTTTATTAAACACAAGAAGAATATTGATGAAGTTTTGTTTTTGTTTTATTTAAAAAAATACATGGGGGGGGGGAATTCGATTTAATGTTCCAACGACCAGACCAAGACTTGTACAATATAAAGGAAGATAATTAACATTTTATTTTAAATTTATGAACCTATTCTAATTAAATCATTAGAACTTCGCAAATGTTCTGAAATCAAAACGTCTCACTGCAAGAAAAAACTCATTTTAGTGGGTTTAATGGGTTTAGAAGTTTTAGAAAGTGTGTGGGGGGGGGGGGGGAAGAGACAAAAAATAGAAAGCGCTCAGCTCGAAAGGATGAATTTATGTTAAAAATCTTAAATTCATGTTGACACTATCACTTTATAAAAAATTAAACTATCTGGCATACGATTTATAAAAATTACGCTTTTCTCTTCTCATTTAAAACTATGCTGGACCGTTACTTTTAAATTAAAGGTTATAATATTTCCACACATTTGACTTTACCGATGCTGATTGAGATGTTTCATTAAAATGTCTTATATAACAGATTTTCATAATCCCCCCCTCCCCCCTCCTTCCACACACAAAAGTGCAGTTAAGGAAGATTTGTTAAATCGTTCTGGCAGTAGAAGTAACAATACTGCAACATAGCTACTACAGTACTTTCACAAAATAATGAACTTCACCTTCATTACGGATTTCATTGTCTCATATATGAAGAAACAGAATGCGTGTTGAAGCTCTTTCATATCGAATGCATGCATATCCATGTGACTGCACAAATCTCGTTAGCATTTGCTGTAGATATGACCTTGACCTACTGGACAAAATTAAAGAGAAAATGTCCCCGCCGGGTAAAATGGGTGAGGCGTGGCATTTCCTCCTTCGTGGCTGCTCTTTGCAAAATTCTAGTCACCCCATCCATTCACATCCAGGATGTTATGTTTTTATTTTTCTATAATTTTCCTCTCAATTTATTAAAATGTTGCGGCAAGCACATGTATTAGTTGAATAGCTTTTTCAGAGTTTCTTTCGTCTGACAGATCCAATTTCGTCCAGTTGTTTTCAACTACAATTGAAGGTTAAAACAGCAATGCAATGGTAAATAAACGTCAAAAGGAAGAGATTCAATCAATTGCATTCTGAAAGCACAATTAATTATTACCATAATTTTTCACAGTGTTTTCCAGGTCTGAAATGTTAACAAAAGGAATTATTGAAGAAATATATTCATATAATCTAAAATATTAACATCCAAACCTTTTAAAATCTTTGTAATCATCTTTTTGAATTTTGACTTTTTCTGATTATGTTTTTTTACTTGCTTAGTATGAAATTAGAAACATTACAAATGATACAAGATATTGCCTCTCATTGTATAGTATTACGTGACATGGTAAACACTGTACAATACTGCATTATTATCGAGTTACTGGAGATATTAAAATCGTTGAATGAGATTCAAGCAACTTTTACGATATTTCCATAAATCTGTGAAAAACAGACATGTTAAACCTCGCAATGTATTTAGTTGGATGTTTGTTTATATTGGCCAGTGAATAAAATACAAAAATATATACAACATGCTCGTGCCTGGGTTTGAAATTTCACCTAACAGATACAAATAAGTAATTTGAAATTTTCACAGCGATATCAAACATAATGAAAAACTGACATTTTTTTAAATGCTCAAAAATAGTATTTTTAAAATATTATATATTTCAGTTCCTAGATAAACAAATGTCATGTCATGCAGATATTACCCCTTTATTTATTTGTAATATTATATTATCACAATGATTTCAAATAAAATATATGTATATTTAATTTCAAATAGTGTTTCCCACAAAATTTACAATTGCATCTGTGGACTCTCATTGAAAAATGGTTGCGTGGTGAGACTAAGTGCGTTTCATTGTTTTATAGCAACAGAATAGAATTCTGTTTTGAACGAAGTACGAAATGAAGAACGATTACGAATTGAAGAATTCCGCAATTCAACGAAATAAAATTCTTTTATGAGATGAATTACAGATACTAAAGAAAGTAAATATATTTGAAGAAAGTCAATTCAATATTTATTTCATAAACATAAATTTAATCAGTAAAATATTATGAATTCGCATAGACAAAGAAACTTTTAATTGTTGACATTTTTGAAACATTTAAAGAAAAGCAGCGGCAGTAAAATTTTAAACTTCTACAGAACATTCGGAAAAAAAGAAAACTCTAGATTTAATACTACTTTCATAATACTGATTTATTTGTCTGTAAAAAGGACTCATTGGACTAAAGTTTCGATAATCATAAAATACCGAATGAAAGGCCTTGAAGGATATATTACTGAGTGAATCCATTGTGAAAGCAATTATAATTTATCACTAGCAAATTTTAATTTATGCTAATAAGAGCAACGAACACGTGTTCTTTTTTTCCCCCTTTTTAACAAGCCGCGCCCAAAACAAAATCGAAAATATCAGCAAATGTTTAAAGTTCGAAAAAGGAAAAAAAATTATAAGAACTGATTATTAACTTAGATAAAGGAAAATGCTTCACGCATGCATCCTCACAAAGATAGAACTTGGAATTTCATTTGAACATTATCCCTTTGCACTCGGAAAGATAATTCGATGCATAATTCACATAATGCATGGGCATGTTAATTACACTAAAAAATAAATACATACAGCTGTTTCGAGTTTCCCTGAAAAATGCATCTACATTTTTTTAACATTCTGTAAGTAGTTTTAACAATTAAAATTAAAAAGAAAAATAAAATGTCAAAAGGATGCACTGTCTTGAATGGTGGCTAAGAGAAGACATTCGAGTGCAAAGAGTTAAAATAAAAATATTTCTTCTTAAAACAACTCATATTTGTGTTTTCTTCAGTTCTTTAAATGAAATTCCTTTTAATTTATGAAGATTAAAACTTTACAACTCATAATATTAATTACAAATAAATAAAGCATAAATCAATATTAAGTATCATAAAATTATCAGTATTAATTGTAACAAATAAAAAATAATTTATTAAATAAAATTTAATCATGATTACATTACATAACAAAATAGACATATTATATACGAAATTAACATTATGAATAAACGCAAGTCGTCCAATAAAAAAATTACGCATCTACTTGATTTAAGTCTTCATGTGCAATATGGGAGGAAGAATTACACAAAGAATTCTTCATTTTAAGAAAAATACATTTAACTTCATTTGTTCCTTCGGTTTCAAACCTTACATTTTCAATCTTTATAAAGAAATCAAATTTATTTATTCAAAGAAACAAAAAAAAATTAAGTCGTATCATCTTAAGAAATTTTGATTTTAAGAAATTACAGAGATCATTAACATTATATCCCAACTTTTAAGCTTACTTTTATCAATTTAAAGAAGAAAAAAAATACTCTGATATAAATTTTTTTCGAAGGTTTTTGATCTTGAAATTCTGTGTATTGTATTCGTTTCTACGAATGCATGTCATTGACAGCGATCGTAAATGGAATATTAATCCAATTAAACCAGCTTCATTTGGCGAAAGCATTGTTTCAGTGATAAATATAAACAAGCGTAAACAAAAGTTTCTTATAAAGTCAACACAAACAATGAAGCAATATGGAACTCAATATCTGAAGCATTAAGTGTTCGGCATGGCGTAATTATTTGTTCTATCACCTCTTAAGTAAATGGATATACGTCAGATGAAGAAAAACCGAAACTAGTTATAGTAATTGCAGTTGTTGCATGAAGGCGTTTTTCGGCTATTTGTCTGTTCATTCGAAAGAAATTGTGTATTAAGAATAAGATTAAATTTGGAGTAAACATTGTTGATTAAAGGGTGCAGAAAATACAGAACTTTTTTGATAGCTTCTCCAAGTATTTTGGATTTAGTAATAATCAACGGGTAGATAACAGAGCAAGAATATTAAATATATGAATAATCCAGAAAGATTTTTCTTTGTTTTTTTATTGGTTGGAGAATTTCCTGGTAAGGAAAAGAAAGACCAACAGAACATGGATCATTTTATACTAGTACCTCAGAAAAATGCAATCTGCCAAATGGGTTATTCTAATAAAGGATGTCCGAGAATTAATGCAAGATTTGAATTTGCCATCATTCTTTCAGTGAAGTGTTGATAATCTTATTAAAAAACCATTTGACAACTGACAGTTTAGGGTTAGTAAAAATGGAGCACTTAGAACAATGTTTTTTCATTGTTGAACAATATTTCAAAAATAATGAAAGTCAGGTGGCCACTGTTCGAAAATTAGTCCCCCTAGATCGTATGAATTAACATCATTGGATTTCTTTTCATGGGATTATTTGAAGGTCTAAGTCAACAAGTCCACAAGTATGCGTGCATTAAAGGTGGGATTTCAACCCTGCATCAACGAAATTCAGTCACATTTATGCAAAATGGCCATGAAAAATTTCGACAAAAGAGTGCGTATGTGCCAGCAAAGCCGTGAAGGCCATTTGCCTTATGTGTTATTCCATACATAACTATCCTGTGTATTTTAAGATTCAATACAAATATAACAATTTAAAGAAAAAAACTTCTGTAATAGAATTTCCAACACTTTACAGTAAGAATGATGGCAAATTCAAATCTTATATTAATTTTGGGGCTCCCTTTAGAAATACCTCTACAAAGTGCAAGATTGTATAAAATGTGTAAACAATATATGGAAAAATACAAAACTGAACATTCTAAATTTATTTAACGTAATTATATATTTCTAAAATAAACCCGAGAGATTTGCGTCATTTGAGGAATATCCGAACCTAAAAAAAATGCTATTATAGAGTATAGAAATATTATTTTAATAGCAAAACATGCCACGCTTTAGTAATATGTAGTAAAGCGATTATAATAAAAAATATTTAAAAAGAAAATTTGTTATAATTTTCAAAAAAAATTACTTTTTTTTAAATATGATATTAAAATCGGCTTTTTTTGTCAGTCAGTCATAAAGAAAACAAACTAAATACCTATTTTTCTTTCAATAAAAATAAAAAGTTAGCCATAAAAGACAAAAATGGTATGTCGCTGAAGTAAAAGTGAAAGAGAAAGAAGAAAAAAAAACCGTCCGAAACTTGAACAGGAAAGTCTGGTTCGTCAAGGACACATCAGTTTACACAGTATGGTGAATATAACAAAACGACCAACTCTCAGTACAAAAGGATTAAAATGTAAAGTAAAAGCCAGCAGATAAATGGAAGAAACAAATCGTAATGTATTTCATCCAACTGAAAGCACAAAGGAACTCGTATCTGATCGAAAGTTGCATCAAAATCTGTATTTGTTTTCCTTGTTCTAAACACAACCAAGTCGGTCTTCAATTCATCTTTATACCAATTATTTAAAAAAAGCTTTCTGCGGTCATTGTTTTTACGAAGCAGCTGCAATTTCAACTATTGCAATGATTCATTTCTGTCATTTTATACTTGTTCTGCAGCAATGATTCATCAGACGTTTTCTTGAATGGTTACTACATATTTTTCTTCAAGTTAAAAGTTCTCAATCTTTAAGTGTTTGAAATCTAGTTTTTATATCGATTATACTAGTTTTATGATGTTTTTTATTGTTTTAAATTCTAATTGTTATAAAATTTTAAGCTATTTAAATCAATTCCCCCGTTTCTTGAATATTTACAAAGGAGATATTTCATTTTTCAATTCGCAGAATGCACTTTTTTCATGTTTTAGTCTCAATCCTTTTTTTGACAAGTTCTCTGAACTTGAAGATCAACTAATTGCATTCTTTTTTGTTATTAACTAGCATATAGTATTTGACAGGTAAGTAAAATATTCCTTAAAATTATTTACTATTTTCAATTGTAATTTATTATAAAGGATCGACGCTTTGATAGAAGTAGCAATCATCTTACTTCTCTCCCATATTGAATAGCAATTTTGTGTAAAGTAATCGTATGATTTTTCACTTCATTATTTATTTAAACTTAATGTATAAAATGATTATTGCATAAAAAAATCATACATCTAAAAAAAAGCGTGACACTTAGTTTCAGAAATCGTACTTAATATAAGTTAATTTTTAAACAACGAAACTTGATTTTTTTTATTAAGACCAGAATCAATTTGGATCTAAAAACAGTCAAAATTTAATGCTACGACATTCTCCTGATTTAATCAAATAATTAATTTAGAAAAATGAAATTCAGTTTTTCTTAAATTCTCTTATTTTGTCCTATATGATATCTTTAATAGATTCATAAATATTAACTCTTTGTGTTTCAATTGTTTCAATGAATTCACTACTAGTAAAGAGGGGAAAGCTTTTAATCTGTTGTCGCAAAAAAGTGAAATATAGAACAATATTCCAGCTTTCAGTTACAATTTTTTTTTCTTCAGTTTTTGTATCATAGTTTACAAAATATTCATACCATTTATATTATCTAAACAACGATTTATGTATAATAGAGTAATAAAGCGTTTGCTCTTTATATTCAGGTAGAATTTTTTACATTTTCAACAAGACAGTTATTGAAATAATATTCAGAAATTGCAGAAACGTTTTGAGACTTAAGTGAACAATACAAAAATTCTTTATTCGGTTAAGGCAAAATGAGAAAAAACGATTAAAAGAATTTTTTTTTTATTGAAATCATATTGAAACAGGCGCATAAAACTTCGAAAAAAAATTTTAAGTTAATTTCAATTCCAAACCAATTCTAGAACTACAATAAGAAGCCGTTAGCCGCACAGAACTCTCTAAATAATGGAGAAGGTAACATTTAGTTCTATCTCAAACATTTCAGCATCAGTTCTTTAACAGAAATTATATTTATGGAATAAAACTGATCGGAAGTTACCCTTAAAACCATTTCTTAGCATTGAATTCAACGCTTTAATGCTCCGCTACTTTCAAATGAAGACTTCAACTATTCTCATCATACGGCAAACTAAAGATTTATAATACCATGATTCTCACATACTAAGTTACAGTTCATCAACCGACACGATAATTTACTGAAAACATGACTTGTACTTAACACACCATTGCATTCAATTTAAAAATTCCTGCAAAAATGGGAACAATCTAAAAACAGAGTGAGCAATCTTCTCTTCTTTAAAGCACCTCCTACGGTTAGCCAATTCCTACACACCACATTCTAAAAGTGAGCTTTTGGTGGAGAGTTCAGGTGGGAAACGATTTCTTGTTTGCAAATCAATTACCGAGTTACCTGAAGTGCGAATGTAACCTTACAAGATCACCAGGTCCAACGTATTCCAAAGCCTTAGTGACCTCAAAAGGATTAGCAGTTTGCTCGCGAAACTGTTTAGTAACAAAACTGCTCACCAAACATTTATTCCATATAGGAAAGGAAAGGAGTACTTAAAGGAGATGAAATTTTAATCAGATTAATATGAAAAATGAACGGCATGGTTTAAATCTATAGCTAATATAGGAAGAAAAGTAACAGATTTTTAATCGGTTGTCCGGGTTCTTGGTATTCATAGAAAGTTCATTACATTACAGTTAAACACAAAACAGTTTTGATTTTTAAATGGCAATTATAGAGAACTATTCAATCAAGAAATAATGGTTCTGTGAATTAAAGTTGAAGTCAATTTAAACAGTTCACTCCTAATGGGATTTCTTAGCATACAAGTTACAAAGAAAATATAGTTTAGGAAAGGTAACAATAATTAATAAATAGAGGTTTCAATTAAATTTTTAAACATTCTTACTCAAATCTACGTGTTATTTGAAAAATTCATTCAAATCTGGAAATTTAAATCTTAATAAATAAGTCTGGCGGAAAATAAGTTGCTTTTGTGATAATTTTAAATTATTCAAATAAGAGAAACTATTAGATAAAGGAACTTGCTAACTTATCAAAAATTATCTATTGTAAAAATTAAGAGTTCTACAATTATTGCCTAGTTTCGAAAGAATGTATATGAACTTGAAGAGTGATTTCTTTACGTATACCTGAAGATGGTTAGCAATGCAGATTTTTAAGAATCTTTATAATAAAATTTGTTTTAAAAATTAACATAACAATTAAAAATAAAAATGCACTTCATTCTGATTTGTTAATAATGATTATAAATGGATACATTATAAGAAAAGTGCAAGAGAAATAGGTCGACGATCAAACAATTACTCGATGACAACTTTTCCAGATCCCGTTATCATATCAATTAAGGTCAAAGTGGCAGAGAAAACACGTCCTCTTACAAATCTGATTGTTAATAGTTGCGGCTAAGATACATTTGTTTTCCGTTCTTTGTTCTGCTTTCTCTTCAAAGAAGTACTAAAAATATACAAGTCCGCCAGCGGAAAGATAACCCAAATCGTAAACGCAAATCAGGAAGCTTTTACCTTTAATTAGAATTATAATGAATAAAAAATATTACGACAATTTATAATTGAGATCGTATCGGAGAACTATCACTCATACTGAAACAAATACTCGGCTCCATTTCCTATAGCATTTAACAAGTTAATCTGCATTCTGAAGAAAGGCGTTTCTGATCGGATGACATAAAGCGCGTCGGGCTGTTTCAAGAATTGGATTTTAGACATGACTGGGCAACAATGAAAAAATGCGATTAATAAGCAAAGTCCGTCCTTGAGGCTAGGCCCGTTCACATTGACACCATTTCGCCAAGTTCGTTCAATGACTTGGATTTTCAAAGCAGAAAAAAAAAGATTTGAAAAGAGTGAATAGAGTATAATTAACTCTAAGGAGGGGTCCAGAAGAATTCGCGTGGAGCAATCATATTCTAATACATACGGGAACCACTAAGCGTATACTTAGAAACTGTTTTTCGTTGAAAAGAAAATTACATGCTCTTTAGAGTAACGAGGAAAATGGACTGCAATTAAAGGCTTGTGTTTAAACAAACGTTCAATACCTGAAGGGGCTAAATGGATGTTCATGTATGGCAATGCTTCCTGAAAAGGTACTGTGCTGTGCAAAAGGAGAGATTTGGTGATAAAATCAAAAGAATAATAATATAATCTGAAACGAATAATAATATAACCATTTTAAAATGATAAAGAGTATCATTTATATAGCAATTTAACTTTTGATCATGTAATGAAAAAGAAATTTTTTTTTTTTTATCGCGAAATTTTTTCCAACTTGTATGAAAAGTATTCTTAAAAATGGGCAATTATCGGATTTCTGCAGTAAAATATTTTATGAAACAAATTATAGGAAATGCTAAAGTTTAGTTATATTAATTATATTAGTTTAGTTTTAAAGCAATACTAGGGCTATTTTGGGATGGACTTCGTAATTTTGAACCACGATCAAAACGAGGACGAGGACGACACCTGAGCTGGCACCAACCCCCTCTTCACACCACACCAGCGGGAGAACTTTTGGCCCGGACGATAACGTGTACCAGACCCGCTTATACGACGGTTCTTCGGTGGAATCGGGTTCCGAACGTGAAACCCTCCGATTCCGAGACCTTACCACCAGGCCATCGCAGCCCTTAGAAAATGCTAAAAAATGCAGTTACCAATATTTTTTTTTATTAACAGCAATAATTTTTCCTATTTAGAAAACTCAGTAATTGCTTTTATACAGTATTTATTGACAATTAAAAAAATATATTGCATAAAAGAATTGCAGTGATATCTTTTAATATCTTTAAATTCTCTCTATTAGAAAATTATAAGCAACACTGGATATATCAATACATTCAATATTTTAGTGTGAATATTACATTTGGAAGAAGTTACTGTTATATAACCAGTCCTTATATTATGACGCCATTCGGTCGTCAGCTCTTGGATCTATGTCGCTTGTCACCGCTTGAAAATGAAGAGTATATCAGCTCTATCTTTCAAGTCCTTTCATGCAACATTAAAAAACTACTTCAAAGCACTAAAAAATTCCCAAAGAATATGGAAGAGAAATTTCCAAAAATATTAATAGTGCAGATCAGTCTTACTATCATTATATTTCAGAATTGTCTGTGATAAATTTCAAAAGGAATTTTTTTAAAAAAAATTGCACAAAAAGGAATTTGATTTCAGTGAAAAAGTAATATTTTGATTTTTTTTAAAAATTATATTAAAATATTTCTTGTAAAATAATTTGCTCCGATATTACTGCTAAAAGATAAAATTTTGGTTAATTTGCTGAATATTTGATGAACTTTTCCTTTCTCAGAGCTTGATGGTATTCTTTCTCTTATTCTAAATGTGCAAAGTTTGGCTGAAATCGGACCAATACTTTAGGAGAATATATGGAATATACATAGCTTATACACATACATAGTCACAATGGTGTTTTTATTCATATTAAGATAAATAAAATCTGATCAACCATACAGACCAAAGTGTATCGACTTTTCAAATAAACTCTTTCAACCTTTATAAAAAATTTTACACGGATGCACTGCTTGGTCTGTTTATTTACTTTGGGAATAATTTTCCTGTCGCTTATTCTTTTCTGCTAAATAAAAATCAACTTGCCTTTCAATCATATCCTTGCATCAAACGCCAAATCGGCGATCTGTAACCAGTTAATGACGCAGAGAATAGGAGTTATGTCAAGATTGAAGTCGTCTGTCGGAAGACTAAAGGATTATCTTAGACACGCACAATTTCGATCCGAGTCGAATCAACGACTCTTCAAATAATTAAAGTGAAATTCCAAAATGACATACACTTCCTTTGTTTTGTCAATATATTTTTTAATTAACATTTCATCACGATATTCTAATTGAATTAAAGCAAAATCATGCATAACTGGACTTTGAAGCTTTGAACCGGGTGAAGAAAATAAAATGATATGATGAAATATCACATTCTTTAACAGCTTCAGTAATATCAGACCACATTAAAAATTATTTTGTATTTCATTTAATGTATTCAGAAAAGCCCTTAAGGTCAGAGTCTCGTGAAAAATTTATGCATTTATGTATCAAATTATTATAAAATCTCCCACTTTTTAAAATTAAAGAAATAATTATAAATTGTAACTAAATGTGCAAAAAATTAATGCTGACTATTCATAACACAAACTGGAAATTATACGTAGTGTGTTTTGTGTTCAAAAGCCAAAATGTTATATTTTTTTTTCTCCAAATTGAATTTTTTGCTCCAGAATCTCCTTCTAATGTTAGAAAGCAATACATCGCAAGCAATATTGATATAAAGGTGTAGCAACAAAAAATGGTGCTTAGGACAAACATCTAAACAGCGCCCACACTGATTTAAAAAAAATGGCAATTCCACCTTTATGATAGAAAGAGTTAAGATTGAAATATCAATTAAACCTAAAAAAATAATTCATTTAAAATATTTTAATGAAACCAGTCTTTTTTAAAGGCGGAGATATCGGTAACAAATGTTATCCTGTGTTTTTTTTTAAAACCATCTTGAACTATTTTCCAAGTTGTAAAAAACGTTTCCTATATGTTCTTTCACACTTAATTAAAAGCATTTTATGACTCGTGGGAATAAGAATTATAAAAAATGTACTTTTCTCTCAAATGCAACAAAGGGATAACTCAGTATTGCGCCCTCTGATAATAACGCTCAAACCAGTTGTCCTGCTTTCTCCACTTTTATCACGCCATTGGATTGTTAATGCGTTTTTCTATGTAAAATGACTTATTTTTCACAAATTATTGATCTTTCTTTACCTCTTGAATATTAAAATAGCTGTCAAGTAGAAATAAAACAAATTAGTTATAATCTTTTGTCATCTGAGTATTTAGTTATTTGGAATTTTTCAAATGTTAATAAACGTTGAATCAATTCAATTTTACATTTCTTCGAGAGTGTTTGTTTGCTAAATGTTAGTATAATAAATAATTTTCTTGGAAACGAAAAGTGTTGGAACGAAAACACTTTGGTTTCACGATTTTTTTTTTTTTTTTTGCCGTCATTTGAGTTTTCAAAAAATATTTTAAACAAGTTATTTTTATATACTACGGTTCAAAACGAATCTAAAAATATAAAAATATACGGTTCTAAAAATATAAAATAATTTCTTCTAGCCCCAGACAGATTTATAACATGAAGATTATGTTGAAATTGATTTGAAAAACTGTAATAGTGAATTCAAAAATTCACAATCACAAACCACCAAGACAATCTGTAGAAGGTTAGGAATCTGTATGAGGTAGTAAATTTGTATGGGACTAGGAGAGATTTTTTGGTTTTTAGATCATTTTAAAAAATGGTACATTAACTTTTTATTTAAATAATTATTTTCTAGTCTTAAGTGTGAAAAAATTTACAATCGATTTTAATTTGACTTCCTGATGAACTACATCGGATGATAAAATTTGTACCGAATAGATAAAAAATTGAGTTAAGATTGCATTGTAATCCAGTTTGGAACTACGTTTAAAGATTGAAGTCCCCAGTTCATGAGAAGTTAGTTTAACACTAGAACTACCAAGACCGTCATTTGAAAGATTTCAAAATTCATGCTTAAAAATTTTGATATAATTTATGTATTGTTCTTAAACTTTATGACGACTTTTAATGAAATATAAAAACAATTACATATTTCTATTGAATTTACACTCAGCCATTTTAACTTCCATAATCAATATGACCTATACTTATTTATATCAAGACCGGTCAAAATGACGGCTTTAGCAATTTCAAAGTTTAAAATATTGTATGTATTATCCATGCAATGATGGACAGGAATACGTATTTACATTCATTCATACATCGCTTTTAGATATTTACTGTAAAAATTTGAATTCCATTTTACATATGAAATTATAATGATTGATCCAAAGTGTTCGGCATTATAATGGGATCTGTTTATTTCCGATTATGATTCAATTTAGAACTAAAAGCTCTGACTGGATATCTTATAAATGCATTTACAAACTGTTTTTCTTGGGTTTTTTATTAATAATTAATAAATTATTATTTTTGTTAAATCATATTATTTTATTTATATGAACTAAACCAAAAACTACAATAAAAGCCATGATGATAAAAAAAAAAAAACGTCAATATGATTGGTGCACTAAAACTAGGTATATATTTAACCATGGCAGTTCTAGTATTAATTTCGATTTCAAAATTTGAGCCGAATAAAGAGATAGTCAAGAAAGTGAATTAATAAAAACGTGTTAATAAACTTTTTCCAAGGCCGTATTTCCATATTCGTGCTGCAGGTATTTATAATTCAATGAGAAATGCGAACTATGTCATCGTTTAATTTCAGAACACTAAAATATTAAACTAGATACACTAAATAAATTTTGTGTTGATCAAACAAATGACGTGGAGTTTAAAAGGAAAGTATCAAAATTGTGTACCTAAATTTTTAATAACTATCCTTATTTTAAATAATTTGTGCATTTTAAAATTACACAATAAATTATTTAAAAAATTATAATAATATCAAAGTTTGCCCTTTAATCAGTAATTATTTTGTCTTTAAAGAATAGTTTGCACCTTAACCCAGTGTAAATATAAGAAAGGTTGCAATTAGTAGTAATAATTGGTCAGATATTTGCTTGTCTATCGTAGTAGATAAACAAAAAACATGCCAATACAATTACAATTTTTAACTAGAAGTTAAATATGAGAAATGTGACACAGGCGCATTCTTTAAGAACAGACTTATCTTGTTACAATATCATTTAAAACTGACAGATAACAGTTCATCGATATTTGTAAATTTATTACATATCTACATACCTTAAAAAATGATTACTCAACAGTTAAATAATTAGAAGATGAAAACATTTATTTTATGATTTCATGCTAATGCTCAGTGGAATTTACAATTTTAAAATACAATAAGATTAGAAGTAAAAATTAAACAAATTCTATAAAAGATTATTGAATTTATAATATCTTAAGATAAAAACCTCCCAAAACAGATGGTAACAGGACTCTACTTATTAATATTCAAGAAATATAAATAAATGCGAAAACTAAGATAAATGATCTTTTCAAGGATATGCGCCCTAATCTCATGTCTGAAATGAACTTCGTTTTCCAAATTATATTCCAAAGCAATAAAAAGTTAAAATAGTCGAACTCTTCGATTCATTTTCCTATCTGAGACATCTTTAATCATGTTGTCCTTGAATCGAAATACTGGACCAAGAAGAAAGAAATTCCGTTTAACATATCTTAACAATTCCTCTTTCTCTGTTCAGATACACAAAGCATTTTCTAAAATTCGCTAACATATTATATACAATGATAAGAAGTTTAAAGATTATAACCATAAGTATGGTATTGAGAAGATGTTCATAAATGCTTCAAATAAGAATATTTCATCGATATACAACTAAAAATGACCCAGTCAGAATAAAAGGGGAATGCATGTTTTGTTACATTGAAATTTCATTTAGTATCAGGAGAAATTGTGCATATCAATATAATGTCACTACACAATACTGATACAACATATACTGATATGCAAAATTTTTCTAATACAGAAAGGACATTTCAACAACTCGTTTTTCTTTTTAACATGGTAACTTTTAGCAGCTTGCAGACAATATATTTTTTCACTCTTTTTGTACATGCTTCAAAAAGTGTAAAAGGATATATGATCCTTTCTCTCTACCGCGCATCATAGAATAAACTTTTATAAACAGAAGCATTTCATTGAAAAATTATCCTTATGACTATGCAGCTAGTAGAAAATTCCAAACCTCTATCTCTGGTTCTATTGCTAGTTAATCTGTTAGCTTCCATTTTGAGACAATTCAACATTTGTTAGATTAATGTCACATTACGAAGCTAAAAGAGGGCCATGCCAAAAATGAACTTATTTTCGGGTATCTTTTCATTTAAGAACTCCAATCACCAGGTTCATCGTCACATCCGTGATTCACCGTTTGGAGAATCAGATTTAACCTGTACAGAGAAGTAGTTTTGTTTATGGAATCGGATCTCGATCGTAAGTTCCAGAATGCAGTGACCACTAAGTCAAAATGTTCACTCTTTTAAATGTTAAAAGTTAAAAAAAAGCAATTCAAGATAGGTTAAATTACGGGAATAAAAAGGCAACGTATTGAGATCAAAAACGGGAATACAAACAGGATACAGTTGCACAAGATCAAATACTTTCATACACACTCCTTTGCAATTTGAGAATCCAACAGAAAAAGTTTAGTTATTTCTAGACAGAACAAGTTCATATATAAAACGAACACCTGCAGAATTCCTTTATGTATAATGTCGTGAACAACATTAAGAGAAAAATGCTTCATTACAGGTACAAATATTTCTATTAAATTGATTTACAAGATATACCAACGCCCTAAAAAGGAGCACTTTCTTCTGAAAGACTAGGTTTCTTTCTTTTTTAGGAATTCTGACATGTTGAGATGGCCAAAAAGCGTAGGTGAATCAAGCTTTGTATGCCATGCAGCATGCGTATGTCATTCATCTCATTCAGTAAGGGTGCGAAATTTTTTTTCCCTCGATCCTCTCGCGTGGGCCCGATGCTCACAAGGCATCGGCTCACAAATTAGAACAGGAAATCGACCCGATTAGCCGCCGATGACGATAAACCATTGAAGTTGTACCAGATGGGCGTAACTCAACTCCAAGGAGAACAACCGTTCGCGAACGTAAGACCCGAGTCTTGAATTTGAAAACAAAAACACTCGTGCACAGTTCCAGAATATTAAGAAGCTTTAGCCGAAGTTAAAGAACAAAAGGTGCAATTCCTTTCAGCTTTTCGTTTTCCTTTTAGTATTTGAGTTGTGGTTAGTTCGGTCAGTCAGGCGCGGCTGATTTCACCTTCGGTAGTCGTCGAATCGTAAATGATGATTGGTATCTAGTAATTGGAAAAGAATGCGACAGCCTGTTGAGTGTCTGTTTAGTTAGAAGATGTAGATGTTGTCGAACTACACTATTTAACTTTTTCGACGGATCATAAATAATCCTGTTTAAATACAAAATTTTTTACTTTTCACAAGAAACAGTAATTTTACTCTTCTTATGATAATTATGTCTGCTTATTGGCAAATAGTATCATTAAAAATCATAGACACCAATTGTGAATGTGAACAAACACGGAAATAAGCCATGTAAATATACATGTCGAAATAATAAAAAAACTATAGGTCAAAGGGTAATGTTTTTGCGTCCGACCAATATATTTCACCAATAAATGCATTATTTTATTGGTTGTGGAAGTTAAATTTTACGTCTTTGTCCAGATCTCACGGCAATGAAATGATTCATTTATATTCTATACATTTCTAGAGGAAAAAATAAGAGAGATAAATTACATCTGAACTAGAATTTATTCTAGAAAAAAAAAAAAGGCAAATAAAGAGTTGTATTCAAACTTTGAAAAACGATTTTATTGCGTAATTATAAAATCAAACTATTTAACAAAATTCATTACTTAAAAATGCTAATATATTTAAAAATATAAAAATTGTTAACAGAATTTTGGGAAGATAACATTAACATTAACTAAAATAATTTAAAACTTGGCTTAAACATTTTAATTCCGAATAGCGGTGGTGGGGAGGGGGGGGGGTTGCTGCAATGATTTGGTAGAGTCACAGCATCGGATTCGGGAAATTTCAGGTCCAAGATAAAATACAATTGAAAAACCTGTCGTGCACAAGGATAGCCATCAAACTTCAAACTTCTACCACTAATGTGGGATAGAAGCTTGAAAAGTAAGATACTATCTTAAATGCCATCATTTTCGTGTAAGAATGGCGATTTCGGCAACAATGTAATCTTCGAGTTACTTCAAAACAGTTAATACAAAGGCATAAAAATAACTACTCTCATTTCAGAGTAACTCAGAAAGTGAACATTAGTTTAAAAACTCTAAATTGTAAGGCCTAAAAGTGGGATTGGATCAAAAAGATTCATTACGAAACCTTTTAAACATAAATTCAATTGCTTCTTTAAAATCGAAATAATATAAATACAGCAAAATACATTCAAGTCGAAGGAAAGATTCACGAAGTTCATAGTGTACTTGAGTCTAAAGGTTTCTTCACGAAATCTTGTTGACCCAGCATCTTACGTTAAAGGGATTTAATAATATGGTTAATTCATTACTTCCAAAACCTATTTTCTTGTTTACTGACAGGGGATTTTTAAATATCGTTTTAACATAAGATGATTTACTCTCCAATAGGTCCTTGAAAGTTTATGCCAAGTATAATTGAAGAGCCGATTGCGTGACTGTAAAAACAGTGTCACCAAGTATTCAAATATGTGTTTTTACAACCCAATTTCCAAGAATCCTGGCTCCTGTGACTGATCCCTTCTTGAACTATGGAAACATCAATTGGGCTTTTTTGTAATGTATACGATATAACAAATAAACGAAATTCAATAAAAGAAAATAATCCAAAATGTCGAACTTTCTAAATGATTAAAAATATACAGTGAGAAAATTATACTTAGGTAGCAGAAAGGTTAACGCTCCATTTTGCCTCTACAATAGAGATAAAACGAGATTTAGCAGAACAATAATATGCAAGAGCATAGTTTCCAATTTTCAGTGTTGTAGTACAGTGTAAATGTTTAGTTTCTTTGTATTCAAAATGAATTACGCATTTAACAGACATATCAAACACCCTCACATCACCTCATCAGATTCAGTCCTAAAATTCTAACAGGAGAGCAATCCAATATGCAAAAGTTACATTTTATGTTTAAAAAAATCTTGGAATTTGATAAATTAGTTAAACAATGTGCCCTCTGAAATTACTCATCACATAATTTATCTAATCTAATTATAAATGACAATTTATCTTGCATAAAAATTAAGTTCAGGTACTTTTATTTTATCAGGTATATTTTAATATCACATTCCTAATCCTTTTTAATTTCAAGTGACAAAATGCAAGCAAGTCATCGTCCCCTCTTGTCTTCCCGCATTGTTAAATCCAGATGTCAACAAATTACTTTTTCGTGATTATAGCATCTTTAAGTGAAAGAAGTTCGAATTTAATTTCTCCAGTTATTGAAAAATAAATGTCCAATAAATCCTTTTTAATGATTAACCGAAAATACCTTTTTTTTAAAAATAAGATAAGTTATGTTAATTTTTGATGACACTTTCAACTAGCCTTTTTGTAATTACCGAGAAGTGAAAGTTCTGAATGAATCACAAAACAAACTCGTAAATGGGCCTTATACTCTCTGTACCGTATCCATTAAAGCCAACACATTTCCAAACATTTTCAAAGTTTTCAACGCTTTCATTTTCCGCCAAACGCTAACCGGACACATTTGCCACAGGTAGATAAATCACTTCATGCATAAATTCAAACTCCGCTCCAATTGCACAGGATAGAAAAGGCTGCCGTGAAAAAGCGCGAATAGCCAACAGCGCATGGAGCGGAAAATAAAAGAATGAATATAAATACGGCTGATAATTTAACCTCCTTGAATACCCGACACATACTTTGTTAGTTAAAAAAGAAAAAAAATTCACTGTGGAAGAAGGTGATTTAATTCTCACAGTGTCGTGAGAATATGTCATGCTTGTCAGGAGAAGAACACAAGAAAATTTACAAAAAGGTTCACATTTTTTTAAAAAGAGAAAAGATTGATCAAATTTAAGTTATTTTATGTAACAATTTTTTATAACAAAGAAAGAGAAGAAAATGTTGAAATTATGTGGGGAAAGTCTTTCCTTTTTACTTTCTTTTATATGAATTATACAAAGAGAAAAGTTTGTAATCATTACAAAAATTGATCAATATTTTTACTAATCTCCCCATTTTAGACATCACCGAATCTGAAAACACCATTTTTTGGAGTTAAGTCGGTATGTGAATAGGATAAAAAATACAATAAACTGAAGGTATGAAATTTGGTATGTAGCCTTTTCATAAATGTGCAAATTTAGACGAAATCCATTTATTGGAAGCCTATGTATTCATCCTTACAAGACGATAACAAAAATTGTTATAAATGGAAGGATGAAGTAAAGTGTATGTATGGATGAAACAGATTTTCGATTGAATCCGTTTAAAGTTGGTCATATGTAGGTCTGTATATTTGTCGATCTATTAATGTTTAACTCAAAAACATAATGATTATGACAAATATTTGGAATAATGTCAATTTGGAGGTAGTGACATAAAATAGTGAAATTTGGAGTTTTGTCATCAAAAGTTCTCTTATATATTTTGAGTCTAATTGGTAGAAAGGAAGATAACCAGATTCCACATTATTTCTTTTAATTTATTAGCTAGGTTAATTGAATTGATGCTATTGCATTGAATGACGAAATATTCAATGTAAAACGAGTTGAATACATGTATTAAATATCCTATTAACTAATTAGTGTACTATAATGCACAAAACATATCAGAACATATATGAGAAAGTTGAGATGAAAATATTCTCTCTACGTTTTTTTAAAAGTAAAATAAGGCAAAATTCAAAAATAAGGGACATAACATTATTAATATAATCCGGTAAAAGTTAGTTTCAAAATAACAGAAGCACAGAATTTTAATAATAGCTGAATGCAATTAACCTCAATTTATACGTTATGGGAAGCAGAATATTTTTGATTTAATTAGTGTTAAAGAATGCTTTAAAACTTCCAATTACACGGCACATGATTTTCAGTTTAACACGATCACGCAAACCTAAATATGAAGGTGAAAGAAATATTCTAAGTTTTACAGTGTTGGAAATTTGCTTTTGCTTTCTCTTCTCTTCTATACTTGAAAATCTTCCTGTTCAGTATATATTACATGCATTAATTACATATCCATTTTAAAAGTATATTTTATTTATTTATTAATATTAAAGAATTAAAATAAATGTTGATCAATTTTGTAAGATGCAGTTAAAAAATCAAACAATTTTACTAACAAATATATGAGTTCAGTAGTATCCAAAGCAAATTTCAATAAAATAAACTTTTTGGGGGGTTTATCATTTCCAAATTCCGGATAATAAAGGAAACACATTTATGGAAAAAATTTTAAAAAGTTTTTAAAGAAAGTTTTAAAAAAATTATATTCAAACTCAACATTATTCATAGATCCAATCTGAAAACGTTGCCTAACATAAGCCTTTCCTGATTTATAGGTTATGATATTCAAAGTTAATATAATCTTTAATGCCAAGTATTAATAGGAAATATAAAATATGCGGGCAAAATTTAAAAGCGAATGCAATGTTTCAGAACTGAAATATTATAAAAGCAAATAGCATTTAAATGATTTTAATCATCTGATGTATAATTTATAGCTACTAAACAAAACGAAAAAAAATTAAAGCTTGAGATTTAAGAAAACCTCTTTTCCATACACTTTTACTTTCCCACGAAAACTGACGTCATAGATTATCTTTGGTAGATACAAAATGCGTTCTTTATGATAATAGGAATATCATGCAATCATAATTCGCCATTTAAAAATATGCATTCAAATTTATTTTGAAAGAAAGAAAAATTCATCTCTATTTCAAAAATGAATTATTCAGAATCTGAATATCTTTGGAAAATGTGATTAATTTTCTGGTAATATAGTTTTTTACCGCGCGTAATTAACGAATGAAAGAGTTCGTGCGAATTAATCCAATTTATGCCATTAAAATTCCCTTGCATATAATACTTTTTTTTGTTTATTTCATAATTTAATTTACAGCGTACAAATACGTATAACTACATTCATGTGCAATAAATACACAAACAAGTCTTGAAGTATCTCATATTTATAATTAAAAACGTTTATCTCGGTTCATGCTGAATTACCCTACTTACGTAATTAATGATGACCTAACAATTAACATACAAAATTGAAAGTATTTAATATCAAACAGAAGAAAAAAAAATAGGACACTTCCCAATGTAGCCTTTGCAATATTTTTAAAAAATGCCTGGTGGCATCTATAAAAAACAATGGAAAGGAGAAACAACTTTCTTTTGCATCCTCATACAATACCTTTCTATTTCTTTTTCGGATGCTCCACCCTGCAATAACGATTCATTATTCTACACATCGTCTTGCTGGAAAAAGAAATGACGGCTTTTTTAAATACCTCGTTCGTTCAGCAGCCAAAAAAATGGGTCAAAAGTTGATTGAGTCGTCCATGGCTCAGTAAGTATTAATTTAAAATCCATAATACATCTCTTCGTTAGGAATTTTTTTTTGTTACTAAAAACCTTTGTGTTGTTGCCTTCCATCTCAGATGATCTGTTTTTTATTATTAATAATGCTGTAAATAGAAAATGCAGGAACTTACACCTGAATGCTATCGGAATTTCTGATTTCCCTTTCGTATGGCATCATCAATCATCGGTATGGATCTTAAGAAAAAGATGGTTAGTTTAAAATCGATTTACAATTGAAAGCGTGACTTTCATGCTATGAATAAAGACTGAACTGAATTGATAAGGAAAATTACGTCAAAATAAAACTTCGGCTAAGAAAGGAATATTTCGTTGGCGAAAATTAGACAGTGAATCTTCCTGCTTTCTTAGAAATTATATACATTGTAAAGACTTTTGTGGATATAGTAAGAAAATAGAACATTTTCCGTTTAACAAAGTATCCTTATTGGTGAGGAAGTATATAAAAATTGCCCACTTTACAATAATTATTTCTTTACAATTTTATGGGGGGGATTTTTATCAAAGAAATCAATCACAGACATTGGTAGTATAATTAATAAAAAATGTATACAATATATATACTTATTAACATCTGTTGATCAAGTGTAACGACAATATTCTAGTAGCTAATATAAATATTTTCCATAATTTATTGCGGCTATTACAGATCTGGTAGAAGATTTAAGACTCCTGTAACCACTTGTAGCGATGTAGCATCTAAATTCTGTAGCGATGTTCAATTTTGAAGGTAGAAAAGAATGAAACAATTTTTATTTGTGCAGTTTTATAACAAAATAAAAAAAAGCCATTATTCCACCCTTAGAGTTTTCATCAAATTCTGGAGATTCATATCGAACAAATTTGATATCGAAACATTTTTTATATTACAATTTTTTTTCTAAATAATTTACAAAATTTCTTTTGCCACTTAATGGAACATGCCAAACCTCTTAAAAAGCTAAGAATCATTCAAGGAAATAAAACTCTTGGGGTAATACATCGGTAGAAAAATTCGTGCTTCTGCCTTTCGATTATACATGTAATATTAATATAATACTAAACACAACATGCATACTCGTGAAGCAAGAAAATTGATAAAATCTTCCAACATTAAATTGTAAATAAGGTAGGGCACGGCATTTTTGAAATACAGGTTTTTAAACTGCTCGGAATGACATGTTTATATAAAGTTCAAATTCAAAGGTTTATCAATGTAATCATGGTTAATTGAACCTATTGACAGTAATATGAATAGTTGGAAAAAAATTTTACGGGAGGAAATCAACTTAGTATGATGGTAAAAAAGTTTTTATATCTAAAATACTCTTCATGACTTATTTTGTATAACTAAGGGTCACTGTTAAATAATTACCTTCATGTAAGAAACATAGAAAATTTTTGCATTTATTAGAAAATCAATACTTTAAAAATTGATAATATGACGACCTGAATGCATTTTACAAATTCTGACAGATTATTCTTAATTCTTGCAAAAATCAAACCTAGAAAAGCAAGGTTTCGTCTTTAGGGCAAGAACTGCATAAAATTCTAAAAAAGAATAATTACCAATGGTTTAGAAAATAAATTTTAAAAAAACTAATTTTAATAATTTTAAGTTTTAAAAAAAAGACTTAAAATTAAAATTTTACTGAAGAAAATTTTTTTTAAAATTATATTTTTTACTAGTTTAAAAACTGATATCAGAAGTATTAAGAAAACAGCTATTAATGGTATGAAATCAAAATAGATAAATTAGATGTATTGAATTCGCATACAATGCTATGAAAGTATTAAACCATTTTCCCAACAATTTTTTACTACATCAACATTTAAACCGAATGAAAAAAAAATAGAACTGAGTATTTTTTAATAACTTCTGCTTTCTAGATAGTAATTCATAGATTATAAAAGAAAAGCCAAACATTAGAAAGGAATTTTCAGAAAACAAAACAGATATACATATTTAATGCAACTGCTTTCCATTAGAAACAGTACGCTAAAGTAGAATGCACGATTTTAAGGAGTTCATGGTCAAGACATATCAAAGAACAAAGCAGAAATTAATTATTAGTTTCAGGAAGAGCTTTGAAATGTATGGATTCCAGAATTTAATTATACAAAAAATATCATTGAACTGATAACAAAAGGAGTTAAAACTTGCATCAGGCACTGATTGCCACAGAAAGAAGAAAAAAGGTAAAAAGTTTTTAGGTGATTCATCAACATCAGCAGATTATAATATTTGTTTTACTTTTTCGTTAACTAACATAACTTTTTTCGCTTATTTAATATTTCCATTAGCCAGTTTTGTTTCAAAATGATTGTGATATCATTTGTTTGATTGAGCAAAAGCTGATTATATATATTATATATTTGCTAAGTGCATATTTTTCTTTGTTTGTTATTAGATTTTTATTTATTTTACAATTTTTGAGGATGAATCATACGTAGATGAGTAAAGAAATTTATCAAGCATTGGATAACTGAAAATTATTTTCATTGGAATTGCAATAAAACTATACTAAATCTTGATACTTCGGGAAAATGTATCACGCATGTTAATTAAAGCACAAGATTTCTGCTTAACTGTTCATGGTTTTAAAACTTACCCAGAATTTGATTAAGACTGAGACAAAGAAGCTATTTCAGAAGAGACTGTAAATTTTAAATCATAAAATGATTCTTATCATTGAATACAAGCATTCTGACCAGTTTCTTTAATAAATGCTTATAAGCTTAAAATAATTATGTTCCTTTATCTATATTATTCGAGTATGCGCTTACGTGCGCGCGTGTGTTGGTACTCTTCAAACCGTTTGACCTAAAGCTGCCAGAATTGGCACATATATTTTGGAGGCTGGGGCGATATTTATCGCCTGAATTTAAAACCGTTGAAAAATGAATTTAAAACCATTTTAAAGTTGGAAAAATTGTTTTTTAATTATGCTAATTTAATTGCTATAAAAATTTTACATTTGATAAACTTTGCAAGACATTTTAGAGCATATTTTGCAACAATGTTTTCATTTTTATTCATGAAACCCAAATCGCTTTCAGTATTGTTACTAATATTTTATTCTGGTTTTTTCCCCATTGTTGATTATCAAGCTACTATTATTTTGGCTTGTTTTTTCCAAAAATAAACAGGTTTATTTTAAAGCATGTTTTAATAAAACTTTTTAATATTATGGCAATTGCAGCTAACGTTTAACTTCAGAATATAGTAATGATAATTTGTTTTTAATTCCTGCTTTTACAAACATATTATTGCTTGAAATCTTGATGTCTTATAGAAATAAAACGATTTTATTTGTATAGAATCAAAGAAATTTTTATTAAATAATTTTGATATATTCTGTAATGTATATAAAATTTTAAGATTAAATTCTTCTTCTCCCCTCCATATATTTTTTTACGAATCTGTTTAGATTCATCAAGCCTGTAATGGAATTAGCTGAAGTTTAATCACTTCCCTTTCAAAACTAAACTTCTTATTTTATATGAATAGATAAAAAAAATTAGAGAAGCGTTTATCAAAATGAACATATATGTTTAAAACTTCTTATATAGTACTTGTTAAATTGTTGTCAAAATTTTAAAAATTACTTTACTAAAATAGTCATTTAGATTGTGAAACCCACGAAAGTTCAATTTAAAATTTGAGGCTAATCAATAATTCTGAAGAACCAACTGGTTGCTAAAAGGCGGCTAGTATTTAATCATTTCAAATTGACGAATTTTTTTTTTGCCTTTAACTATGTTTAAGTTGACATAATCTGTCTATCACGACACAACTTAAATAGAAATTTTCTCTAAGAAAATTCGAAAATGTAGTAAAGCAGATATAACTATTTTATTTACATTATAGCAAAATGAGTGAATCAATTGAAATATATTTTGCATTAAAAATATATTTTTAGATTAATATGGCTTCGAAATTTAAAATATTAAAATTCTTCGCCGATATAAATGATAATTTAAGCGAAAATTTTGTTACAGCATTAAATTTTAATTCATAAGCGAAAAAATACAAAATATTTAAATTCAATAACCTATGCATGTAAATAACAAATTTTATTAAAATTAACATTAATTTTAAAAATTTAAGGTTTATATCCAAATTTTAAGCAGAACAATTTACAAAATAAAATTTTCTAATCCTAAATTTTGTCACCGTACATACCTTAACCTTCAATGTCCAATTAATTCGATTACTGAAGAAAGAGTCGACCAAATACAGTTAATACTATCAAACTATGATTATCATAATTTATTATGAAATATTTAATGATGCTAATGACAAAAATACAATGAATCGATTAAGTAAGATTTTGAGAAATTTATTTTTATCACACTCAGCTACTCGCGATGAATTTTAAAGAGAATTTTCCATTCCAATACGATATTTCAAAAACTGTCGACATCCATTTCAATGCGTGTAAAGGTTTCGAAGTATAAATAATGTCATTACATAGCATATATGCTTCACTTTATCAGGCATATTGTATAATTAATACTCCCATAGAAAACTTAACGAATCGAAATGCTCATGTATGAAGTGATCACGCAATTCAAGAAACAAACAAGAAAAAAATGGTTGAGCAAGGTATCACAGAGACCTTCCCCTAAAAACATTGAAACCAATTACGGCATCGTGGATTTCATTTCAAAACTCGGAGAACTTCAGCCAAGCGCGACAAAACAAACCTTAACTCGCCTAATTAAAGAGCGTGTAATCATTTTTACAAGTGTTGTTCCTGCAATCAAAGATCATCTGGATTTCTGGGTTGTGTTCCATTTTATTTAGAAAGGTATTTATTATTCCGGGAACGTCCACTTTAGAATTCAAAAGACGTGATGGAACGGTGAATATCTTTGCCTCACACAAATAGATTTCATGGAAGGAATTGATTGTAAGTGAAATATGAATTGAAACGAAAAGTGTCGAGACGCTTTTCCCACAAGCTTGTATTCGAAATCCATTCTCATGCATTACCATATCATTCACGAAAATTATGGAAAGATTTAAATGCCTTAAAATAGCACCATTCCCAGACGATTTCAAGCCTAGTCATTGACTTCCATAAATATTTTGGTCTATAAATTTTTTGTCAATAAGTGAATGGCCAGTGTAATAAGTACCTTTTAAAAAGCAGCACTTATTTGAAAGTCAGTAAATTAAGATTTTGAAAATGGAAAAGGTGGACAGATATTCTAGTAATTGAGTTAATCAATAAAACAAAGTATAAAAGAATTTGATATGGAAATAGAACAAATCACATTAAAATTATTAGATATGCCAGTAAACCAATTGGGAATTTACAGGAATTTCGTTCCAATTCAGGCAGCAATTTTCGTTTGGTCAATTAAAAAAAATTAAAAATAAAAATTAAATTTCCGTAGGACTTAGATATACAGAACTGTCGGTCCGATAATTTTGTAACCCATGATAACAACTTCACTTTATCAGGCATATTGATGAGGCATGATGAGATAAATGTAGCAAAAACTGAATAAGAATTTTTTTTTCTACCTATACTTGCTAAAAAGCAGTTGGAAATATTCATGAGAATATGAAATAACAGAAGCGACTATTTATTCACAAAGAAAATATGCCAAATGAATAACAGACTGAAAACGTCTTTAATTTCACGCAATTTCACATTGACATTAATCTTGCAGTCAGTCTTCTGAACAAGAATAACTTTACAACCGCCGTTGAGATATAACAACAAACCGCAAACGGGTTTAAGATTTTCCAGGTTTTTAAACAAACATCTGAAAGTGTCTCAAGGTCAGTGCAGCAATAGTTCTTAATCATTCTTATCAAGTCAGGAAATACTCTTCAACTGAGGTTGATTAGCATTCCGTTTTCATTTTGAAAATAAGATTCAACACATATATCAGCTTGAAACTAAAATACTCAACTTCTTTACTGAGTACCTTTTGGTGCTGTAAATTCTGAATTGATCCATTGCTTCCGTTAGGTTTTTTTCAAGGGTATTGTAGCAACAGAGCAAGTTTTCCTCCGTTTTTATTTATTTATTATTATTATTTCTAATTCTGAGAAATTCTTTAACAACAAAAAAAAAACCCCAACTTGTTTAAACAAATTTAAATAGATTCCAGCTATTTAAAAAAAATTCCAAGAAATTTTTTTATTGTTTTACACGTCTGTAAATTCTAGGATTAAATATTTCGTTTAAAAGGATTGTTGAAGTTCTACATCTTTCAGATTCTTTCAGACTTCATTTAATTTTTTAATTAAAAGAATTAAATGAAGATAACCTGAACATAAGTAACATAAAGAAACCTGAAAAAAATGATATTCGCATTCCTAAAACAAAAATAAAAATGAACACTGCGCATAAAAAATGCGATTTCATAGTAAAATTGATCAGTAATCCTACAGTTAGATATTCCGAAAATATGCATTGCTAAATTTAACGCTACGTTCATTTATCTGATGCGTGTAAATATATATAACATAATTCGTATGTAACATAAAGAAGTCATTTTACTTAGGACATTCAGATTAATTATAAAAGTGAATTTCAGATATTTCTTTATTACTATTAATTTATTATTCCACCTGACATTTACTCTGTCAACTCCATACATGTAAATTGAAAAGTTCATGAATTTCTTAAGTGTATCGCAAATGGATACTGATTTTAAAATCGCTAACAAATCTCTAATAGGTATTCCTGTGAATTAAATCCAAAAATATCAGTTTAAACTATCTGTGAGTAATCAAAATAAATGAAATAATGAACTGCAAATCAATACAAAACAAAATCTTTAGTTTTTGCACTAATAATTTTCAAAATTTAAATTAAAATTTGAAGCTATACGATAGGTTTATTCGCAGACGGATTTTATATTCTTAATTCATGTTCAGATGATGAATACGATGCTTGGATGATTTTTCAAACTTCCTCACCACACCCCTGCGCATTAAACTTCTGACAATAGAATTAGAGTCACAAATAAAAATGTTAATAAAACAATACTAATAAATAAAATTACTAATCACAAATAAAAATGATGAATCTCGAATTAATTTCAGCACTACATCAGCGCAGCCAAAAACAACCTTAGATACTGTAGCTTTTCCTAAAACTTATGGAAAAGAAACTAGTTATTGAAACCGAAGACTAATCTTTCGGCTTAAGGCATACGGTATTTAAAAATATATTTGTATTATATAATATATATATGTATAAGTTTTGTATGTTTGTATAAATTTTGTATAAGTATATAAATTTTATGTATAAGTTTGTTGTATGTCTTTATGCATAAATTTTTTATGGTGGGCATAGTGTCCCCATAAAAATTTTGTAGATAAAATGAGTGATTGTTTTGATCTAAAATAAAAGTATCATCTAGCATAAATGTCCGATATACCATTTAAAGTAAAGTAGTCTTCATTTCTGTTAAGAAATCTCATGTCTAAGCAAAGAATGCTTTCACCCTACAAAATTCATTATTAAAACATAACATGTTCTCAAATGAATATTGTTCAGTCATTTAATAAAGCAAAACGATTAAGCAAGGCTGCTACATGCGCAATATAGACTTATTAAAATTATTCCTGCTAACAGGAACAAATGGAAATTTTAATTCTTCTTTTAATCATTCCGTTTGTTATTTAAATTTCCATTCATATTTAAATATTTACTTTTCCACAAAGAAATACTCGAATACTCGTCTCAGAGTTGGTGCATTTTGTAAAGACTTAATGTCCTACATAACTCTTCTCTTAATCATATAAGAGTCCTATTTATTCTGACTATACTACATTTAAAACACAACAAACCCACCCTATATGTAATAATAATACTCCACCATTTTAAAACCGGTATATAACGGACCACTTTGACTAAAGAACAACGTTATGAAAAGTACGCTGCCTTTGCCTTTAAAAAAAAATTCAAAAGCGAGAAGGAATTCAATTTATTGTTAATCACGGAAAGTAGGCTTTCATTGTTTGTATTCGAGAACAAAAGTTCAATAAGGCCAATGTCAACTTAATAAATACCGAATGATGGAAGGTAGACATCTTTTTCTTTTTGAATATTCTTAAAAGATTTATAAAATGTGTAGGTTTCAAAACATAACCTTAGTGAGATACACCATATAAAATCGCATACAGATTAGAAATTATATTATTTGTTTGAGATGCATTAAACATGAAATTTTTGTTAAAAAAAATCAAGAAATTAATTAAAATTAAATGACTTATGTTTATAGAGAGGAAATGAGCTTGTGGAAATATTTTCACAGTTCTGGATTTGGACTTTGGAAAGACTACCATAAAGATGTACATTGGGCTCTCGCTATAAAAAATGATTGAAGCTCCCCCCCCCCCCCCCATGCCATTCTTAAACGGAGAAAAATTACAAAAATATTGTAACTTTTCTTTTTTATATTTAAAATTTTTAACGGTGTTCTGTTATTTACAAAACCATATACAGAATCACTTTAAGTGGCATATTAATATATGTGATGTTGCCAGAAGTTATGATTGCAAGCACCAGAAAACGCTTTGGCTTAATTTGATCTTGTGCGCTGTTTTTTTATAGAATTTAGTGGCATTTAAACGCTGCATTTATTTTTATACTAAAAAGATGCTATTAACACAGCGATTCTCAACCTGTGGGGCGCGTCCCCTAGGGAAGCGCGAGAATATCCAAGAGAAAATATTTTAAAAAATTGATTAACTACCTGAAAGGAAAACACACATACACATAGAAAAAAAATACATTTCGACGTATTTAATAGCTTATTAAAGTAAAACAACTTACTTAATCACAACATACTAAATTAAAAACAAATTTAATAATTATTAGTGACTTTCTTGGGCCAGTCTTGCAAAGCAAAGTTTTTCGAAGGAAGGCTTAATATTCGAAATAGCCACTCTCAGTTCTGTTTCTATATTTTGTCTTCAAAGAAGCTACAGTAGAAAATCCAGTTTCACAAAAGTTGGATGTTGAAAATGGTAATAGAATGTGAAATGCCCTTGTTTTTAGTGTAGAAAAATCATCCTTACTCTTGTCCAAAATTCTAATAGCGATTTATTGCTAAATTGTCTTTTAGTTTCTTCACTTGTCGTGAAGTCTATGAATGTTTCTTCCTCATGAATTGAGAGTCTTTCGGAAGTCATGAAATGGATCCCTAACCCACTCGTAACATGCTATCAGTTTGTCGTCAGCAAGAAAATACTTTTTAAAATTCTTTACCAGCATGGCTAGAAGATTTTCAATGGTTACAAAACAACTTTTACATGTTCTTCTTTAGCCTTGTAAGTTTTAATACAATCATCCACATTTGCAAACATTATGTTTTTTTTGTTTTTTTTGCTTTAAATTTCTGCTTCACAATTCCAATTTTCTACAAAAAGCATTGACTTTATCACTCGTATCCAGCGATATAATAAAAGTTTTAAGGTTATTTAAAAGTTAAAAAGGGTAATAAAAGTTTCCGTGCACAGCTATGACTGTTAATAAAAGTTTTATTTTTTGCACAAAATATTTTGTTATGAAAATGAAAATTTTAAAATTGGTTTAACACAATGTCATTTATTATTTATGAAGGAAAAACTATGACAAAAATTAAATACTTAAATTGAAAGAATAAAAAAAATGCCATTAATAAGGAACAAAAAAGTTTCCGTATGGTATTTATATAGTAGATGAAAAACTTTTTTCATGCTGACCAACTTGCCTTTGATGATCGGTAGGCCTTCCTTTGGCCTTTATCACTCCTCTCAAATGTTGTGGCATAATCCCCATCAGTTTTTTTGTTGTTTCTGGAGAAATACGACTCCAAATGTCTTGAATGACCTTTTTGAGTTCAACCTTGTTCTTTGTGTCATTTTTTTAGTTCACGGCCGATTTCTTCCAATAAATGTCCTATAAGGATTAAATCGGGTGACTGGGAAGGGCTATGAAGCTGTTTTTTAACATTATAGAGACATTACTCTTGACAAATCTTGGAGGTGTGCTTAAGATCGTTGTCCTGCTGAAAAATAAATTATATTCCAAGGGACAGTTTATCAGCATTGGTTAAAACGTTTTGTTTTATAATGTCAAGATGTATGTAATTACACATATTTCCATTTATAAAACATAAATATCCGACACCAGCAGCACTTGTGCACCCTCATAATATATTCCAACCATCACCGTGCTTCACAGTTCCACATAAATTCTTAAGTAACATATGCTGTTTTGATTCCCTCCAGATCATAACTCGACCATCTGAGCCAAGGATATTCAATTTTGATTCATCGCTAGAAAGGACTGATTCCCAAAATGATAGAGGCTTGCTTATATGCTTCTTTGTAAACTCGAGACGCTTTTTCTGTATCAGAGACTTATAACAGGTTTCTTACGGGTCCCACATCCATTATAATCTTTTTTTAAAATGACATTTCTTACAATTAAAGATGCAAATTTAATGTTGTAATTAACCGTTAAATCAGTTGCAAGTTGAGGTGCACTAATCTGAGAGAGTATCTTGCACCTTACACATGATTTTTCTTTTATGCAAGCGATTTAACTTCGGAGTTCTTCCAGATCTATCTCTATCCTCAAAAGTTTACACATCACGGTATCTTTCAACAATATACTGCACTGTAGACTTTGGTTTGTAAGTCGTTTCACTGATTTTTTTTTCATAAATAATCTATTTTTTCGCAACAGAATCACTAACTCGCGAATGGATTTCTGAATTTCCATTTTAAGACGTTCAGCGAAACATAGGAATTAAACAACTGTTGTTATGGTGTATTCTTCACTCTGACAAACCATCAAACTTCGAATATTTACTGTGGATTAGTTGTAGAGCACACGTCAGGAGGAATTTGAATATTGCGTAAGGAAACTATTTTTGCATGATACTTCGTCATTTATCTTAAAAATTGCAAATGGACTTGCTGAGTTTTGTAAAAAAAGAGAAATTTATTATGAAATTTCCTTTTAAAGACTCATATTAACAATATATAAGTAGTTTATAAAGATAAAAAGCAAAGATTAGAAATTATGCTAGTTCATTTTTATTTTAGTCTTCCGTACGGAAACCTTTTTTTTTACCCACTGTATGTATATTTGCTCCTTGAAGATTCAAGTTATTTAATTTCTCGAATATGTCGAACAAGTACCTCAATTTCATCACAAATAAACCATTGCGAAAATTCTCGGTCTGTTTTCTTCTGCTAGGAAATTGGCGATTTCTTCTCTTTATTTATAAACATGTTGCAAAAATTTCCCACCTGATGACCATCTTGCCTCGCAATAAAATAATAATGCTGAATGTATTGCAACCCATGTCTTTACAAAGTGCGGAAAAGATTCTCGATTTCAGGGGTCTCATTTTTATATAATTTTCTACGGTTACAACCATAGTTAACACAATATTGAGACCAATTGCTTTCGAAGCCAAAACTTCTCTATGTCACGCAACTTCGAGAAAAGCTGACACTGTACATCTTCGGCTATATCGCCAATTCGACGAGAAACAGTATCATTTGAAAGAGGTATGGACTGCAATTGTTTTGAAAAATTATCTCCAAACATAGTTTCTACAATCTCAATTACTGCTGGCAAAATAAGCTCTTCACCAATGGTGTGAGGTTTTTTACATCTGGCTATTTTATATGAACTTTGTAAGATGCAATTAAAGCTTTATTATGCACAGACAAAGTTTCTTTAAAAATGATTTTTGCTTTTTATATGATTTTAATTTTAATTCGAAGATTTCTCTGGGTTTGTTGACGTACTCACTATGAAGCGTTTCCAAATGTCGTTTAAGTTTATTAGGTTTCATGCTGTTTGCGGCCAACATTTTTGAACAAATGATACACAGGGGGCCTTTCTTCATTTACTTCAGGACTGGTAAACCCATAATTTAAGTATTCTTGAGAATATTTTCTTGATTTTATTTTCGGAACCACGCTCGTCTGTGTACTTGTTGATGCTTGACTATCGTCTAATGTTTTCTTACTTCCGCTTAAAAATTTATCCATGAGTCTGCATAAATCTACTGCCGTGAATATTTAATATGGTGAATTGCAATTAACACGAAAACATATATAACATACACATTCACTATAGATTCGATAGCGATAAAAGGATCGACTCGAATGAGACTGGCTGGAATTGAAACTTGTGTTATCGAATATTTTCCTTTTTCCTATGCGAAGAATTTGCTCCGCATATGCTCGAGACGGCATAGGTCGTGTGGATTCCCTTCCACAAACATTGCTTATTTTTTCACTTTTGTTTAGTCATGCTTCTGTTTTATTTCTTTTATTATTCGAAAAAATGTATTCCCAGTTTCTAACAAAAAATTTAAAAAATTTAGCTCATTCCATCTAGATTAACTTTCATTAACGAATTTTTTTACTTTCATATTCTTTTAACGTTATCTCCTTGTTTGGCTTTCATTTCAAATATAATATTTAAATTTTCTCAGCTTTCATTCGTTTCATCTGTTTACTGCCGGCTTGTCCAAAATGCAAGATGTGGTTTCTCGCCAACGTTGGCTCGCTTTTATACTTGTTTTGGCAGTTAGTTAAAAAATAATTTAAAAACAGAATTCAAAATACTCAATATACATTATTGTTCTATACATTTTATTGTAAGCGGGGGGCGCAATGAAAATTATGATTGAAAACTGGGCCGCAAATACTGAAAGGTTGAGAAACGCTGTATTAACAGCATTCATCTTGAAAAACAAACAATTGAGTTAGCTATATGAAAAATAATCAGAAATATTGCTGAAATCAATTAAACAAAAACAGTTATTGATATTATTGAAATTCGATACCATAAGGATTAAAACAGATTTAAATTAGTTGAATTGTGCTTTTATTGTATCAAACATTAATACAGCATCATTAGTCTTATCTTTGTTACGCAAGGGAAAAAAATTGATGAAAACTAATAGCATTACCTGAAATCTAATCGGTTCGTCGATCATGTGAAGGATGCACCCACTAAGATTTATTGCAATGCGATTTAGAAAAACATTCAACACCCACTCAATTTGGATTAACACCAATCTGTTACGCACAATAGAGCAAACAGTTAAAGACTGCATGAGAATTCTGATAACCAAGATATTTTATGAGAAAAACTAAGTTTCTGAAAATATATAGTATACTGTCTTGCTAATGATTAAAACAAAGGCCTATGTTTAGACCTTTATGCAATAATAGCTTTAAAATGGTAAATCCAGAGTAATGGAACATTTAAAATATTTTCAGATTAAGATATAATAAAACAGCAATGCGTCTGTACTAGACTTAATGCTCTTACATGGTCTAAAGGGAAGAAGGGTTCCATTCTAGTCAAAGTCCATGACCGTCCTTGAACTTGACACACAATTTTAAGTTCCAATTTCGAAGAAAGCAAAATTTCAATATATTTTCCCCAAAAAATGCTCAGTAGATAAAAAAAGTCAGTTTTTAATTATAAAAGATTATAATATTTACTAAAATATTTAAAATATTAACATAAAATATTAAAATATAACATTTAATTTTAAGGAAGAATTTTCATTAAAGTTCCAAGTAGTAATTTGGCTAAATGATTCAGAAAGATGGATGAAATTGAATATTAAATCCAATAAAACACCGATTATCAAAAAATTGCAATTATCTAGTTTTATTTTTAAATAAAAATATAAAAAGTAATATGGCCCTTTTAGATTTAAGTTTATTACATTAACATTCCATTCTGAAGTGATTTCAATCGATGAAATTTGTCGTTTTGGTGATATCCGAGTTATTACTTGTTACCGAAATTTTACATTGTGCTATTTAAAAATACTATCAACGCTTAACACAAGACAATTCTTAGATGGAACCCAGGCTCGAACCCACCATCAACCGGGCCCAAAGTCAAGACTCAAATCAACTAGACAAATTGAATCTGTTGAGAAGGATTGAAGACTGAAACATGACAGTTTTATGATAACGCTAAATATTAAAAACATGAACATGAAATCAATCATCAAGAAATACGTTTCCATTTTATTTTTTATCTGAAAAAGAATTTAAAGAATAAGTTACGTAAAAAACGCGAATAGTATCCACTTTTCATTATTTGCATTTTTTGTCATTTTTTTTTAATTTTTGACTTGTGGTAAAAAAAAAAATGGGAGAAACAACACTAAGCATTTACATGTGACAAATGAAAAAAGCAGGAAGCTTGTCAAGTTTCGAAATCCACGTCTCAAATTTGCCTCATCAATTCGTTGATAGCGAGATTATGGTAATTGCCCTCCTACAGTGCCAGAGCAGCGTAGTTACGTGAAGTTAGCTTTCTTTTTGCGATAGAAGCCACCAATTCGTAATCCGAGCGGTCATTCACCTGCACCATTAGGGCAGTCCATTATTTAACTGGGGCCCTTTTAAGGAGAGATCCGAGACATTACTCAGCAATCCCTTACCCTTTCGCTTTTATTAAATTGGACATCGAAGACTACGTAGGTAGGAACATCACGATTTTCTCGTTTTCTTACTTTTTGCCTCCAGAACTTTTTTCTACGCAGATGGTTACGAGATAAGGAATAGTCAGATACACCCCCGTTTAATTTCCGACTTGGGTGTACAGAAGAATTATAGATGCTGTTATTTGTAATCTAAATTTATTGGGTGGTAGTCATGTTATTGATTTTTTCTTCTCGAAAATGAATTTGTTTGTTATGGTGAAAACCATCTTGATTCCGTTATTAATGAGTTCTTATCACCAAATGCAAGTTATTATCACCGTTCTTAACTCAAACTGGATGTCACGAAGAGCACGTACTTAAAATTCCGTGATTGTTGCAAGTGGTAACCGCCTATTTAATACATGCATTTTAATCATTGATAAATTCCATCGAGAATGCTTTAGTTGAAAATCTTATTTACTGCCCAAAAGAAAAAAATAAAACTCTTCTCTTAATAAACGCTATTCTTTATTTATCAAAGATCTTGCATGAAGTTCAAGACCAAAAGGAGGGAGAATTTTTATGTCACTTTTTAACTTGGTTCGTCTCCAGTAGACAAATTTTAATTTCCCATTTTTTTAGAGAGGCAAACAAAAGCCTCGAAACCTATTAATAATTCTCTTCGTTATACTCCAAAATATGTAAATCATTCACGTCAGAGTAGTATCTTGACCTGCATTTTTAAATATAGTGGATTCAGATATTCACCAACACTAGACACAAAAAGGATGGCAAGAATGCCATTGATTTGTATCATTACTATAGTTCTTTTTTTTTTCGTAAAAAATGAAAATATATAAAAAACTTGTTTGTGGGGAAAATAATATAAAGAAAAGAAAAGAAATAAAGAAAATAGAATAAAAATAAAAAAATCGAATAATATCCAGTATTAAAAAGTTCATTTTATTTACTCCCTTCGCCTTTATTGCAGTGAAAACAGTTTCACGTTCATCGACAATCTTTTGAAAAACTGTCTACCAGCTACTTTCGGAATTCTCAACAATCGCGCTCGAACCCAGCCAGTCAGTCCAGTTTCTATCTTATGTATTGCAGAAGTTTTCGCAAAATCAGATGAGAAGTGATGTAATTTTAGAGGCAATTTATGCAAAACAGCTTTAAAATTATACATTTCTTAAAATTTATTTAAAAGTCATGTAATAAAGTATAAAATTATATCGTGAACAATAACTGCCCAAAGACACGAACGTTAAAAATTAAACCTGCACCAAAACAATTACAAATCTTACATATTATTTTCTTCATATAATAAAAATCAAGGTTTCTATATAATTCAGGTTTAAATGCATTTATAAAAACATGACAATTTCAACTTGAGACTATCGGTTTGTGGCAAAAGAATTTCTACGAATAAAAAGAATTAACTGTTTTTTTTCGTGACACCTTAATTTCTACCCAATTTAATTGAGGTTTTGCATGCTTATACATTTGATATACGGATACATAACTATAAACTTATACTTTGAAAATAATTTTATGCATAATATATCGTCGTTCTATCGCTAAAAGATGCAATTAAAAAAAGGACAGTACATTTTTATTACTTTAAAATATCATTTTTATAACAGAAAGAAAGCACAATCAGTATACAATATATACTGCTTATTTATTGATTCGTATAGTTTATTTTTTTAATATAGGGATAGCATTCAAAAGAACAAAAATGTATTAGTTCATTTCTTTTCTTATTGATTGCTATGAGCAGTATATCGATGAAATATTAAAAAGTAGGAATAAATATGTTGCAATGAATATTAGTAATCTCTATAATACTATTATATAATAAAGCTTTTTAATATTAAAAAATCAATAAATTGGCATAATCATTAAAAATTTTCAAAAGTACATCGCCTGGGTTAAATTATTAACCTGGGTAAAATCATCATCGTTGACTAATACGATATGTTTCATTTTTGTTTGCAAACAGAATGCAAATGATTCAATGTTTTGCTTATAGTGAAAATTTCCTTCGCTATATGACCTTAAATTATGCGATAACTAATGATTTTAATTAATCGATGCGGGGCATTAACAATCCAAAAGGTAACTTCTACCAGTATTACTGGTCTAATTGATTTACATTTTGAAAAGAATCATTTTAACATTGAAAACAAGTAAATGGTTAAATTCCCCTTCGGAAAGTTATTCGTGCAAACCCATTGCAAATCGATAAATCAATGGATATTCATTTCTTTCCCATAACTATATAAAATTTTATATTGCCTCATTAAAAGGAAAATTTTAGAAATAAAAACTTTCTTTTAAATCTACATTTATACTAATTTTTTAACAATATGTTTAACACATTGAAATTTTTAATTGGCAGCATTCAACTGAAAAATTTGAAATGAAAGTAATTTTCATCCAGAGTAAAGTTTAAAAAGTAAAAATTATAAAATTAGCCATCCATTATTATCCCGCTCCCTGATTTCTTTACATGTATAATAGCTCTTAGTTAACAGCACAAAAGAAAGTCAAGTCTGTAAAATACGAGAGAATTAGAAAACCGCCCAATAAAGTATAAACCAAGCAAAAGAAGAAAAAAAGAATTAAACAAAAAAAAATTAATTTAAAATGCCAGGAAACAGAAATATAGAGAAATATTTTAGAAAATCTGAATTTTTAGAAATTACAAAATGACTTTTCTGTCCAAACACAATTCTTAGAATGCAATAACACCAATTTGCAAAGTTGAGTATGTTGTAAAAAACAAGCCGATTTTCATTCTTTTGTGCATAACGAAACGATAAACAGCCTTTTCTTCTGAATCGATATGTTTTGAAAACAAATTGCGTCATATAAGAAAATTGATGTTAATATCAGAAATCATGTGCAAAAAAAGAAGAAAAAAAAATTCTATGAATTCTTAACTGGACTCAACAATACATTTCCTAAAAGAATGACATTTGATATGGTATCAAGAAATATTTGCAGGTTATAAAATTAAACAGAAAATTTTTATATATTAAAACAAATTTTTACTCGGAACACTTAATTCATAAATGTGGACCGGGAATCGGAATCTTGTTAATATATATCTTTAAAAATAAACAATAAAATTTGTCTTCACCTTAAATGAGAACTAAGTGAAACCCTTCCATTACGTGCAAAAGGCAATCATGTGCAACAAAACAGTTAGACGCAATGCTAAACATTTGCCTTAAATATTACTTGAAAAAAATTACTCTGCAACAAATATGTTTAAACTGCATTTGGTTAGAAGAATAGAATTTTTATGAGTCAAAGAAAACAGAGCTCGTAAAGTTCTGATATAATATAAAGCAATGGAAAGTGGAAATAAAATTTTCAGTTCAAATTTTCGAGTATTCAAGCATGATAATTTTGGTTAGTTATTAGAAAAAAATGTTTTATTTGAAAAATCTTATTTTAAATAAGTTTTAATTTATACCATCATATATAAATAACAATGCTTAATGCCACAGGAAAGTTAGTCAAATTTATCCAAACAAACTAAATAAAATATAGTAAAGTCATCTGTAAAAAGCTACTAGAAATGAATTTCACAATCCTTATATTTGTTATAAAAGATATTACTAAAATTTTTTACAAATTTTTTCTTAATAAAGTTTTAAAAACATTTAAATAAATTTCAAATATTTTAATATCCGTGACTTTTCTCATATAATTTTTACAGAATTAATGTTCTATATAAATAATCACATTTTAGTAATTATATTGATTATCTCATTTATAATTCTATGGATAAAATGGAAATTTTGTAAAACTGATTTTAACAGATAAAAGCACTTCAAGAATTGTTTGAAAATTAAAAAAAGTACTCACCAGGATATGTATCTGGTAATATCAAAGGCGGGCCCACACTTGTAATACCACCATTTTTATCTCTATCTATACTCCTAGCATGAACTTGTTGACATATATATGCCTTGTACAGAAGTAGAGGTCTGTCCAAGTCAACCCGTGCCGGTCCCTGGACACGGTTGCCTTCAAAAACCCTAACTATTTGTGGCAATCCGTACTTCCTTAAAAATTCTTGGGGAGGTAAGGGTTCGCCCCAGCACTTAATTCCTGATAAAGAACTCATTGCTTTCTAAAGTACTTGCCGCTTTAGCAGTCTGCTATGCTTTCTCACAGTCGTAAGAAATCAAATCATCTTTCTCAATAAAAATACAGATTTAATCATCCAATAGCACAGAACATACCTGTATGATATAATGTCTAAAATAATATCATTAAAATCTAAAAGTTAAGTGTCAAAATTTAATTAGTCATTTCTTTCTAAAAGCCAAAATTATTTGTCACAGTGGTCCCATGATCAGCAGTAATCCAAACACTGTTAACTATACTAACAATAAAAACGTAATATTCTAAAACAGGAAGAAAACATAATGCTCCAAAGTATTTAGCACGATGCCTGTCGTAGCCAGATTAAGACAGTACCTTCGAGTATTGGAGGGGGCTTCTTTTCATTTCGCACCGGGAACTAAAACACAAGGAAGCAACGTGACTAGGGCAAAATCCCCAAAGTTGACGCGCAACCGTCATGAACTGAAGGAAGTTGAAAAGTGAGAGTCAAGGGAGATTTCGTTAGGAGAATTTTCACCGGCTAGCTTGGCGATATGTTTGACTAGTCTACCACATTTGGCGAAAAAAAGTATTTTTGCTGGAATCGCCACTACACGGATCAAGCCGGTAATGCTTGGCTTAAGATAGATTCCAGACAGATTAGCAACACATGCATTAGAAAAAAAAATTATTTCCGTGTTGGCAAACAGGCACATAAATTTTATTTATTTTTTAAATTAATTTTTTAAGGCAGAAACATTTTAACAGTCTAATATCATAAGTAAAAAATAAAAATCGTATACCACAGGTTTCATGCAGGATTTTTAGCATTTTTTTTTGATAATGCTAAGTGATAATTTGATAAAAAGTGATGTAAATCTTGGACATGATAATTTAAAAGTTAAAAAATATTTACATGCTGTACTGTATTTCTTATTTTTTTCAAGAAAATTCAATTTTATTTATCTCAAAATAAACATTTAAAAATGACAAAACTGTTAAAGTAGACAGAATTCTAATGGGTTACAATTGAAATTTTACTAGTCATTGAACGCATGAGTGCTTGAATGCACAGAATTCTTGAAAAAATTTATGACAAATGGTAAATATATTGCAGTTTTTCTAATTATAAATTCCGGTTTTTCTCTCAACATTTTGTCCATATTTATTCACAAATATCAAAAGATTCATATGTTTTAAAACAAGTAGTTTAATTTCGCACACCTCATCAGGCTTATCCCACTAAACTAAAGTCAAAACGAGAAGACAGAAAAGAGAGATTGCATTTGATAGCTAAATGACAAATTCAAAATTTTTTAAATAAAAAAGAGGTCTAAATAATTTTAAGCTCAAAGTCCAAGCACTGGATAAAATGTATTTTTGATAGAACACACTTCAAACAAATACTGTGAACATATCAAGAATAAAGCTTCAAACAGTGGATTTGCAAAAAAAAATCATTTATCTCATGCATAACAATAGAAGTGTTTAAAAACAAGTTTAAAAAAACCCGTCCAAGTAGATATATCACACACTGTTAGGCTAGATTTATTTCGGATTCATTCATAATATCAGAAAAATCAAGTTTCTCTCAGTAGTTTTTTTTCGGAGAAAGTATTTAGATACGAATCGCATACTAAAAATACGAATTATTTTTTTCATATACGAATATTTTAAAAATCTTATCTCATCTCACAATCTTATCAGCGCCACCTCAAAAATCTTATCAGCGTCACCTCACAAAATTTTGAAGTATCAGTAGATTATCATCCTATGGCAGCAATGCCAGTACTTTAAAATTTTACTAGAAGGCGCTATATAACATTGTCAACATGAGAGTAGATAGAAAAAGGATCTAATATTTAGTTATAAAAAATAATTATATATATAT
>JAPMOR010100653.1:423799-460587 GCA_026543865.1 Argiope aurantia | reverse complement strand
AGAGAAGTGGCAATTTGCTTTGCATCTTTAAACTAAAATATTCTTTGAACAGAATACAAACTAAAACTTTAAAATACTTTAAATATATAATATAGAGTATATCATAAATTTGTACATATTTTTTAGTCCCATATTGTTTTGAAATGCATTTCGGAAAACTTATTGCTTTTCCAAAAAAATTGAACCCGATCTCGAATATATATACTACCATAATAAAATTAATAAAATAATCTATTCTTCTCTTCCACAGTTGTATATACTTTCCAATGTTTCTATCAATATGATTCTAAGATTGCATTCAGAATAAAAAAAAATTGAAACTATTTTTCCTATTTTAAGTATTTGAATGAAACTGTGAACTAGTTACTAAATATTCTACACAAATTAATATTATGTTCAAGAAAAAAAATTAATTCTGAAATTAATAAAAACATATTTGTTGAGAAAGTTAAAAAAGGCTAAAATCTGCCGACGTGAATGTTCTCGTTATTATTTTCATTCGTAATTTGATGCGTCAGTTTATTACATTTTCCATCTATTAGATTAAACAATGCTTCCTTATAACAAACTTTTTTACGATTTTAATTGTATCCTAAAGTATGGAGGCAGTAGGAAGAGTGGTAATTCATTATACATTTAAAAACAATGCAGATAAAAATCTTCAGAAAAATTTAAATGGCAATAAAAAAATAAGTACAATTGTGATGAAAATTAATCCTTTGAATCTAACTATTCTATTCTATCAAAGAATTAATAAAACTGAAAGGAGATCAGATTTTAGATGACCAAAATAGAGATCAGTTCTGAATGCTACAGTAATTACTTTCCGGGCATATTATTTTTGCGCCAGTGCGAGTTCTTTTAAACAGGGAAATGAAGCTTTTAATAAAAATTGACCGGTATTTTGATCACTATTACAGAAAAAAACTTTTTATAAAAAAAATTCTAAACATTCCTTGAAATTTTGAACTTAACTTGTTTTATTTTCAGGTAAATTTAAATTTTAACATTGATTCATGAAAAAATAATTTAAATGAGCGCACTTTCCAAGCTGCATTTTGTAAAGTTTTCAGTCGATTACGATACCAATGATGGATGATTTCATATGATTTGGACTTGGTCAAAAATCTCTCACTGAAAAAAAAAAGACGATAATCTTGCTTTTAGAGTTATTAAAGTGATCAGACTTTAATATTTAAATATATCGAAAAGTCGCAACATAAGAATTGATCAATAAAGCTTTTGCATCTTTTAATTAAAGGATTCATCTTACGTTACCAGAGATCCCGGATTCATTTGGATCGCCGCGATTTTTGATTATTTTCTCGGATTAAAAAAAATGTATAGATTTTATTTTTCAGTAAATAGATCCTATTAAAAAATTTTTTTATAAAGAGCTTAGTTGCATTTCGTTTTTTTTAAATAAGATGTGTTTTATAATTCTAATTATACATGGAATATTTTATACGTATTTTATTTATAATTTAGTATCATAATTTCTTTCAAAGGTAATATTGCCTGCTAGTATCTGTGTTAAAAGGCCCAGTGGTGACGAGTGTGAGATTAATGCACCGAAAAGCAAATCAGGTTACTTTATCTTTTTAACTAAAATAGATTGATATCGAAAACTCAACTCCACATTTCTGTATTTTCCTGCACATTAATTACACAATTACATTCAGGATTGAAATAGGATTCAATATGTCGAAATAAAGAATATTATAAGAAAGACAAATTTTCCTCAGGAAAAATGGCCGATTGTAGCCAATAACAGGGCAATTTTTTCATAAAAAAGATGAAATTTGGTTCTTAGTAAGCAATGGCAGTTAAAATTAGCTAAAAATTCAAATATACGATAGTTAAGGCAATCAATTTTGCATATATATGAATATTTAATAGTTATACTAAATTAATAAGTTCTTCAAACATGTTTATTTTGTAAAACTTTTTATAAGGTGGGATAAATGAATCACGAAATAATTCTTCCTTTAGGAGAAAGCAAGTTGAGGCAATTAATATAACTAAATGAATCACATTGCTACATGAAACACTCAGATTCAAAAGAATGTACGGGATTAGTATTAATAAAAATGTTTCCATATCGTGTACTTTATCTAAATACTGCCTATAAATTTATTTTGAATATAAATATCATTATTTTTTTCTCATTTAAAAATATTGATTTTTTTTAAATATTAATGTAAAATTTTAAACATCTTGAGTTCTGTTTGTATAGAGAGATTATAAAAATACCACATAAGTATTAAAATCTTTATTTATTAGTGCGATTTCTATCTTTTTTTATGTGTTTTTCCTTTGCATAAAGAAGGAAATTCTAATATTCATTTTATTTTTTACATAACAAACAGCAGAATTTAATAAACTTGGATATGAAATAAATGTAATATGGAGAAGAATGAAGGATATTAGAAAAACTTGATTTAAAAAAAAGAGGTCATTTTTGGATTATAAAAAATATTACAATCATATAATATCAAATTATTCTTTAGAAATAGTCACTCAAAATGGACAACTACATTATTCTCTCGTACATTCTTAACTTAATAGAATTTATTTTATATTTATTCAAAAATAGGAATCAGCATTTTTTGGATTAAGATCTAAAATAAATCTCATAGATATTTATTTTGAATGAAACCTATTTAATTATTGATTCCACGTAAGACAATCCTGCAGCAACACCATTATTGCTATATATAATTTGAGTTATTCGTTATATTCCAAAGAACAATTCTTAAGATATTTTCTATTTATTAAAGAAAGAAAGAAACTTGTAAATAAACATAATGTCTTTCAAAAGCTTTAGAAGTTGTTTTAATGCCATTGTTATCACTTTTAATCTTTTCAAACTTTTCAACTCGTTTGTATTTTGTACTTTTCAGAATATTCTCAACGTTTCTTAATGCCATTGTGTTGTTCCTATTATTTGCTTGTTCTTTTACTACATAATTTATTGTTAAACAAATTATTCGATCGACTGCATATTCAAAATCAATTCTAGTAAGATTTCTACTTCTGCAAAACCGAGGTTTCTTTTAAACAAAAAAAAATTCTTCTATCATTTTATGATCATGGGACTATTTTATATAAGATATGTCATATAATATAATATTTTATATATGAAGTAAGATATTTTATATAAGATATATAGAAAATACTCATAGCCTAAAGAAACGAATACATGATAAAACTTGAGTGCATATTTTCTTTAAAGCAATAAGGAATATAAAAAAAACTAAATATAAAATCGTCAGATGGAACCTTACGAAAATCTATAAAAAAATAATCCACAGAAATATAAATGCCAATAATTATAGGTGTGAAGAAACTCTTAACGGCAAAACATTAATAAAATTTTTAAAAAAACATACAGTATTTATAATAAGAAGACGGTTTCTCACGAAATTGATGATCATTGCGATTTAGATGATTCCCAAAGGGTTATTTCGATTTCCAGTTGGCAATTGAAATAGCATATATATCTCACAACAAATTAGTGATATTTAAAGAGGCGTTAAAAAGACTTATTTCCTCATTCGGAAGTCAGAAAATGAGGAAATGACGGAAATCAATGAAGAAATAGTAATTGATGAACATTTCACTCTATAATAATTATAAAGTGAATGACATTCAGAGTATGTAATTTTATTTCATCGGACGATGCGAATTACTAGACATTAAAAATTCCACTTCATGTGTCTTCCATTTATTGCTTCTATGGAAGATGGACTGACACTTATGGAAATATATAACATGCTGACAGAAATAATAGCTACCGACTTCATGAATGGACGCATAGGCATTAAATTCATGTCTAGAAAGGATTCAGATAGTAAAGTTATTAGATTTAATAACGTCAGATCTTAAAATAATAAGATGTAAAAAAATTTTAAAGGATTAATATTATATTGTTTATATTGAATATAACATAATAAAAGTGTATAATATTTTTTTATTTATTAATTAAGTGTATCGAATGTTATATACGAAAAAGTAATTCAACTAACTCCAAAAAATTTAATGCTTATTTTGAAAGAAGTTTGCTGCCTTGAATTAAAAGCAATATTGACATTAAATGCTTTATCATAATTAGAGATATCAAATTAATCAAGGTAGATTAATTTTTAGCCCTACTGATAAGTATTTAATATATGAGTAAGAAATTAAAGTATAAATTTAAACAAAATTGGATAAATATTTAGAATGTTATATAATAGTCAAATAGAAGGAAAAAAAACTCTCTTAAATTATCACTTCAGAAGATCGTATTAATATATTAAATAGATAATTAATGTTATTCATAGATATTAAAACACTTTTAACTAGATAATTAAAAGATTTAGATAATATCATAAGGCTAAGACAAAGAGAAAGTTTTAATTAGGATTTGGGTATTAAAATGAGCGAATGAAATGAAACCTTATAAGGATTGCTTATTTTAAAGAAAAGGATTACAAGTAGTTAAATATCAGCATGAACTCCTATAAAGAATAAGCTGCTATCATATTTGTACTGTTACAGCTGAATGTAATCTATTTTTATCTATTACTTTAATGTAAATTGTGATAAATAAATATAGCTAATAAGTTTATAATATCTGTTAAATAATTTGAACTCCATGCATGGGAAGACCAGTTTATACTTATATAAGCGATTAGCCTAAATACAGGGATGTGAAGATAAATTGGTAATTCTGAGATATTGTTTTTAGTATCGTAAATTTTACAAAACAGCCATTGTCTTTCATTTATTACTTCGAAATACAAAGAAAAAAAATTTCGTACATTCACGAAAACACTAAATAGAGAATTTATTTTGCAAAACTTTCTATAAGAGAGTAAAAGATTGAACTCTCAATGCATTGATACAAGATTATCAGAACATAATAAAGCTTCAGATGGTTTTAGGAGAACACAAAAATATAAAATAATTTATAGTAATAATTTCTTAATTTATCTTTAAATGGATTCCTTCTTTAAACTGATCTTCTTTGGCATATATTTTTACACTTTTTCTTTTTTTACGACTAATTTTTCAATATCTATTAGAAATTCAGACTTCTTCAAAAATTCAGGCATTATACTATATTAACTGTTTTCCTACTATAACTATAATATGTTATCTTCGCGAAACAGATAACGAAAGTATAATAGGTCAATAGAATGATTTTATAAAAGGTGACAATAAATTTCAGCGATTTTGCCAGAGTACAATATTAAAAAAATTGAACAATTCTTCAGTTTCGTTATTCAAGTATAAAATATATGAATTAAAAATATTTACATTAAAAAAACAAAAACAAATTCCTCCTTATAAATGAACCAAAAATTAATAAAAATTGATTAGATAAGAGATAAAATGCAATTAAAAAACTTTTTTTTCTATTACCATTCAACAAAAAGAACAATGCTGCAATTTGCAAATGATCTATAATCAATTCTTCAGCTTAATTATATTTTTGGAAGTTGAATATTCAAAATATAAATTAATCATTGTGTTATGAAGTAGTTGAAATGCCGTTTTTAAAAAGAGATTTCAGTTACAATATGTTATAAACTTGTTGAAATGACTTTTTAGAAACGGAATTTCAGTTACAATATGTTATAAAGTTGTAGAAATGACTTTTTAGAAACGGAATTTCAGTTACAATACGCTATTGTTAATAAAATAGATTATGAGAGAAAAATTATTCAAATTTTTATTCAAAATAAATCATTGCGTTATAATATGAATACTAAGCCTCTGAAATAAACAAAAAATTCATAAAAACTACAATATAGATTTTTAGAGTTTTCAAGTTTAATTTTAGCTCTCGATTCCACTTATTAACCCTTTCTAGGGCCTGGGAAGTATGCTTCCCACCAAATTCATCAATCTTTGTATGGGATTATGTAGGTTAGCACATGTTTTCACAAATTTTTCAATAAGACAGAAGCTTAGATGCTTCAGTTTCTTATTTCAAAGAAAATGGCGTGCCTTGATTTTTACTTAATTATCAATTAACAAAAATATTTAATAAATTAAATTAAATTTATCTAATAAGCTAAATGAATCCCTTTTCTTAAGGCAAACTCAATCCTAAAAATATTTTAATATACCATGAGCAGAAAAAAGTGGCCCTTTAAAGGGTTAAGGTACAACTTGACATTATGCATCAATTTTAAATTATAATTAAAGTAATGACATAAATATATTTTTTATTGGCTGTCACTTTTAAAATATCGATCAAAGCTTCTTAAGCCTTTTTGTTCTCCATTGTTCTATGATCCACACTGAACCAATCTTTTTACGATTTTAAAATGAAAAAAAAAAATACTATTTCTCTAAGTTAAATGCGAAACTAAATTATGATTGTTAAGAAAACTTCATTTAGAATTTGTTAATTAGAAATTTTGAAACAAAATGTTGAGTTGGCTGATTTCTTTACTGTTATTAATTTAGCATATAAATAAAAAATGATCTAAGTCAAGAAAATTCTATAATTTTTTTATGCTCTCAGTATTATCATATACAATTCCATTTGAGATTCCAACCCTAAGTTTGCGGAATCTATGGCATAATTCTAGTCGATATAATAATTGGTGATTTTATGTGACTTGTTTTCGAAATATCTTTATTTCTGAGGAGATTGTGCTACCTAACCTTTTGCAGTAACCTGTTCACAAGTGATTGACATTTAATAATGTAATGCGTAAATATTATTTCACTTCCTGAAGTACTAAAATTTTCCCTGGGTAAATCTTCCAACAGGAGATTGTTACAAACAGTCTGCTCATCAGAGTAACCTTGTACTTGAGAACATAATTAGTATGCCTATCGTTTCCTTGGAGGAGAATATTTGTGATCTGCGTCACAGATTGCATATTTCGTGAGTGTGAAGTTAATTTCGTGCTTCTGAATGTGAGATGAACCATGTTTTCTGTGGTGTTTTTCCCACAGTAAATTGTTTTTTTTTTTTTTTTTTGCACTGTAATGTAAAAAGTCAAATCATCTGTGTAATTATCAAAATGCAAATGTTAATTTAATCTTCTGATCTAATATTCTGGTTAGAATCAGAACTTTTTTTTCTGCTCTGTTTGATAGGCAGTTTATTTTAATATCGCTAAATCATAAATTATGAAAGCATACGGAGTTTTTACTTTTATAAACAATTCTTCAGAAGTCATAAGACCGCATTATTTTTTTTTCAGAAAACACCTTTTTTCAATCTCAATATTCAAATTTCAACCACTTTATTTTCAAGAGAGCTTTATTGAAAGCTTTAAAAACCATTGAATATGTTGCGTAGTATGAAATGAAAATGTATAAAATGAATTAGCTACTACAAAATTTAATGATAAATCAGTCTAAGTAATAATTAAATATCTTTACCTGTACTAATAATAAAGATGTATGTATGTTCGGGCGCGCGCATGTGTGTGTTAGCGCTCTACAAGTCAGATGGTATGACCTACAACTGCCAAATTTGCGCATATATAACTTGGAGAGTGAAAGTGAGAACTGATACCTCGGAGCGATTTTTTAAACTTTTTAATTACAATTTTAATTAATTAAAACTTAAGTTGAATTTTAATGTTTTCTTGCAATAACTTCCAAAGCTATGACATCATAAAAATAATTTTTATATTATCTTACATTCAAAAAATTATATTTTAAATAATACCAACTTAATAGTTGTGCAAATTCTTGAATTTTGGTAATTTAAAAAATATATATATTTCACTAATTTGCTACAACAGATTACACTGTTGCCCTGAAACTTAAACTCTTTTCATTATATCATCAAATATCCAATAGCGTGATTTTTCTTGCATTGGTAAAAACTAGAGAAGATGTAAGGTTTAAAATTTGTGTAGTTTACATGATGAGTAAGAAAATAAAGTTAAAAACTGCGAAATTTAGATGAACCGCATATTTATATTTTTCATCGCTCTATAATGTTATGGAACTGAGCTGTATTAGAAAAATTTATATACACAATGAGCATAACATACATAAGTCAATTAAAATAACAGGGCATCTCTGGCAGTTTGATGAAATTATGGTTAGGAAATTATATCGAAACGATTTATCTAAAATTAGATATAATTATTATACTACATATTGGTTCACATATATTATATAAAATGTAATATTGTGTGAACCACCTTGTCGCCAAAGACGACTAACAAATTTACCCACGTTTCGTCGTTGATTTAATCCATTTGCTTCCCTTATATAGATTTGTGTGATTAAACTTCAAAAATTATAATTTGCGGGGCAAATCTTACAGACAATTGCGACAAATTCGAGTTTGAAAAGGTAAGCATGTATGAAGCATAGCAACAAGTTACTCTATATGCTGCAACTATTTCATCCAGGGCTAAATGCTCGTTGCGTTAGCACGAGTTCTCTGAACATATGCGTCATGATAACACAAATTATTAATACTAAATACTTCATTTCAATCAAAATAATGAATTTGTTATTTATATAATCATTCTTGAAAAAAAGAAAGAAAAAAGACTTTGAACACTGGATCTGGATTGTGAAGCGAGTTCCTTTGCCATTCACCGTTTTGTCATTTGGCAAGACTTATATCATGTTAAGTCCTATAAGACTTCGGCCTTCGGCAACTACTTCAACGAAATTTAAAGGAAAGCCTGATCTTTCAGAGTTTATAAAAACAGTAGATTGATTTTTTTATGAAATTTATTATTCATCGTTAATAACTTGTACATTCATTATTATGTACGTATGATTTTAAAATTACGTAGTGGGTGAAGAAAATTCAATTTATCAGAAATCTCCAAGTTAAGCAACAAAATGTTTATCCATTGGGGAGTTGACAGTATGGGAAAAATAAAATATACATGTGAATTTAATATATTATAGAAACTGGTTAGAAAGAGTATTTCATAAATTTCATCCATTTCATCTTCACAGACGATGAAAATTAATCGAATTAGTAAGGAGTCGCAAACAATTCGTCCTTGTACAGAGGTGATATTATTTGGTCATTAAAACGCTAATGATGCTAGAAGTAAAAGTACTCGAGTATTCTGAATTAAAAAGAGAAAAATATTTTTTCAGAATATTCCTTTTTCGAATTGTCCGACATCAATTTGTTGAGAGTAGTTCTTGACGGAGGTATATCAAACAAATGCTGAAGAAAACGCCTTCCATATTGTGCATCGTTTTAAATATTCAAACAGTATATGCTACCTTTTCCCAACGACTAGAAAATCAAATATGTAAATTGATTAACTAGTAAAAAATCTTTGTAATTAACAGCTACAATTTGTAATGTAAATATAGATGAAGTATTATTTCACTAGATTTTAATTTACTTCATTTAAAACGAATCAATTTAGGTAATGTTTGGTGACATTTTGTTCTTCTAAATCAGTTTTTTTTCTTTTGTATATCAGTTACTGCAAATAAATCTAAAATATATTCCGAATATTTCGAAAGACTAATTCTCTAAGCTTAAATGGAAGATCAGCAATGCTAAAATAGAATTTTTCTCTGTATGAACGTATACATGGAATCGTCCTATCAGTTTTCTAGAGAGACTGTTTGGCCTAAAGTGAATTTATTATAAGCAAAACAATATCCGGACGAACTTTGAGGTTAGTAAGGATCTTTTTTCGAGTCATCCTGTAGAATTAATATTTTATACAAATGGAAAATTTGAGTATGTGCATAGTTATATAATGCCGAATTCCAATTAATCTGCATCTTTAATTTCCTTCAATAAATATTTTTTAATTTGCGATTTTTTATTTGAGTCTGAATTGTGTCTTTTACTAAGATTTGTTAAACAAAAAGTAAGTAATACATTTTTCAAAAAACAAATTTTTGTCATTCGGATTGCGGCAATATATTCTACAACAGCGAATTTTTATTTGAACGTAAAAAAGAAAACAGTTTAGTTCTTCATGAAATCCATATGCATATTATTTCATCTAGAACTATTAATTTAATCTTTTCAATCGACAACGAATCTTAATTTAAATTAACCAGAATAAAAGTAATTTGCAAAAATACTCCGTCTCTATTTTTTTGTAATCAATGTATCCTATTCACTCATTTGTATAAATATGCCTGATTAAGAACTTAAAATTCATAGATTAAAATGTTTAAATGCAATTTTCTTATCAAGTATCTTATTGTTTCATAGTGTTTTGAAAGGTTGCTATGCAACCGGATTCGTCATCTGTTTATACTCAGCCTATTTTTACTTCTCTGATCTAGTTATCATAGCGTGTTACTTGAAGTTCAATGCTGAAATTTAGTTTGAAACTGTTTTGAGGCTTTTGCACACAACATACATTTATAGAAGCTGTCGTGCATGAACAGGAAATCATGAAGAAACCCAATTCACTCTTTAAAATACCGTGTTAAAATTGTGGTTAAATTATCAAGATATAATTTGCTACATCGCCGAAGTCCATAAAAAATATTCTCTTGATGTTCGCCGACCTTATGCTTGACTTCCAAGAGTGGGTCCCAATTTGACACGCATTTTTTTCGTTTCTAAGATTTCAAGAAGTTATTTTTCTCCTTTTGGCATGATAACTCCTATTTGTCTGAGAAACGACGTAGATATTTTATTTGCTATATTTATGGAGTTATTATTATTATTCCTTTATGACTTATTTTTCCCCAGATTTTCACTTTTCTTGGATTTTATTCTTATCTTCAACTGCATAATGTGAATTCAACAATTTGCGATAAAACTTTTATGAATAAAAGTAGAGGGTGATGAAAGAAGGGAGGAAGTATAATATTATATAAAGCGTGGGACATTTTTTAAATTTAAAATATTAATGCGCCAGAAATATTTTACTAATATGGCTGAAATGTAATCTAAAAATATGAACTATAAAAAATAAAATATAATCTATATGATATATATATATAATCTAAGAATACATAATATAAAACAAAAGGAGGGATGTGTTTTATAATCATGACTAAATCATTAATTTCTGAGCTAATAGAGATAAGTATAAACTCTCAAATAGAAAAATACTTTAAATGACTCAAATATAATTTGAGTTGTTGAAATCAATAAACATATTTCAGGAAAAGTTAAGATCTAAATTTTTATGCAGTTCCTCGATATTATCAGTCATATTTCTTGTATGTTATTAGGCACGGAAACTTTACGTTGGTTATTTGACTTTGATTTTACCCAAATTGGGGGGGGGGGGGGGGGAGTGAAAGAGATAATGATATGCAACAATATATTGGAACATAAAATACGTTTTTATCTAAAAAATATAATCAAAAAGTAAATGCAAATCAGCAGTAGACAAGAATAGCTGAAAGTAAAATACGTATAGTTCCGTAAAATAATTATTTGCTCATCCTTCTTCTGTATGTAAAGTCATTTAAAAGTAATAAGCATGGAATGAAACAGTTACGAAATTAAATTGATAAACTGTCAATTTAAGCAAAAAAAGTTTAAAAAAAAGATTTTTTTCTACTACTAAAACTGCCTAAGTTATGAATCTTTAGACTTCAATATTTTAAGCTAAACAATTATCACTTAGTAGAAAAGCTATGCATTGATTGTAATATTTTTCTTGACGCGGTCATTGAAATATGTTTATAGTCTAAAATAACGACTTTTAATTTCAAAAAAGTGAAACATTTTTTTATTTAAAATGTTAATGTGCCAGAAATATTTTACGAATATGACTAATAGAGCTGAAATAATATTAATAGCAGCAACATCATTTACAGCAGCAATAATAATAATATATTGAGGCTCTAGGTTTAAATTCCTTGTGTGCCAACAAGCATAACACAGGGCTTACAAATCTAAGTAAAATCAATCAACTGTGAAAGGAAGTTTCAAATGGAAAAGATACTAGTACAAATATAGATCAAAAGGGGAAAATGTAAATCAAAGGGAAATAAACATGAGTAATATAATAAAAAAAACAAAAAAATTGCTCACAAGCAAATAGAAATATTCTGAAATTCTAAATATCGCAATGTTTTTAAAAGTGCATTTATTTCCTCAAACAGCGTAATCAGCTAGTAATTAATAATAAGTAAATAGTTCGCCTTGTTTTTTGCACCATTTAAAGTTTTTGTAGCAATTGTAAATCTATTTAATTATATCTAATAGTTTTGAAATTAGCTATTGGATATATATTAAAATAAAGCTCTGTATACTATTTTTTGATGAAATCAACATCAGTACTCAAATTAAATTATAAAATTATCTATCAGTAATTTGGGGGGGGGGGCTAATTCATTTTTAAAATCAAGTATATTTTGAATTCGAATTTCTGAATTTTCCGTTATTTCTGGAAATTGTTGAGAAGAAAGTTCAACTGAATATGGCATTCTTCGAAAATTTGGATCAAGTTTATGATGAACATATAATTAGCAGCTTTTATTTATAATCATTTTATACAACTGCATGATTCTCCTATGATTACTCAATCTTTACTCAAATCTTTTTTGAAAATCAATATTCTTCTAAAATGAACATTTATCTAAAAACAAAGATATTAAATTGTATCAGAATTTTGTTTGATTTGCAAACATTTTGCTGCATTTAGGGAATTATATTAAACTAAATAATACTGAATTTCACATCAAGAATGACTAAAAAAAATTCAAAAATGAATACATTTGTAAAACTAAATAATAAGTATGGTAAAGCAAGATAAATAATGCAAATAATGCAACATTCAACTATCAAAAAGGTTTTAAATAAGACTACTGCAACAAGCATTTTTTTATATTTTCAAGAGAATAATAATAAAAAGTAGAGAAATATAAGTAAGAAGTATTAATACAAGGGAGTAATTATATTTTCAAGGGAATAATAGTAACATAAGCCGAGGAGAAGTGCTAAATGTAGGAAATCTCTTATGATCAGTGAAAGAAAAAGTAAACATTTAACATTTATAGAGTAAACATTACATTTATAGAGTAGTTCATTCTTATTAATAATATTTATTTCAAATAAATATCAAATATAAATTGATTCATGATTCTACACTGCTTTTAAAAATCGATTTTCCACGATGTAAGAAAAGGAAAGTTAAAATATTGTGAAATACATTCGTTTCGTTTGATTATCTTACATAGTGTAGATAGCGAATTACCAAATATGTTTATGTTGTATGGTGTAAATGTTTTGCTCTGTATGAAAGATTTAAAATCTAGTAATTAGTATTGTATTAGCAACATTATTCTAAATGAAAAACAATTTCCGCTTCTAAACGATATATAAAATCCAAATTAGACTTGTACTTAGATTTTTATTACTTATATCGTCTATCTGTCTATCAAGTTTATAAATATCATCGAAATTATTTTATCTCTCCTTCCACTGTAGATGACAAGTTTTTGTCCAAACATCTCACTATTGCACGTGTCTCAATACTAGAAAGCATTCTTTTACAATTTTATTCTCGTGCTTAAAGCAAGTAGCTATTTATGATTTTCCTCCAACTTTTTTTTGATGACTTGAACTATCTTCTGTGGTTCTAAATGGTGAAAAGATAAAAAAAAAAATCATTAACTTAAATATGAGGATTTTGATATTGGAAACAGATAAGAAATTTGAAGAAAATCAAACAATTGCAAATGTCAGAAAAATATTAAAGTAGGCAACGTAAATGTGGTATAATACTCTATATTCAAATAAAGATGCAAGAACAAATTTTGGAATGTGGGTTTGTTTTGATAAAAATTATATCATCCATCTTTTTTGTACAAAAATATCAAAGTTTTAAGATAAATAAATGACGAAAATTCAATAAAAGAATTTGTATGCAGATCGAAAAATTTGAATAAAGAGAATTCCAATTATTCAATGCGTGATTCTGACTTATATTTCATAAAGTATTTGAAAAGGAAACAAAATAAAAATACTGATTAAAAAGAAAAAAGTATTGAGTTTTGTTCTACATTCTAGAAAGTAGGAAAATTAGAATTTTTTTCCTTATTCATTTACAAATATAGTTTTAATAATAATTTAATTTAATTAGAATGACAGGAAAAATGATGAAGAAATTTTTATTAAGGAAAAGTGTAGCAAGAAATAGTTTTAACAATGAAAAGCATTTAAAAAATTGATATGTAATAAAGAGAAAAATTATTTTAGCTGATTCAAAAGATATGTGAGTTCATATTTGAAAAAAAGCAAAGTAATGACGGTGATTCAGGCAATTCATCGAACAGTTCAAATTTAGTCTCAATCAACCAGAACTTGTTTTCAAATTTAAACAAATAACATGTCACAAAATCGTTACGAAAAGGGCAATTTGTTTTCACAATTTTTCATACAACTAAGTTACGAACAGATGTTTTAAAACTAGTTTCAATACAATAATTTGTGAAGTGACTAAGTCAAACCACAGCACTAAGATAAGAAGAGTAGAAAAAGTAAACGAATAGTAATAAAAGTATGATTTATATTCATATTAATTTGAGAAAGGATTCTGAAAAGACATAAATGCTATTTTTAAATTTTTTGAAGACTTAGAATTATTTACAATTAGCTTATGAAGGACATTTTCGAAAGAACGATTATCACAGAAATAAAAAAACATATTTTGAATATTTTGACGTGAAAACATTTTTTTTTTACAATTTTGAAATAAAAAAAATAGTTCAAGTTGAGTTTGAAAATTATCGTTTGCAATTAAAAAATGAATGAAACATGCGATGCCATTTGTCAAGTATTTGAACTTATCGAAGAGTGTTTTCTTATTGTAAAGTACATAATATAAGATAGATCAAAACTTTTAAATATTAACTCGTATCTTGAGTAAGGAAGAAAAGTTTTGGAACAATTCTAGGAGCCACTATTTTCAACTCAGACACGCTCTGCAACAGTTTCTGGAAAGAAGGGTTCATGACCTTTCTGACAGTCTCGTGAGAGTTGTTTAGGCTTCAGGCGGCCTTAAAATAATAACTTTCCTTTTATAACTTTCTTTCACTCTGTAGAAACTCAAGTTTATATAATGCAGCCTACACATTTTGATTATACGTTACATTATGAAAAACAAAGGTTGATTTGTTTACGAAAAAATTTAGATAATTAATGTAAATTGCGTCAGATGCTATTTATTATTTTTTAATATAGAATGTCAGAGAATAAAAAAGTCTGCTTTTGTTAACTTAAATTTTTAATAAAATTATTTTTGAAATTATTTATTCTGTTTAGAGGTTAAGAGATTTTCTAGATGGAGAATATATATGAAGCATATTTACCCTAAAAATAATCTTCTATAATTTGAAGAATCAATTTAAGAAACTCAGAAACAATGATGAAATAGAAACACAGACAAAAACACACAAAAAATTTTTTTAAGTAATTTAATATAATTCATAGCTGCTGTAATCAAATGAGAAGTTTTATCCAAAGATAATTCAATTATTTAATGTCTTGCACTGACTGTAATATATGAATCAATTAAGCTGGAAATAAAAGATGTTGCTGAAAGAAACTCTAATTAATCAAATCAACAAGTAACGAAATATTTCAAGATAAAAAAAAATATATCAAAAATAAGTTCCTTATTTCTTGGTAAACTTTTCTTTTTTACAATTCAATAAAAAAAGTAATCCCACTAATTTAAATTTAAAAAAAATTAAGTTAAACATAAAAAGGAAAAAAAATTATGAGGTATTTATTAAATATGGAAACAGGAAGGTCATATGTAGATTAACTAATTTTTCTGAGGTTGAAAAACTGATTTGCATTACAATTAATTTGAACAGTGATTACACTTCATTTATAATTATGAAATAAAGTGTTCACTATTTTATACATCAACTTTCACCTATGGATCATATTTAGCTTTTCATATAATAATGTACCATCCATGCTGCACACATTTTCGAACTGTTTTTACAATAAAAGGGACTACAATGATATCAGTCATATCCGCTGTAACCTATTATCTTCAACAGATTGGCTGAGGGGTGAAATAAATTGTTAATTTAAAAAAAATTCTAATTGCAAAGAAATGTTGTGAGTTAATACAAAGGAAATGCAGAACAAAATCGCTTCAGAAATGCTAAAAATATAGTTTGCAAACTCTCATTGAAATATCTAAGAATATTAATTAAAAATCATAATCATTCAGAATTAAAAATAAAAACAATAGCTTCTAATTTTTAAAATTTATTTAATGCTATTTTTTTCTGGAAATCCAGGGTGGAAATTATGAAGAGCCTGAATTAATTAAGTTATTTTAAACATTAAATCACAAATAAACAATGTTTAATTAATTTTTCTTTAATTGTGATTATTTAAAAATGATATTTTGTTTAAGCAAGATGATGCTTTTCAGTTGATCCCGCTTATCTCACGCCTGTTGGCCATTAAAAAATCATTTGTGTTGATATTTTTTCATTTAGCCTCATTTCTAGACTTTATTCAAAGTGTTTTACATGTGCTTTCCAAAGTATTCCATTTCTATTTTTGAGTACTTTCTAAATATACTTTGCCCATATTTTTAATATGATATAATTCTATTTTCAGTAATAAAATTATTTTAATAATAGGATTTTTTTTTTGCATCATTGATACAATAAATATCAGTAAAATAGAATCGATAAAAATCAAACAGATAAAAAATCATTATTAATGAAAATATAACTCCAAATTTTCTCCAAATAGAATATTTTCAATCTCTAAAGATGAAAAAATTTAAAGCTCTACAAAAATCAGATTAAAATTTTCAAAAATTTTCCTTTAGGAGTATTTTTGAGAAATTAAAAAAAATGCATAAAAAAGTTGCTTTTAAAATTATTTTATTTCTATTAACTATTAGTAATTTATAAAAGGTCTTTCATAAATTCAAATAATCCTTCAAAACTAAAATCGTATTAATTCAGTTGAAAAATGTAAAAAAAAAAAAAGCTTTTTTAAACTCATAAAGAAATCCTTATTACTATATACGGGGTGGTTATAATTAAACTTCCTCCATAAACAGCATCCTACAACGCAAACGGATGAACAGATTGCAACGAAATTTGGTACATTGACTATACAGGAGATGTGCTCACGTAATTTCCAGAAAAAAAATTAGTCCTAAAATGTCCACCAGAGGGCTCCTTTTCCGGAAAACATCAAATTTAACACAATAAATGACCAAAACAAAATACAAAAACAATATTAACAATCCAGAACAAGAATTATGAGAAATAAAATGAAAATCCGGGAAAAGCTGGAAACTCTGTAACGCTTCACGTGCGAAGCTTCACAACTGAACAGTTACAATCTACTGTTGAACAAATTGCCCATCGACTTGAAATTTTGAAGATGAATGAGGGTGGTCATATGGAGCATCTTTCCCTATATTGTCCTGGACACGATTAACAACTGCTTCTCTTATGCAATTTCGTTCTTGTTTCTGCAAACTGTTTTTTCTCAAACAGCGTACTGTTATTTTTTCTTTACCTTTTCTTAATGTGGTCCGAGACTATGTGATCAGAAATTTGTCAATAAATGTTAATATTGTTTCTATATTCCGTTTTGGTTGTTCCTTATATTAAATTTAATTTTTTTTCTGGAAAAGGCGCCTTCTGGTGGACATTTTGGAACTTTTTTTTTTATTCCGTGAACGCATCTCGTGTGTAGTCTATATACCAAAATTTCGTTGCATTGTAGGATGCTGCTTATAGGGGAAGTTTAATTATAACCATCCTTTACTTCAAAATCTCAGATTTTTTTCCATTATTTTCCTAAAAATTGTTACAAGGTTTAAACTGTTTTATTAATTGCTATTGGCAAAAACAGTCTCTGCATTTAAAAAATACATACAGATAAGGAAATAAATAATACAAATAAAATATTTAAAATAATTAATAAAAAATTATAATTTTGGCAAATGATTTTCTAAATTATAAAAAAATTATTATTAATACATTATCGTTGATAATACGTTTTCATTATTCTGTATGTACACAAATTCTTTAATTTTTAATTTCGAACCAAAAGTTTAAAAATCCACATTATATATACATGATTTATTTACAACAGGGTTAATAACTACATTTTGTAAGTTTGATATTTACCTGCCAATAAAAACATTTATAAAACGTGTAGTGCTGGTCTTTCTGACGAATTCTCTTTTATCTATAAATGCTTATTAAATGAAACCATCCTCTTTTTTTATTCATAAATATTGTTTAATAGTTTATAATTACATGTATGATTGAATGAAAATCAAACCTATAAATCAATTCACTTGAAAGGATAAAAAGAGAAATTAAACTTGTTTGGCTTCATTATGCAGAGTTCACCTTTATTAGTCAATTGAGCATTATTTAAATGGTATTTTCTAAAATACTTAGCTCTAGTTCCATAGAAAAATAAATACCTCCAATTGCTTTTACGTACTATAGAACCATTTCAGAAGTCCTTAAAGACATTAAGGACTTCTGAACACCCAGAAGCGAAGTTCCCTCAATTTAAATGCCTTTTCATGCATGGAACTATTTCAATTCGTCAATTATGTAAAATTACTCCAACAATTTAATTCCAAATTTGTTGCATCAAATATTCATCGCAAAATATTCGCCATCAAAATATTTCTAGAGACTAGTTAAATAAATTTATTCAAATGAGTTAAAAAACGAAGAAAATTTATTTAAATTCAAAACACTGCTTCGCAGTATATCGATGTCTTTCTATATAGAATATTTCATAATAAAAATGTTCGATCATAATAGAAGTTCAAAAAAAATCTTTTGGAGCGGATGGAACGAAATGGAACTTCTTTAACTGTCTTTGATTTTTTTTTTATTTTCATTTACCTTTTCAAAAAAAATAATAATTAGATATACATTTAAGAGCGAAACAGCATAATATTAAATGATTTAATGGTGTCAATAGTTTACAAGAAAGCTTCACTTTTATATGATTTTAAAACCAATTTATTATGAAGAATTTCAATTCGCATCTAAGGCCTTTTTACTGAAAATTATGTTTTATAAATAGTCTTACATTTCTAAATAATTGTTTAACTTCGCCTCACTTTAAATTGAAACCTAAGTTCCTTTATTTTTAATGTAATAATTTTTATTTTATGTTTTTGTTATTTCATTTTACAAAACTTAACCTGCAGAAAACTAGTTTGGAATACAAAACATGGTTTGAATCTCTTTCAATAAATATATTAAATAATAAAAACATTCCTGGAAATATATATGGTGAATGTAGATTTATTAATATACTGATTTATTGTGGGATGTTATTATTAGAAACTTCATTGTATTTTTTTATTCAACGGAAAAAATGATAACTAATATTTTTTTATTTTTAATTTATGTCTTCTTAAATTTATATATGTATAATCATTTACTTCAAATATCGCCGCTTCAGTTTTATAATGAACCAGTCCAGTTTTATAATGCTTTCCCTTCTTTCGTTGTATGTTTAAATAACAAAATATTTTTAATATTCGCGGATTTCATATTAAAATTGGGCCAAATTAGCATATATTATTAAATTGAATAACATGTAGTGAATACCTATCATAAATCATATATCAGTAGGAATCTGTTAACTACAAGCTCCATCGAGGCTTAAGTGACGTAAATTTCGCAGTGCCCATCATCCGGGTATTGACACGCGCGATGCTTCTAAAAAAAGCTACTCTCTCCTTTTTTTTTTTTTCAGAACGCTCGCGCACTTGCCTAGGTGAAGCTTGTAGTCAAAATCCATTGTTTAATTTCTTAAGTTTAAAAGCAAATAAAATTATTTTTTAATATGTCGCAATAATTAGAGTCAATCACAATTACACGCAACTCTAATTACGACAAGCATTTCACCAAATCTACTATTACGAAAAACTAGATTTTATAAAGACTGCTCAAGAGGACGGCATTGAAAAACTTCTGAGAGCATTATATCATTATCATAACATGCTTTTCTAAGAATTTGTGATTAAAAAGATACTTAAAAACAAGAAAAAAAAGAGGTAATAAAATATTTTTTGTTATCATTGTTATATTGCATTATTTTTAACATTGTTACAGAATACCAAAATTCTAGCTTTATTAACATTGCTCGTAAATAAGTTCAAATATATTTAATAACTAATTGATTGGAATAAGAAAACTACTTTTATACTTTCATGGTTTTACTTCGAATAAAAAAAAATACTTTCATACTTTTGAGTTTTCCATTATTTTATATTACAAGATCACTTTTTATGAATTTAAAAATTCTGTTTTTAAACTATAGTTAGGAATGCATTTGAAATTTATTAAAAACACAAATCTTCACTCCAAAGAATATTTTTAAATTCATTAATGTCATAATTTTCAGATTTTTCATCTTTTCATTTAAAAATAACATTATTTATGATGGCAATGTATAAATTCTTCTAAATCATCAATGTTTTAAAATATTTTTTCAATAGATGAAATAAAGGCTGAAAGTATTAGAGCTTTTAAACACTTGGGCATTATTTAGTTACAAATACATAAAAGAATATTTGCGTCAGCTGCATATAAAAACAACAAATAAAAAAATTCTTAAGTACTTCACAAAAAAGAAGAGCAATTTTCCTCTTTGAAGGCAAAAAACACCTTATTTATGGGCCAGCATAAACGGTAACATCTTTTTCATTAATGCAATTTTTTTAAAGCAGCAACAATGTTAGATAATAAAATGACCGTAAATTAATAAAATAAATTTAATTACGTCTTCGTTATTTCAAAAGAATTTAAAGAAAAACAAATAAATAAAAGAACCAATTTAATTTTTATTGGCTAAGGTCTGTCTGGCAGAATAGTCCACATAAAAATCACTTCAATAGCAAGAAAAAGTCGTTAAATAACCAAAAAAAGCCACTTATTATGTTTGAATTATGTTCCTCCTATAGATAAACCAAACTGAGATAAAGTTGCAAATACAACTTTTTTTTGCCTATAAAGTCGTCTGAACTATTCACTATATTAAACAATTTTTGCATTTTTCAAACACGTTGTTTCAAGCATTTTTTTCCTTTGATATGTCTGAAAATGTAAAATATTTGTATTTGTGGTTTCTATCAAAACCTCAAGTTATTTGAACGAAATTTGCTACTCTTAAAATACTTCTTAATATGATAGTTTTGATTATACATTAATTTTTTTTGCTGCGTTACTTTTAAAGATATACATCTTCCTCTCACCAAAAATATGGTATGTCTTTTGAAAAGATTAACAATAAAATGAATAATTTAGTTGTAAGATATTCTCCTTTCTATGTGACAAACATTTGCTAGTAAAACACCCGCAAATTTAATTAATTCAGAAATAGATAAAAAGTTCTATTTAAGATTTCTTTTTTCAAAATGAAAAAAAAAATGATAAAGTATGTTTCAACCACTAATCCGAAACATCATAGAATGATCAAGAATTGATTCATTTACCTTCATTTTATTATTAAAATAAAGGTAAATTTATATTGTATAACAGTAACAACGTGTATACATATGCAAAGAGAAAATTAATATCGTCGCATGAAGCGAGAAAATAAAGCAGCGTTTAAAACAATGAGAAGTATTGAAAAAATATGCGAACATAATTTTTCAAAACAATCGAAATTAGAGAAAGAAAATTGTACGCAAATAAAATTGATATCAATGAAAATATTTTTTTTAATTTTAAAATAGTGCAAAGAAGAGTTTTGTACAATGATATGCTCCAAAGTTGTTGAAAGAAAACATAAAAATTCTGATGAATTATTAGTTAAATATCTACTTGAAATTTTGAGAAACTCTTTTCCTAAAAAGCAAACACTATTCAAAAAGTAATTACATTTTAAATTCGATCGTTCTAGGTGCAGCAGTCCGTTTAACGGATTGTTTTTGAATAATTTTTCATCATAAATCTTGCAAAACGCAATTTGCAGACAGTATTTTACACAAGAAACAATATAAAGCTAATAACATCTAATATATTTTGAAGTGGGCAATTTTGATAAAAGTAATAATCTATACTTATAATAAAGCTCAATGTGTGTGTGTGTGTGTGTTTTCGCTCTACAGGCAAGACCATTGAACCTACAGCTACCACATTTGGCACATGTATACCTTGGAGGCCGGGAATGTGCACCTGGTGGTTATTATTTTATTTATTTAAAAATTAAGCGAAATTTTGGCGTGTTTCTGCTATAACTTCTGAAAATATTACCGCACAAAAAAGATTTTTACATGAAGTTACAGATCAAAAATTTATCTTTTAAATGATACCAATGTTTTAACCTTAAAATTAAATTTCTATTTTTAATGAATTTTTAAATAAATATTTTAACTATATTTTTCAACAATTTTTTTCGTAAAAAATTAAAATTAAAATTAAGCACGTTTCGCATTCATTGGAAAAAATTAGCTTTTTTCAAAGTGTTGCCATCACATTGATTAAAGCTCCAATTGAAAATAAATTAAATGTTTTTGGAAATGAAATCTGCAAAAATATAATTTTCGGCACGTGTCTGTAGGAAATGAAACAAATATGAAATATTGTTTTTTCTAAAAAATAAATTCAAGAAAAATTATTTTATGATCTTTTACACTCTCTATAAAGGGTGTTTATTTAGTCCCGGACCCATTTTGATGTTTAAGGACTCGTAAAATAATGAAGATATAAACAAACTTATGGCATTTATTGATGGAATAACTCATATATTTTCCTTTTCAGGTTTGAATATTTTTACTTTTGTAAATATCGTCTGCGCGTGTGGTTAATTTCAGATAATTTCATTTTCCAGTCTAAATAGCTGTACTTTTCTACATATCGTCTGCTTAATAATTGCATTTTTCTCTCTTTTGTTTTTGGTAACTATTGAAATGTTATGTTTACTTTTGATGTGTTTGTTCTATGTAGTACTTATAATAAAGCTCAATGTGTGTGTGTGTGTGTTGGCGCTCTACAGGCCAGACCATTCAACCTAGAGCTACCACATTTGGCACGTGTATACCTTGGAGGCCGGGAATGTGCACCTGGGGGTTATTTTATCGAATTTTTAAATAGAATTTTATTTATTTAAAAATTAAGCGAAATTTTGGCGTGTTTCTGCTATAAATTCCGAAAATATTACCGCACAAAAAAAGAATTTTACATGAAGTTAAAGATCAAAAATTTATCTTTTAAATGATACCAATGTTTTAACCTTAAAATTAAATTTCTATTTTTAATGAATTTTTAAATAAATATTTTAAATATATTTTTCAACAATTTTTTTTCGTACAAAATAAAAATAAAATTTAAGCTGCTCGAGCACGTTTCGTATTCATGGGAAAAAATTAGCTTTTTTCAAAGTGTTGCCATTACATTGATTAAAGCTCCAACTAAAAATAAATTAAATCTTTTTGGAAATAAAATCTGCAAAAATATAATTTTCGGCACGTGTCTGTAGGAAAGGAAACATATATGAAATATTATTTTATCTAAAAAATTATTTTATGATCTTTTACACTCTCTATATTATTAATTCAATAAATCAGTTATATTTTAAGGCAAGTTTTGTTTAATATGAACAGGATATCCATTCAAATCAGGGCCACACAGCTGATTTGTAAACCTTTAGTAAGTCACAGATCTGCTAAAACGGTCTAAATGGAAAATGATTATATTTTATGTAACTTGATTTAATAAATGCTCTAATAAATAACGAATTTTTGATTTTACATTAAGCCTCTGCTGTGGAAATTACGAATAACAAAATGTTCTTAAACATTAATATTTTAAATAAAAAGAGTTAATTTCCAATCAACTAAATCAATCACTTAAACTGACTGATTTATGAAAATTTGAATATCAGTATTCAATAAAAAAAGGGTAATTTTAGATTTTCCATCGCTCGTTTCAAAGAAAATACGCCAATCAGCGCGCAGGTTTCTCAAATTTAATTGGACTAAGATTATGAAAATGTTGAGTTTTTCTAAAATTTTAACATTCAAAACTTCATAAATAAGTCTTAGTTGATCGTGGGAAACAGAAACATTCATTCATTTATTGAAAATTTGGTGTGCCCAGAATATTTCTCAGAATATGATACCTTACTGCATTAAATTTAGACTTCATAATTTTTGAAATATATTTATAGGTCGAAACAAAATATTACTATTGATTTCATTTCAATCCTTTTGAAAGCAAAACTAAAAACTGAATTTTATGCTGAATCTGAGAAATTTTTGTTGAATTATTGTTTTAGATATTACATAAATTATGTAAAATATTTTGTAGTTCAATAAGACTTAAATGCCGAGCGATTCTGTTTTCAATACTCATATTCAGTAATATTAATAATAAATAAATAACAATAAAGATGATAAATAAAATAAAACGCTTAGTTTTATTTAAAAATATCTTTATATTAATTGCAATTTCATCATTTCCATTTTAAATTAAAGTTGAAGTTTTACCGAAAATGACAACAAATTAGCAAAATATATATAGTAAATTGAAAGAAACGATCTAAACAACAGTATAAGTTTGGTATGACTATCAAAATTTGAAGATTATAAATGTTTTGTTTGAGAATCTATTAAGAGACCAGTTACTTAAAATATTTAATTGAAAATTGTAGTGAGCGGTAATACTGGCGAACCGGCTGGTCGCCAAAGGCGGCTGGTATATTATAAAGAAAAAAAAATCAATGAACGAACTGAAACTTCTATGATATTCCTTATATCTATAAAATAAACTCATCCGTGAGAAGAAATTATTACAAATTTCGTATATTTTAGACAAGTCCATTTTTTTCAAAGGAATCACTTTTTATTTTAAATTATGTTTATGTATGATAGCAGTTAAATTACTGCAGGTATCTAGCATTGCAAATATATACAACTAAATAATAAATACACGCAAAAACTGTTTCGAAATATATCCCATATTTTCGAGCAGAGTTAATAAGTAAAGAAGTTTAAATAATCCTTAAACTTTATAAAATGAATTCAATGATGTTTGCCTTTACACATGTATTTGTTCAATAAAACAATTGTCAAATTATTATGTCTGTGATAATATTTATTGATGATTGATTTATTTTATAAAAAATATTAGCTTAAACGCATGGAGAGAAAAAAAAGAATTATAGGACCTTCTTAATATTAACCCCTCGAGTACATTTGATGGCTAAAACTCGTCATATAATAATTTTGATTAAGCTACGAAAGGCGAATTTAATTCGTCAGTAAAACTTTTATTTAAGATAATTCGCCTTTAAAATAATAAATTTTATAAAGCTGTATTCATCTATGAACTTTTTATATACTATATCCTCGCATCACCAAATTAAATCTATTCCAAACACAAAAATCTTTCAAACAAAACAAAAAAACGACAACAAAAAGTTAATTACCTCTTGTATAGTACCCCTTATAGGATCTTATTAATGTTAATTAACTCTTGTGTTATTAATATTATTATTACATCACATTTTACAACAACTTTAATGGAGCTATGTAAAATTCGGCGGGGATTATAAATTCGAAGTTTTTGATTAACAAAACTTTTAACCATATAAAACAAACAATTTGATAAAAAATATAAATATCAAAAAAAAACAGATGCGACCACATTGTAAAATCTCAAATACAACCTACATATAAATATTCTATATTTTATAATTATCTTCTTTCAAAAAATAATTCTTACCTTTCTAACAGCTGGTTGCCTGACACATGAAAATTTACTAAATTCAAGCTTGCAGATTATGAATTTTATAGTCCGAGTTTGTTATGTCCATAAACATTGAAGATAGAACATTGAGAAAGTATGAATAATCAAACGATTTACTAATTTAAAACTAGAAACATTGATTAATATTTTCATTCAGTTTGCAGTTTATTATTGTTGGTAGAGTTTAAAAAGTTTCACTAGATATCTAATATTTCATAATTTCTTTTATCAGATTTCCTTTCAAATTCTTATAACATATAGAAATGTGATTACTATATATTCTATTGTGTAAAAATATTTTGGATTTCAATTAATTTTATTACACTACACGATTAACTGTACTCTTCAATGAAAGAAATGTAATACAAGAAAATAAAAAAATTTAGACAAACGATTTTTATAGAATCGAGAAATTATTTCTTATAAATGTTGCCAAACATAAAAAAACAGCACAAATAGATATTTTAATGCGTTTTTAATATTTTGGCAAGTGATATTTTTTTTTGAAATAAACACGATTTTACAAACGATTTTTTTATCATCAATTGTTTATTCCAGAAAATAATAAGGGAGAAAAAAAGAAAAATACATTTTTTTAAAGTAAAATTAATATGGATTGCTTAAATATTAACGTATTCTGTTAATGAATAATAAACTTACATCTGATCGGTAAAAAATAGCAAAAAAGAATTGGAGATTCTTTTAAATGCTATTCAAAATGGTACGCCTTGTATCAAATTTAATATATTTCTGAATTATTATTTTCTAATTATATACGCCGTCATTTTTCTTGAAGTTTAAATGGACACATTAACTTTTTTTATTAAATTTTATTTAATAGGGTTAAGTTTCGGAATTTATATGTTTTAGGACAAGAGAAATGAAATAAAAAAAAATTACAGCCATTTCCTTGTATCTAATACTATAAATAAGATTACAGAAACAAATTTATAAAGACCGACTGAATAGTAATAGATTTAAAAAATTATTTAAGAAATAGAGCTCATACAGCAATTGTGTGCATGCGAATATGTATTTGTCACAGGTATATAAAACTTGTGCATCGCTAGAAAAAATGATTACTTGAAGTCTATATTTCACTTCGACATAGATAGAGGTACAAGCTATCAGATAATTTTTTTAAATAATATATATAACAAAAACAGCTTACATTTTCATTCAAGTCTGATTTCCATAAGCCGATATTTTGAAAATTTTCTAGAAAAATATGTTTTGTTAAATATTGATATAAAAAATACTTTCAATTTTTATGTGCTGTTGAACTATTAAAAAACTCCCAATTCTTTTATAAAAGCAGAAAAAAGAAAACAAAATGCCTTGAGAAATAAATTGATTATTTTCAAGCAATTGTCATTTTAAATGACATAATCTGAATTTCGTCATTCAAATTGTATCTATTCAGAACAATTTTAATCTTTAAAATGTAAAACTTATCGATTCCATTTAAAACTGGCTTGAATACTTAATTATCTGAATCGAAAATTCAAATTTCTACTCAGAATAAATTAATATCTTCATTTTAAAGGAAATAAAAATCAAAAGTACCCTTTGGACAATTAGCATTGATGACAAACAACTTAAGCAAGCACAAAAAGAGTCATTCTTTCACTTGTAGCTCAAGATTCACTGATCACGTGACAAAACATAATCACTCAGAAATCGCACACTTTGTGCTCCGACATTTGTCTACCGTAACTTCGAAAACTTCAGTGTTTTACAAAAGCTCTCTCTATTTAGTTGTCAAAATACAGACTGCGCATCCTTTTCGTGACAGAGAGCACTAAAATCATGGCATCAGCTCTTACCAGAAGATTTCAATCACAGAATCAGACAAGCGTTTTAAGCGACGATCTTGCCTGTTTTCACACTACTTTGGAGGATTTATGAGACGTTCTGCATGCCAGACATTGTAAAATATGCACTTCAAATGTAGTTTTCATTCAAACAAAATTTTTCAAGAAGTACTTAAAAGTAAATTCGTTGTGAGCCAGACAAAGACAAGTAGTCATTACAATATCATTTAAGCGAAGTCACTTCCTGAAAGGAAAATTATTTATTTTATAAAAAGATACACTTCTCTATATTAGGATTTCAAAATAATCTATATTTCCTGTCATTTACACACACCTTTAATAAATATTTGATTTTTTTTTGTGGAGAGATAAATAATATTTTTGATACATCAAAAGAATTTTGAACGTTTAGATACGATTTAATAAGCCACGAAAACCGTTTGATTTTCAATATCATATTAAAAAATTATAAAGTTAGATTATTGCGTATTATGTTTTAATACTAGCTAGTACCCGGTACAAATTGTTGCATATTATGTTACTTTTTATTGCAATACAAGCTGTACCCGACGCGTTGCAGCCGCAGAAAAAATAACTTTGGAAATATCGTTTGAAATTTGAAATTTCAATTTTAATTAGAAATGATAGAATGATATTTATTTTCTTATCGACAATGAACACATTCGTTGATAAGGAATAAGCATAAATAATATATAAGGAATATTCGATATATAAGGAATAAGCATAAATAATATATAAGGAATATTCGATATATAAGGAATAAGCATAAGTAATATATTTTTTTACTTTATTATTCAAGTGTACTTTAGTGTAGACAATTTTTTTTTCTATCTGCAGCAAAAACAAATATATTTCTTGGATGCCCGACTCGTGAGCATCCAGTATATAACTGGCCATGTGAAAAACATGGATTTTCTAGGTTCAAAGAAATAAGTAATCAAAGTTTTGTTGCCATCGGATAAACAGTACGGCAATGCATAAAATATAAACAAACAAAACAAACATTCATTTTTATATATTAGATATAATAATTCTACTGTGCTGATAGCTCTCGCGCAAATGGAAGCAATAAGTTGGCAAAGTTTTATCTTATTCAGGTAAACGGTACGATGGCGTATAAAATTATTTTTATATATTAGATTAGACAAAAAATTATTTTTATATATCAGATTTTCAGAACTTTATAAATGCAGTTTGTTCTTTTATCTCTCAAGGAATAATACTGCAATAAAAAAACAATTTTCATTTATATTAAATAGTGAATTCTTATTCTGAGAAGCCTCAGTTTATTTGGCAAACAAAAATTATCAATGAATGTAGTTAGACGATAGACCATTTACTATTGAAAATTGATCTTGAGAACATAAAATTTGCTGCAAAAAGTTTAAACACTGAAGTCTATTCCACCACAGACTATTAACAAAACATTAATTAACATTAAAAATTACAGCAGAATTATTCAGTAACATTTTGAAAAAACAAATGCATCACAAAATATACGATTTCGTGTTCTTCCCCCAACTTTATAATTTCTTTCAGATATGAGTAAATATCCACTAAGTGAATAGGAAAATTATAATAGTTATATTATTTGATTCATAATATAGTACGAATAGTATCAACATGCTAATTAGGTAGCTTATAAGTTCAAGCAGATGACCCTTCCAAATGTTTTGTTGTTTCATTTTCTTTGATGTTAACAGCTTTTTGAAGACAGAATATACTACTTATAACTTAAGAAACTTCCTCATTTTCCTAAGTGCTTTTTTTTTTAGTATTTTTGTTGAGATTTTTCGGAAATTACTGCCATTTTCTTAATTTATTCATTCAGAAGTGAAGATTTATATTTTCAGCACTCCGTCGGGTATTCAAATTTGGATGAAACATTGACCCGAAGAATTTAGATCTCCTTTGCGATTGAAAGGCAATAGGTAAAGTGGGAAAAAAATTAAGTAGCTGTTAAGTGAAAAATTGTGATTTCGAGAAAAAAAGTAAATCCAGAGGGTAATGAAGTAGTCGAATGACCTAGCATCTATTAGTGCATCAGAATTTGTAAAATGGATGAAAAATCGATTGACTTTTTTCCAGTTTTAGGATTTTTAAGTTTTTTTTCTTCTATCTGATGATGATAGTACTAATTTTAAGCATTTGACAAAAAATAATAAAAAAGTTTTTTAAATTGATTAGTGCCTTTCGTTCACGCATCAATAGCAAAATTTTGCAATAAATTGAAAACAACTCCAGATGAAAAACTCAAATAGGATTTCGTAGGCATCCTTATTGATTTTTCTCTCCTGCGATCAATCAACTCATAATTGAAATGGAATGGCTGTAAATTATATTATATATAAGCTTATAATTCTTGAAAGCAGAAGGCAGGTTTGAAGACATTGAAGAGCCTTTCGATTTCTTGACATCGTTTTATTTTATCCAGGAGAAGCACGGAATATATACAAGCAGGAGCGAAGAATACGCACACAACAAAGAACAATGACACAGAGCGAAAAGTGAAGAATGAAGGCCAACTGAACATTTTATCCCTGATCTTATATAATATGAGATTTCCGCCACGTGTCGACCTTTGGCAAGGGCAACGGAGGGATCATTTTTATTCGATACGTGGAACAGATGACGTATCGTTTTTAAAAAGCTTCAAAAGTGGAATGGGATCAGGAAACAAGAGAACACTTTAGACTGACACCGACATGGGCCAAATTAGGCAACGATTTAGGAAACTAATTTGGATTAAGTTAGATATTAAAATATATATTACATATTATTTTATATTTTATACATTACATATATATTTATATTTATATATTTGTTTAAGAATTAGAAGAAATAGTTTTTTTGTAGAAAAATTATTTTAGAGTAATTCTAGGAATTAACTATTTTCTAGGTATAATAATTTAAATTATCGAAAGAAATCGAAGCTTTCTTTCATATATTTTCTTCAAAGCTGATATAAAATTGTACGTAATTAATGTTTCAATAAGTATTTTTAAAATCTAACCATTAAACTTATAAAAATATAAACACGTCCTCTTTTCAATTAATAACTCGAAAATCAATAAATATGTATGATAAATGACTTTTTAGGATTAAATAAAAATATCATCTCTCAATTTCCGTGATTATTGGTAACACACTGTAAAAGCAAAATGTTGCTTCAACCAATTGATTGTTGTATTAATTTATTAACTGAAATTGTTCCTAGATGCTGTTACACAAATGTTTCGTGATTCTTTGATTATAAATTAGACATATCTCACAAATTCCTTTGAGTAATGGTGGAACCTTTTCACGTTCCAGATTTGAATTAGAAATGATTTTTTTCGTTGCTAGTACTGTTTAACAACGAAAGAAGAAATAAATCTCTGCATTCCATTAAATGATTCCTACATTTGAATGTTGGTTGTATGGTTTTGCCTTTAAAATTCACTTAAATTCAAGTTCTACCATACGGTTCTTCATTTAGTGTCATATCCAACATCAAATTGTAAATGTGAGGAAAAAGTGCATTGAACGGAATAATATCGCAGGCTCAATAAGTCTTCAAATACCTAATAATTTCAAATGCTATAAACACACAATTTCATCGTGGTATTTTAGTTTTAAAATAAATATAACTAGGCTTTGAAGTTGATCTGAAAGATATTTTTTACAGTTACACCCTAAAAAGAGGCGGAATAAAGGATTTTGAAACTTTTACCAATGTACGTTATAAGGCCTCACTTTTTGACCAATTTAATTTAATATTACAACAAAATTTTAATCTGATTAACATGTTTATCACATATTTTAATTAATTTTTTATTTCAGTATCTTTGTAAAAATGTTACTGTTTTTATTTGCTTGTTCAGCTTCATGATTAAGTGGCATCTAGATATTATTTAATATATTAAGGCAAATATGACCCATATTGTTGTATGTTAAATATTGTATTAAGTAAATAGAATGGAAAAAACCGGTATCTAATTAATCATATTTCACGAAGTGCTAACGCTACTCTTGAATCTTACAATTTATAAAATTCGTATTATTAGAGTTTTGTACTTTGTAAATTTATTTATTTGTCGACTAAACTAATAACAACGTTTTAAATTGGCCTGCTTTCAACCCCTCACATCAATCAAGCGGCTCTAAATAATTCCAAGTCCATCTAGTCCGAAATCCGTCACTGAATATGAGAGTTCTGTTCGCAGCTTTTAACTATTTGGAATGTCAAAGAGAATCGATATTCCCCCCGGCCACCTTCAAGGTCTTACACTCTTTGGGAAGACGGGTCGTCGTGAGGCAGACCAAGACCAAAATGAATCGCCAGATTCCTAAGGCAATTTCCCGATTTTACAGTAGTTAAAATATCAAATGGATATATTTGATCTTTATTGATAAACTTCCAATTGTAATCAGAGATCTCTCAAAAAATTATCTTAAAAACAGCTATTGGACAATTTTCATGGCCGCTGATTTGTAAATCAAATAATTCTCTTAAGGATGAACCTCTAAATAAACAATAGATGTGCTTTTCATTTCAACAAATGACATCTTTCTTTCATCCAGTGGTAGTTGCTATGCCATCACATCTCACTGCATCTATTTCAGAAGAGAAATTAAAATCATTTAAATATCATTATTTAATCTTATGAAAAAATATAAAGACCTGCACAAACCTTCTAGCACCTCTCCCATTGAATTTTTGATACATAAAATAGCATTTGACGTGCCGTTGGGAAGAATCACCAGATTTTAATTATTTATATTCTTTTTAGGAATCAGGCTAAAGATTTAGTTATCAAATGGTGATATGTTTATGAATTTCAAAACCTACCACAATTTTTCATTATTTGCATGATTTTTAAAGCTGTTAAAGGTTTCCCGCTCAGCTTCAAACTATCTCAGGTAAAAGTTTCACTCATTTTTTTTCGATAATTAATCATTTGACATAAAATAAATACTTTAAATATATGCTTTAGAAATTAATTACCATAAATTACATTAAATACCATACAGAAATTAAACTAATTACTATTAATTACCATAGAAATTAATTACCATACAGAAATTAAACTAATTACTATTAATTACCATAGAAATTAATCACCATTACCATAATACCATAAAATGCTAAAAAGTAGAAATTCACTAATTAAATTACTCATCTATAAGTGTAACTTCTTTAATTACAGCGCATCCTCTATAAGTGTAACATTTTCTTTAATTACAGCGCATCCCTTAGTTGTAACGAAACAGTTAATATTCGAAATCTTTTGCTAATGAAAAGTAATTTTCGGCCGTTTATTAGAACAATCAATATATGACACATCAATCAAACTCTTCTATATTTTTCTTTTAATGAGGTGATTTCAGGCAGTTTCCAATACTTTTGAATGCTCCATGTCAACGTCCTTAATCAGAAGCAATCAAGCACTGCATACCTGGTCAAGCTGCATGAGCTGTTGATATAAAAATCATATATCACCGTCGAACATACTGCTTTTAATCTGACTAAGCTGGCGAAGCGGACAAATGTTGCATCTTCCTTCCTGAATGAAAATTTGGCTGCAGAGACCAATGCAAGTCCCCTTTCGGTCAAAGTGCCGTAACTGGAGCGTCAAGGCACCAACTGATGCAATCGTGTTATCTCCCGGAGTCATCAGCCATCTGTCATCTTTTTCTGACGCTGCGGATGTGGTGCTTCTTAGTTTGCTTTGCATTTCTGTCCGTGGCTGCGGAAAGTTTGTTGACTCCCATCGTACCTATTGCCTAAATGAATGAAAGATTTTTTTTTCTTCCATTAGTTGAATTTTTCTTTTGTTTAGCATTGAAAGAAAAGAATCATTTTTATGATCATGTTTTGACTTAAAAAAATGGATGACAAAAATTTAGAAAAAAATGCCCATAAATTTTACGATGACATCAGGAATGGAATATTTTTTTATGTGAAAATATTTAAGAAAAAATTATTTAAGCGATTTATCAAGGAAAAAAAGTGTTGCTTTTACAATGTAGATTAAAACAAAAACCTGTTTTAAATTTCACAGTTGATAATTATGTTTGTTACTTAAAACCAATGCTAAGCTTAAAAATGTGTCACTCTTTTAAATTTAAAAATCACTTGCTGCTTAATTTAAGCCATGGTTAATAATATATATAAATTAGTCACCATGGTTAAGTTATCTGTGTCGACTTATTGATATGAAAGATTTTCTCAAGAAATGTCAAAACAACATGTTTTACATTCATAGTATTATTTTCAGCCACTACTTAATTGAATACAATCTCGGAACTACTAAAATGATTTAAAAAGATTGTAAATGATATATTTGAAAGAAAAAAAAACTATCCACATTCTCAAGGTAGAAGCATTGAAAAATTTTCGAGAGCTATTGCAGGTGTATAAAGTTATCTTTAACAGGTGTATAAAATTTTCTCTCGTGTGTAATTTTTTTTTCTCGGCCTGCTGATAAATTGCTCGCCGAATTAATAGGAGCGTGATTGAGCACAGAGTATTCCAGGAAAGGGTACTTTCAGTCTGGGAAGTTAATCTTAACCGCAAAGATCTATATAATATGAAAAAGAAAAAGGATACCATGAAAGCAAAGGAATGTTCGGACCCCTAAGCGGATTTTAGTTTGGTTTTCTGGCTCAAGAGTTTGATTTAGGAGAAAGGACTGATTTTATGACTTAAGTTGGCAACACTGCATTATAAAAATAGCGAATTAAAGTAATATCGTTAAAACCGTGAAAGTGCTGAATGACAATATATTGTCATAAACATAATTCCATAAGCATCATTAGAAAATTTACCATTTTTTTTAAATTCAATTCTGCAAATGATCGTCTAACTTCATCTGAATAAATTAGTGCAGTCTTGGAGGTATGGTTCTGAGTATTCTATTACTTACATGGGAACAAGTTTGAAAATAATCATTTCAAAAAATCGGCAGACATCCAGTTTCTCAATTATATCCAGTAAAAAGTTCCACGACCATTGACGGTAATTATATTGAAATTGAAAGAATGTTATAGAGTAAATTAGTTCTTGTATTATTTTTAGATATCATATAAGATTGAATGACTTTCATACAAATGAATTAATATCCATATTGAATGTACATTAAAAAATGAATTTTGGATCTTCAATAGCTCTCAAAACGCTAATCATATATATATTAAAACTTAATTAAAACTTAATTTAATTTTAATTGATTTCCTAAATTTTTAGCCTAATTCAGCCCATGTAAAAGTCATTCTAAAATATTCTCCTATTTCCTGATCTCATTTCATTTTTAATTCAACTGAAACTGTGTAAAAATTACTGCGCCATCAGTTACCCTTGCTAAGGTGAATAAGAGTATTCAATTGACACGTGGCCGGAAATATCATGTTATCTAAGACTAGTGATCATTTGTTTCTCCCCTTCCTTACTTCTGCTTTTGTGTCGCGCTGTGGCGGACGTGCCTTGTCCGCGTCTCTGCTTGTAAATAATTATGCTTTCCGGGAATGGATATTAAAATTAATTTAAAAATGTAAAATGTCTCTTCAGTGTCTTCGAACCTGCATTCTGCTTCAACTAAAATAAGCTTACACACACACACACACACACACACACACATACATATATATATATCATGTTTCGTATTGGTTGAGGTAAGTTAAAATTCTATTAAGTGTTAGGCGATGATTCAACTAGCCATAAAAAGTTTAACCTAAGCTTTCGATTATGTTTGTTATATCACGCATTTACGACAGCTGAGGACAATATCTGAGATATCAAATTAATACTAAACATATATTATAAAAGCAATACAAAAAAAAAGAAATAATCAAAATGTTTTTTAATAACAAACCAAGCTTCCAAACATCATATTACAAAGGTTTCCAAAAAAAGCAAATACCATATTTTACATACTTGCATTTTCACATACTTTATTATTTAGATTTACTATCAATATATCTCAGAAGAAACAATAATTAAAATGAATTTTGCATTGCAAGCTGCGTTCTATTTTTAATTATTTTCTGTTATACTGAGTCTGTCCCGATTAATTGGTTTCAAGATTCCAAACTATGTAGGATTCTAAATTCAAAAAAGAACTCAAAAGAAATTTAGTATTTTTATTATAAATCAAATTATTTCAATATACCGAGTAAGATCTTTTTGATACCTTGATATTGATTTGCAGTGATGAACTGTGGATCCAACTACTGTCTGAAATCATATATTATTTAATTTTGTTTGTAATAGTTAAATTTATCAACAATCAAAAGCATTTTTCGTTTTATAATTTTCAGTCTTCATTAAGATTGCAGAGAAAAACACATTATCTCATCACAAAGTTAAAAAACTTGTTAAAAATTATTTTTTAATTCAGTACCGATTTCTTATTAATGAGCACAAACATTAAAAAACTGCGTTTGATTATACAACATAGTTTGTGAAGGGAAAAACGGGCTGTCGGAAAATCAATCCCACATTTATTAAAAGTAAGTTTAAAATGTTTTTCTCTTGCTGAATTTTTCCCCCTGTTTATAATTTGAAAAGGTGCAAAAAATATAAAATTATTAATATCAAATAAAATATAAATAATAACAAAAACATTTATATACGAGTATGTAGTATATTAATAATTGTACATGTACGATAATCCATGTAATATCGAACGCTACAGTGATTTTTTTTATGTTTAATGGCAACAATATACATTTTTATAAATGAGAATAATAATTGCAGAAATAAATTCAAAAATTTATTTAAAAATGTAATTTTTAATTAAAATAGACTATATAAAAACAAAGTTAAAATGGCGTTTTTAGAAGGGAATTATTTTTTTATATTTTAAGCTATAATTCAATGTTATAAATTAAATCATAAGCATTATTATAAATTATAAATGCTATTGTCTCTTAAAAATGTTATTATAAATTATAATAATTCTGATTGTCTTTTGAAATCATTTTTTCTCAAATTCATCTCCAATTGGCCCAAACAGTATGAAATAAATTTTTAATATTAAATTAAGCGATTTACCGAAAAATAAGTTACAAAAATGCTAAAATAGGGTGTATGTACCTTTGAAAAGAATACAAAATTTCAAAGTTAAAACACATCAGATAAATTACATCTTTACAAACATGAAACAAATCAAATCAAATAAAAGTGTTTTTTTCTGTATTTGAATAGTATTCTCGTTTTGCTGTTTGCTGTTGAGATTCATTCCCATGCATTTCGATTTTTACTTATTTTCAATGAATATGACGACACTAAACAAATTATAG
>JAPMOR010100653.1:344729-413799 GCA_026543865.1 Argiope aurantia | reverse complement strand
ATCGAAATTAAGTTATTAACATATATTATAGCTTGCTAAAAATATTACTTGGAATCCATTAATATCTCAAATCCTAAAACAACTTTTAACTGGATGACTAAAACAAAACATTTTTGGAAGAAAAAGTCTAATAAATAAGAAAGAAGAAAAAAATAGTTCAAAGAATAACATCAGATGTAAAGGTTCATATTCTGATTCAAAGGTCATATTCGGATAAATCTAAAGATTCTCTATAATCTGTCTAAGATTGGTTTGGTTTGGTTGGTTTAGTTATATTAACGTCCCGTTTGAAGCAACACTTGGGCTATTTTGGATAGATGCATTATAATCAGTTGAGATTCTCATATCCTTTTCTATACAGCCAATATTATTTGCAGCTAAATTTCTGCTATCAAATAAATATTCTAAATAAGGAAGTGGAAAAAAATTCACCATTTTGTCAATCAAAGTTAAGGGGAAAGGAAAAAAACATAATGCATCTTCTAAAGGCAGTTTTTAGTTATTTACTTATTTATTTTTTGATTATTCGGAGTAATTTTCCATAATATCCTATTAGAAGGGAGGAAAAGATACATAATATATATGTGAAACCAAAAGATCCATTATAAATGAATTATATGAAATTGGCAAATAAATGCAAATATTTTTCAAATGCAATGAAATTGCATTATTAAGCAATGAATTGCATATCTCCTGTTTATGTTTTTGGTACCGAAAAATAAAGTATGAAACAGCAAATAATTGTACAAAAACAACAAATTTTAGCGTTGCTTTCATTTTGGCAATTTAAAAAAATATATTGACTATGCTACAGTTAAAATACTGCACTTAATATTAATTTTCTACTATCTCGAAGACCAAGGTAAAAGATAATGAAAGGCAATTTTGAAATTAAAGGTAATATAAACATAAATTTTCATTTTAACGTGTGTTGAGATACTTTTAGAGTATAAATCTGAAGCCTTCACACATCTTTGGAAGCCAATTATTACAGTATCTCTTCCATCAACAAGTAAACAAGCCACATATCCATTAGTAAAATAAATGGTTTCACATTTAGAATGAAAACTTCCTCTTATGCTATTTTTGAGGAAGGATAATAAAGTAAGCGTTCATGTTTAGCTAAGATGAAACAGATCTTATTTTTCTGCATTGCTGAATCTTTTCCCACAAACGGAAAAAAAATTTTTTTAACGTGACTGAAGCATACAGGTTATTATTTACGGTGTGCCATTAAAAATGAATCACATTTCATGAATCATAACTCTCTTTACCTGAATAATTCGATTGAAATTCTTCTTCTCGATGCTTTAGGTCACATATTCAAGATTGTAAGTGAAAAAGAAATTAATCTCTAACCGGAAAAATTTTAATTTTAATTATTTTAATAGTTTTTTTTAAAGCTGTGCCCAAATAAAATTTGCTCAAAGTTTTCATTTTTTGATAATCAAGCGGAAAAGGAAAAGGTATTATGATATGGGAAAAAATTTTATTCGATTTCTTAACATACAGAAAGAACATTTAATTGAAATTATAATGAAAATGGATGAATTCATTTTGATTTTTTTCTCTTTTTACAGGAAATTTGTGAAATATATATATATTTTGAACAATGAAATATTTCGAAAAGCTTTTGACATTAGAAAAATATTATGGATGAAAAACTGAAATGAAATAAGTAAAGGATTAAATATATTAAAATTAATTAATAATTCAGACATCAAATTCAGCTTCTAACTTAAGATGAGAGTAAAATATTTCATGTTTTGATTAGGAAGAAGCTTGCCTTTTACAGTCATTGAAACATTTTATTAAATATCGACAAAATTAATAAAAGAATATGCAAAAGTTTTCTAGGTATTTTTAAGAAGTTTTAAACAACGTATTATTAATTCTTAACGAAAGAATTAACATATTCGTGTTTTCACCTGTTTTCAGAAGAAATTTTTAATTAATATTTATTTCAATAATAACATTATTAGGATGACGCAACGTTTTTGAGAAGAGAACAGGCAAAAGAACAGCTTCGTTGAAATTATCAAAAAACATTTTAAAAGAGGAAATGCAATAAACAACCCCAAAACAATTTTTTAACCTCGTTTTATAATGAACTTCACTTCGCTAATGTGCTTGCAATCGCTATATCAAGAAGTTTTATGAACTAATGTTTTAAGAATATTAAAAGAGAAATTCTGTATTTTACATTCTATTAAATGTTATTATTTAAATAATTTCAATGTAAATTATTTTGGAGAACCACTTCTAACAAAAATGGTGAATAAATTACTGATTAGAAAAAGTTTCCTAATATTTCAGGTTTATAATCTTTCTTGAGACAAAATTGTAGCAATTTGGTGATACTGGTTAAAACCCTTGGTATACCTACTTTTTATCTAAATTGCATCCAAATTGCGCTAGAGCAGAGCTTAGGTTTTCTTTCTATTTTTTTTTCTTTTAAGAATTTAGTGAAATACTAAATTTTTAACACAGAAAATTGTTCTAAGAGTTCGATAGAAATGAAAAATACTTTCAACCAAAAACATAAGCTTTTCTATTCATACCATTATCGTTTATTGAATATTAATCTTTACATTTCACATTTCTTTACATTTATACTTTTTCCACTTAAAATACATTGTATGCATGTGCTTTATTAATTACAGTTTTCTTGAACACAGTAATAATTTTGCATTTTTGTATGCTGAATATAAGAGAAGAAAACACTGAAATTAGAAATGGATTTCCGACTAGGCAGCTGCCTAGAACTTCCAGGTTACGGAGGGACCACATCCAGGTCGATTAAAAAACATTATTACTTAGTTGTCAAATTAAGAATAAATTACAACAAATTAAACTATAAGTAATTAAATATTATAAGTTATAGGATAATATTAACACTTTGTCAATTATAGTGGGCCAGGCTCCTGTTGATTTCATTACCATCAATTAGTTGTTTGGTATTTATAAACCCCAAATGTCTGCTTGAATATAGTTTTAAACTTAAATGCCGTGTTGTCATGAATCATATTAAATAAATTAATTAATCCTAATAATCTTGATTTAATTAAATATATGCCGAGATATAAAACTAAAGAAGGGGCTCACGATGTATACAGCCTGAACCATCCACTGGTTGAAATCAAATCATTCAATTATAATACAACTTTTTATTTTAGAACTATTCGAATCCAAAAATATTTTTTCCGAAAATATTATATATTTTTGGTATTATTCATGCATGTGTGTATTCTTTACACCAAAACTTCAGAACAAATTTAAGAATACATCCTTTGACTGACAGATTGAGTATTTATCTTTCCTTGATTCGGTAAATTTAAAAGCTCAAAAGCACAACGAATATGCTAATGGATATTTGTTACGCTATCTTGAGACCAAATTAGTTACCGTATACAATATTAGATATATCAAAACATAACAGAATAGACTCCATATCAACTTTTCAATGAAAAATGGAATTCTCTTCAGTCTTTACTATACTACGAAACTAAACAAAAATACACCTATTGTATAATCTCCAGAGGAGATAATACTCCCACTGAAGAGTTATATAAATGAAGAAATTAGAGCATTTATTCCATCTGCAATGTTTAAATAAAATCATTTTATAGAAATTGTAAAAAAAAATCGTTCTTAAGGAATGCTTAAGGTATCCGACTAGATTCGGAGAGGACTTAGAAAATAACAATAACAAATATTTTAATATTTATATGATGTTTTTTTTATTAATTTTGAGATAAAAGGGTGAATACAAGTGAAATTATTTAAATATATAAGCAGCTTTTGATTAAAAAGCATATTTTGATGTAACTTTTAGCATTCAAAAATTAGGATTGATCTAAAGGAAAAAATTGTTACAATTTTTTATTTCGCTTTGCAACATTGCATGAGTAACATATCTTAGTGTATAGCTATTATCTAAGAATTATATTCAAAAATACATTTTTTGTATGCAATATGTGAAATTATATGTGAAATTTTGAAATTATTTTAACAATGATTACATTAAGTCATCATGAATTCACTTCAAGAGCCTTCAACATCAAATCTGTATTCTAAATTTCATTCTAATCTAATCTAAATTTCATTTTAAGAATCTAATTCTAAATTTCATTAAGACATCTAGATTATTTTTTGAGGTACGACGATACTCGAACAATAGAACTATGAAAAAAGTAATTCTCTAGAAAATGCATTTAAAATTTTTAAATACTTATAAATAAGCATCACTTACACGTTAATTGCTTGCTATAATCGGCATAGAGATAAAATAAAGATATCTCTGGAAACAGAAATGTACTTATTTTTTGAAACTGCAAAAAAAAAAAAAAAAAAAAAAAAAAAAGATTATTTAAATTCATGAATTTCTTAAAAGTTTGCTATAGTTTATATCATCATAATTGTTATAAATTTATAAATTATAATTGGTATAACATATTCATTCGTTTTATATTCTTATTAGCTGACATATGCAACTTTGCGAAGGATTAAAATATATTCATTTATGATATTTTTAACACATAAACTATTATTGCGTGAAATTTTATAATATACAATATCCTTTTCCAAGACATATGTATTGAAATAAAACACAAATTTTAAAAACGTTGCCCAACAAAGGAGTACCTATAAATTTCCTTATTTCAAAATCATCTGAGTTAAATTTTCTGAAGAGTTAATAATAGTGAAGTTTAGTTTAGTTTAGTTATATTAACGTCCCGTTTGAAGCAACACTAGGGCTATTTTGGGACGGACCTCGTAATTTTGAACCGCGGTCAGATAACGAGGACGATACCTGAGCTGGTACCCTCCTCTCCACAACACAACACACCAGCGGGGGGGACGTTTGGTCAGGACGGATTTAACATGCAACAGACTCTCTTACACGACGGTTCTTCGGTGGAATCGGGTCTCAAACCTGAAACCTTCCGGTTCGGAAGCCGAGACCTTACCACCAGGCCACCACGGCCCTAATAATAGTGGAAGGAAACGTTGAACGAAAATGAAATTAGCGTCGTTGGAAGGGTAAAACTTTTAACTTTAAAACTGTTTTCGGAATAATTTCCTTCGAACTTTCTAAGGAAAAAGAAATCAAACTATTGGTTAAATTATCATTACCTGAACCCGCTGCTGTCGTTGAACATCTATTTTATTCGCTTGCAAAACCTTTACTTTTATTATCTGTAAGACAAAAGTTACAGGTAAGTTGTATTTACTTTTACTACCTGTAGAGCAAAGAATTTAAGCCTACTTTTAAGAAATGTGTTAATCCACTTTTTTTGAAAAGAAATGAAAATCTTATAAAATGATATAATATTAAAATAAGACAGAAATTAAAATTAACTTCAATAGTTTAATAACATTTGAAAGAAATATCATGCAGAAATAAAATTAATATTATTGAAGTGGTAAAATTCAGAATTTTAAATGACTTAAAATTATTTCTTCTAGAATAATTTTTCCTTAAGTTATTGGAGAAAAATGGGATATTCTAGTTAATATTTAATTTTTCGATAAATATTTAAATTTTGAAAAAATCCACAGTATTCTTTCTCTAGTCTTGAACAATTAGGGTTCAAAATTTGGTTTAATTCGACCTATTTATTTAGAAGGCGATGTGGAGCATACATACATATATACATACATAGCTACCATGACTGATATTTATATCAAGATGACGTAAATTGAATCAGAGGAGACACTGAGTTTATAAACATTGTTGTCCAACCAAGTCAAAATTAGTATTAAAAAATATAGTCAAGTTTGGTAAAATTGTCTCCAATGACTGACCTTCAAAAAGACTACTTTTCAAGAAAGTCTCATCCTAGATATTATTTAGCTCACCAGACAAACATCGATATAAAGTAAGCAACCTTGTTTTCATGCAAATAACAGCATTTTCAGAAAGGGTTGGCGGTTACTCTAAGTGAATAGAACCATAGAAAAACACGTATTTGCACAAAACGTTTCCATTTCAGAAATGTTATTTATAGAGCCCAAATGAAGTACACAATATAAGTTTGAAAATTCAGCGACTCGAATAATGGGTATTTTTCTCAAAATGTCATTATTTTGTCATGAATCAGTTAACTGAATGATAGTGACATATATCTTTTCTGACTGTCTCATTTTTTTTTTCCTTTTATGCTTTACAATTTGTGTTCATTTCAGATTGTTCTCTGCGGTCAATTAAGTAGGAAAAGTATCCTTGCCGCTGTAAGCAACCAACTACATTACAGAATTATTGTCGCTGGCCTGCATTGAGAAAATGGAATGAAATGAAGTAGTAGTTGAAGAAGTTTCGTCTTTGCTATTTTTTGCCTTCAGCTACATTTAATGTTATTTAATATTACGTGCATTTTGGAGATAAATCTAGGCAGTTACCAAGGAAGCACTGTATACTGAACATAAAATTTTGAAATATCACTTTGCAAAAATCATCTCCTGAACTGAAAAAATGGAATGAGTGGGAAAAGTAGTTTAAAATATTTTTTCTCTTGTTGTTGTTTATATTATTTCTTGCCGTTAGTTACATTTAAGAATTTTTAGTATTTCTTGCATTTTGGAGATAAATTTAGACAGTTACAGTGGAGGAAAAAATCGCTTTTCAAAGAATGCCTTCTGCACTATAAATAAGTGAAAATAGTAGTTGATAAATTTTCATAATTATATTTCTTGTTGCCATGTGCATTTAGTAGTACTTATTATTCCGAATATTTTGGAGATAAGTCTAGCATTTACCAATGAAATTTCCCACATTGAATATCCAAATTAAAATATTTTTCCAAAGAACATGGAAATATTTGAATAATTGATTACATACAAAATTCCGGATGAAATCCTACCAGAGCCTGTGAAAACAGCATTTCTAGGAAAACCAGCTGAAGTGGTCTCCCTGAAGCTTTCTTGCATTATCTCCAATTAAGGTTTAATCCCTCTCCTTCCGCATAAAACTGCAGATCATGAGTAAGGAGGTGAATGTCTTGCATGAATCATACATTTTTGCTGTATCTGTTGTGTATGTATTTTGAAAGCTTTCTTCAGTCCGATTAAAACCAAAATTTGATATGGAACTACAGTTTGTAGCCACAATATCACATACCAAATTCCTCTCATTTAAGTCATTATATTTATAAATTATTCCATTTGCATGCATAAGAAAGAACAGGGCGATAGAACATCAATCCTTTGACAGATTAGTTCAAAATTTGATGAAAATCAACATTTTTAGATGTTAAACTTGAGTACTAAATTTTATATATCTAGTTCCATGCATTTAGTTGTTATAGAGTTCACTTATACTCGAATAGAGAATTTTTGTGAAGGGATTTTATTCAAAATTTGCTAGAAATATACCAAATTTCAACCCTTTAGCTTAAATTGTTTTTGAGATCGTAATCATAGACAGGCAGACATAATTCTAAATTTATTATTTATTTTTTCAAACTTAGTGAGATCTGAAACGTGGTTTGTTTGACCATTACAATACTTCTAAATTTTGTATATGAGAAAATAAAAAAGCAATTGAATTGTTCTCCTTCTCTTTATAATAATATAAAGTTAAATACAAGTTTCCTATTCAATTTCATATTGTTATAAAAAGAATCGATTATGATTACAAAACACTCCCCATTGACAAATTGGTTCCAAGATTGATTATAAATTTATATATAATTTGATAAAAACTTAGATGAAAACAAATTTATTTACCTTGGCACTTTTAATACTACTTAGATTTACATATTACGCAGATGGGGGTATTGTTCTTTATTTCAAGATAATAATGCTATATACATACAATCGGTTTTTACTAACAACCCATTTTATTTTTTTCAAAATATAAACAAAGATAAAATGACAATGACATGCTGAGGAATTATGTTAATTAAATTTGCTTCTTATATGCTCAAAATATTCTAAACTGCGAATTAAATCATCGAGTGTTTCTTATTTTCTTTAGTAATTTTTTTTAAAATGTGATCGTGGATAAAACAATGAGGAATTATGTTGGAATGCATAATTGCATTGCATAAAATTAAGAAGAAACATTCTTAATTTTATTTCTTATAAAGAAGCAGAGAATAGATTTTATTTCCTGTGAAATAAAGAATACAACCACGCAAGTCGGTTTTAACAGCTATGAAAATAAATTTTTAGTCGAAAAGCTGTATTAGAAAGCTCTCTGTGACCAACTTTAGTATATCTGTTTGGTTCAAAACACGTCCATTTTGATAAATGAAAAATAAGTGATTTCAGGCATTAATTTTGCTCCTTATATGCTCAAAATATTTTAAACTACGAATTAAATTATCGCATATATCTTATTTTCTTTAGTAAAAAAAAATTTGATCGTAGATAGCAAAAATTAGTAGCATAAATGTAATCCTGCTTTTGCTGATAATTCTGTTTCCGCCCACATGCTTTGAGAAAAATTAGAAACACTGTTTAAATTTTAAAGCATAAATTTAATATTTAGTTTTAAAGTAAATATTATTATTAATGTTAATTAGTTGTTAATATTATTATTAGTTAATTAGTTGTTAGTTGTTACATGATTGTTTAATAATATCGAGAAAAAAGTAACGAGTGAAAAGTAATAATCAAAACAATTGTTTTAAATTTATAAAAGTGGGATTTTTTAAAATTTCTTTTTTATTCACTTACGGGTAATTAAAGTTTTCAAAATTTTATTACTTTTCACTCGTCGATGATGTACATTATTTTTATTTTTTCGGAACCTGATTATTAGTTAATGGATAAGATTAGTTAAATTTTGATTCCAACGACATCCGGTAATGAATTTGAGAGAAAATTGATTTTAAGATTCCATAATATTTATAATAATATCGCATAATATTAGCAATAAAATTAATATATGTATATATATTAAAATAACTTAAATAAAAAATAACTTTTTAGTAAAATAATCATATTTTTTTTAACTATTTTTATCTTATTTTTACCATCAACCCCACGAATATTTTCAAAATTTTACAACTAATACTGAACATTTTTTTCCATTTTCCCTTATTTACAGCAATGACGATTTAAGCTACTTCAATGGCCTCAAAAGATTGTGCACTGTAAATTGGTTTTTCATGGAATTATTAAAAACTTCAGTGAAATTTTTTTTCCCAACATCTTTTCATTTAAACATTATTTTTTTTTCGGAACTAAAAATGCTGTAAAATAATCATACAAAGTAAGTTTTCTATGTTTCTTAATGAAACTTTTTTTTTCCCGCATTATACATCAAAATTTTTTTCAGAGATTACCGAGAAGAGGAAATGAAGAATATTTTCAAGATAAGGAGAAATGAGTTGACCTAATGAGAAAGAAAATAAAAGAAAGTATGATCCCTTTAAAGTACCAGCCTCACAATGATACTTGTATGAAAATGTAATTACGAGGAGTAGATGAGGTTAATTTAGATTATTTACTTGAATAGAAGTTGCAGCAGTAAATGCAAAACGAATTAAGAGGGAGGTGTTTCAGTTATATAATTAATGAAGAGCAATTTGAAGACTTTTGCACTTAATTGCATTTGAGGATGTCTATGTTTGTTTTCAAACAATTTAAATCATTCATTTTCTCCACTGTATCTTCTACTCATTAAAATATACAATCAAGTTTAGCATAATTTCTTTTGTAATGAATTTAAGCGGAAGCCTCATTTTGGTGTACACCATATTTTCGTAATGGAGGACACAGAACTTTTGGCTGTTTTTTTTTTTTTATTCCATCAAAGATTCTTACTTAAGATTTATAATTTATCATATATTTGACTAGACATTTTGGGAACAAAAATATACTATACATTGTGAATATATTGTCTCCCTTCCTGCATTAATCTGTTGATTTTAATTATACAGGGAATGAAATTATTTATATTTTCTAAGATGATCGTAATCACGCAAATAGTTTATCCTGATTTTAGATCCAAAAATAATGATGCAATCATAGCAATAAAAAAATAAAATTTTGAAGCTACCAAATGACTAAAGGAACAGATCTTATACCTTTGAAATAGGATTAAATCAGAACTTTACAAGAGCCCGCATTTCAATCTCCGTACTACCGTGAGTAAGTGATAATCCTAATCCCATTTGGTCTAATATACTTATAACTGAATCCATGTGTCACGAATTCATTAGGCTCTTATCGAATTGACCTTGAAAATTCAAACAACGCCGGGAGAAAATTTATCTCATTCAAATACATATACTTCCCCACCCGAGGAAGCCATCTAAGATTTGGGGATCAGAAGCTTCCGGTATGGTGGTTGATTCTCGCTACCGTTGTGCGTGCAGAAATATTGTGGTGTTGGCTACTCCCTACCGTAATATTATTTATTATTATTATATAGTTTTTATTTATTTTATTATTCATTCAGTTATTTATTTTATTTAATACCCCTCAGTATATTTTTTTAATGGCTAATCCTTTGACAGCTATTTAAATTCTATTTTTTTATTTTAATTATGAGTTTTTTGCCACTTTTGGCACACCTAATGATCATCAGAATACACCCTTCCGATTATGGGATGCTTCTGTTAACGGGAGGATTATTCCGTGGTCGGTAATGTCTATATGATTTCAACCATAGTCACGGCGTTCTGATTATTCAAACTTTCCTTGTGCCTTCCTGAGTGTTAGATTAGTTGCTTCTGATTAATTCAAATATATGGGAATAGACTGATTTTCTGATCGGGCTTCAGGGAAAACTAGCCCAAATTGGAGAGAAAAATCAGAAAACAGCTAACACATAGCTCAAATATGACAGATAATTTGCTGCTGACACTTAAATCTATTTAATAGAATCTCTTCTTAAATATTTCTTCTAATGTTTCCTTAAATATTTTTTGTTTATTTTATCTTAAAACTTCGCACATTACACGCATGCATTTTTATATATTTATTTCACTTTCTCCATTCATTTACTTCTCTCGAATACAGAAAAAGAATCTTACATTTACTGCAGTTGAAGGCAAGCTATTTTATACAAATGAAAAAGAATACAAAGAGAAAATATTGTAATCAACTAAATATTCGATCTCGCGAGTTTGATGGATCTGCACAATTTTAGTCAACAACAACAACAACAACAACAAACAAAACAAAAAAAGGAAATTTGTCTGCCTGTCAGTTCAAACACGATAATTCAAAAATTCAACCATTCAGACAGGTGAAATTTGGTTTCTGATTTTTATCAAATTTTGAGCCTAACCTGGAAAGATTTGAATGCCATTGTTTTAAAGAGTATAACTCAAAAGCGTAATGACGTAGATAAAAGAAATTGGTATATGGTCTTGTTATCAAAATATTAAATCTCTATCAAATTTAAAGTCACCAAAAGAAAAAGACAGGATTCATACTTGGTTTTCTTTATCACACCACTATTTCTAAAGTCCATCATGATGTGTTAGTATACGATAAAGCTCAAGTGGAGAATGCTCTAATGTTTCTTAATGAAACTTACAGTAAGATCTTTTTCGGCCAAGTGCATGCCTGTTATCCATATTGCTTAGCTAAAATTTCTTGACAATTTAATAAATAATTCCCTCTTTCCGAAATAAACAAACTTTCATCAAGGAGAAAAAAAATAAAGGCTTGATATTTCTAAATTTTCCTATAATTGTAAAATGATTGTGCAACTTTCACAGCATTTAGTAACTTTTGTATTGTAAAATAATTTCTCGCAATTTTTCGAAATAGATAAAATTTGTAAAAAGAAATTGGTTTTTGCTTTGCTAATTAATTAGAAAATTTTATCTATTTTAGCATCATTGCATTGCATCAATTGCCAAAGTTATCATAATTTTTAAAGTATTTTAATTTTTAAGAAAGGAAAAAAAAACTTCTATTTTTCATAAAATATTTGAAAAATTTTGCTACTCGCTCATTTCTTTAGAGGTTTTTCTTTCTTTATAAAAAGAGCGAGTGGTAGAATAATATCTATATTAGTAGCATTTTCGTAACTTTAGTTTCATTTTCAATTAATAAAGTTTCATTTTTTAATCATTATATTATTTTTATACTCTATACATAATGAAATAGATATTATTATTTCATTAAATATATTTTTATTTCATCAAATTGATATCTTTAATTCTTACCAGTAATAAAGAGGAATACCGCCAAATTCAATCGTCGGATTCGTTGTGGCTTGAATATTGACTTTCCAAATCTTTTTAAATCGCAGTACAAGCCTTTCTCGAAATTTTAGGCTTATGTGTATGATAAATATGAAAAAGGATTTCCTTTTCTTATTTCTATCCTCTATTATAATAACAAATAATTAAATAATTTTTTTAAGCAAGGAATTTCTTCAAAATGGCTCAAAAATACTTTCAAAGGTTTGTAATTGTGAAGAATCACTTTCTTTTATTTGTTATTGGAAAAAAGAGAGTTCTTGTTAAAATTCAGTTTTATTTACCAATTTGCTTATTATAATTTCAATGACAGATATTTTTTAAACGTAAGAGAAAAACAAAATATCTTTTTTTTCTTCATATTTTTCTTTTATAAATTATTAGTTTATGAAATAATTTTTCAAACAGTTTTGTTAATATTTACTTTTACTAAGATCATTCGTTTTTTCTTAGTAAATAAATAAAATGAAACAAGAATTTGCAGATGCTTTAAATAATTTTAAATTTGATTTTTGCTAAGTATAGTATTCAGTTTTGACAAATAAGGATTTCCGATTAAACATAGTATTCAATTTTGACAAATAAGAATTTCCGATTAAATGCTTTAAATAATAGAAAAATATTTTTAAAAAATATTGTGATTCTTAAACTACCAATAAATTATTTCAGTGCAATAATTAAATGATGCTTTTATAAAGCTTTTTGCACTTTTTATTCTCCAATATATTTTCTAATCCATCATCACAGGCATTTTAAAATATTATATTCAATATTATTTTAAATTCAGTAGTACCGAATTTTTTTTATATTAAATTAAAATTTAATAATATAAACGACTTCTAATTAAATTCTGAAAATTAAAAAAAATTTATTGCAGTCGCAAGGACATAATTATACAAAATTTCTGGATTCTGCCCACATCAGGAAAGTCAGTGATAAATCGGTTAGAAAATTCTATCTACAAACAAGAAACAAAACAAGTTATATGAACGCTCTATAAAAGCAAACATTTTAACTCAGAACTTGTATATTTCCACTTGCAATAAAGATAAGTGTGTGTGTGTGTGTAATAGAGCGAATAATCGATTTCCCCCTCGCCGATATGTCTTGTTGAAATTATTCCATATAATTAAGCTGATGTATAAGAATTCTTTTATTCTGGCAAATAGAATTCTTAAATACCATTAAACAAATAATACACTTTTTCCGATTCAAGGTTTGCAGTTTTTAAATACAAAAAAAAGTCTCATAATTCCAAATATAAAATGACTAAATAAAAATAACAAAAATTTAGAAATGTAGACGGATAGAATTTATTAATTTCAACATGCATTGATGACTCAAAATAATTTCCTTTCACGTATTATTAGACACTAGGTATAGAATCTTTATTTTTAGATAGAATATAACATATCTATTTATAAAAACTTGCAATATGAGAAGGAGAAATGCCTCCGTCATTTACCAGGAAAACAAAACTTTTTTTTAAAGAGAAAAAAAAAAATTATTTGTAAGGGTGAAAGTTACCTTGAAATTTCACTGACCTTGAGTACTGCCCATAATAAACTTTTCTAAAAGATTTGCCTTCCAAAATAAAGCTTTAAAGGGGAAAAAAATTTGAATTATAAATATTATTCATTTTCTATGAAATCTCTCGAAGCTTAATCGGTTTTGAATGCAGTTAGTCATCACTTTAATCATGCAACGATTCGTCCTTCTACTACTTGGTTTGATACACGAGTAGAAGAAGGTTTTTCTGAATGACCTCTTAAGGATGAGATCATTCAGTCACTCAACCGTCACGCCAATAAGTATTTTTTGAAATGTTTATAGTTTTCGAATTATAGCAATAAAAACGTGAACTCACTTTTAATATAAAAAAAAAATATCAATGAGCACAAATTTGGTTCCGGAAAATTATGCCTTAAATCACAAAAATGAATTTTTAAATCATAAATTAGGGATTCTGCATATTCTAATGATGATCGTCTGCTGTTTCACGGAAATTTCCTTTAACGATGACTTTCATCTCTTTCATTTCTCTCGATGTCAGCTACTTTTTTTATATATATTTTTTTAGCAGTTGAAAGAAATCCATAAATCATTTTCAATTTTTGTTTGAAATTAAAAAAATAATAATAACAATTCTTGTCGATAGGTTGGAAAGCAAAGAGATTTTTTTTTATCATGTAAGTTATTGTTTTCAAATTCCACTCAATCCTTAGGCAAAAGCAATGAAGAATTGCATATAGAAATAACCATAGATAATGATTTTATTGACATCGCATAGTTCAATATTTATCGTGAAATAAATAATATTAAGGTAACAAATATAATAAAACTAATATCTAAACAGCTTTATTACAAACTTTATGTTATTGATAAGTGTTGAAATTTGTAACGCTAAAAGATTGCAGCAGTCGGCAAGACATAAAATTTATCGACTTCACTTTAAACATATTTGAAGACATTAAGTATCATTTGCAGTTATTCTTCTTTCAATTAAACGCAGAGAATAACGTTATATAATAAAAACTAAGAAATTATCGCTTGATTTTTCAACTATATTTGGAGGTAGGAATCGTCTGCTTTATTTAATTAATGCTGGAATCAAGATCTTATCTATTGTACTTTAAATATTTCAATTATAACTATTAATTGGAATTAGAGAATATATCATCAGTTTAAAAAAATACTTCGGTACTTGTTTATGTACTATTTGTCACAGTCGAACATAATCAATAGACTAACATAACATCTTTGGCAATTTTTTTTGGGCGACTCGTAGCTGATTTGCATAAACATGAGATCTTTGGTGATTAATAGCTGCTATGTTGTAAATATAAGTATCCAAACTTCTATAAAAATTATAATGGTTCCTTTTTTTTAATACAGTACTAGCCGCCTTTGGCATCCATCTTGTCCGCTCAGATTGATTTTTAAGTTATTAAATATTGTGCAGAATGTATATATATTTTTTTAATTTCATCCTTACTATTTGATTAGACCGAAAATATAACTAACAAATTATAATGCGCGCATATCAAAAACTCTATATATTTAGAAATAAAAGCGGAACTGAAAATCTTACTTTCAGAATTAATTTCCAAAAGAATTTTTGCCCAAATGTATTTTTTAAAATCTAAATTTAGGCAAAAAACACACGATTGAAAGTTATGAGGAATGAGTTTGAATTATAACATAATTGTTACAAAATGTGTATTACATTTAAAAAAATTATTAAAAATAAAACATTGCACAAAAATGAAATTAGTATCATAAAAAAGTAATTTTTTTGAGTTTTAATGTAATTCAAGATTCATTTCTGTGAAATAATAGCGTACAATTCGGTTTTAATGGCGACCAAAAAGCACAAAGAAAATACTTCGCCAAATTATAAAAATATATTCAAGTATCAAGTTATATAATCATACGCTATATAGTTTGACGAATGTAATCGCCAAATTGGCGAATTTTTTTCTTGGCACTTTTTGGTCTACATTACAACCGACAAGTACCGATAATAATTTTGGAATCTGTAGTCAGTAATTTATACAGGTAAAACATAGTCATAACTCATCTGCAATGGTTAAGCATATTTTCGCACTTAAACTTTTCTTGACGTCTATAATTGAATTTGTTACGTTTCTTTTTGTGATCTGATGAAAAAATTTGTTTCTTCTGCCTATTTTCTTTGTAATTATAGTTTTTAGTGAGCCCGTCCAGAGTATATCTAATAATATTTTGCAGCTTCATAAATTAGCAAACCATTGAACTAAGTGCAGCTGACGCAGTCTCAAACGTTCGTATAGTGATTTGTTTGCATTTAACTGTTGCCATTCGATAGTAAAATATAAGAGCAATTTATGTGCCACGACGTTAGCGTTATATATAGATAGATAGATACTCTAGGTAATAAAGCATTCAAACCAAAGGTCCGCTAAATTAACAAAAGTTATAGAACAATGGGGTTTTTACAAAAAAGCATCTAAATAACAAAATTTTCTGATGCAATTTCGGAACAAATTATTTTACAAGAAATATTTTAATACCCTTTGAAAGTTTAAATTTTTCTACTTCAATAATGTTTCCATTTTTGTAAAATGTATTTTTCAATTATTATTAATTTTTTTTCAAAAATTTAAACGCATTGAAATTAAAGTTAAATTTGAACTACTCTATCACTATTTTTCAATTTTATTATTTATCTAATACCTTTGGCGACCAGTCGGTTCGCCAGTATTACCGCTCGCTACAATTTTCAATTAAATATTTTAAGTAACTGGTCTCTTAATAGATTCTCAAACAAAACATTTTTAATCTTCAAATTTTGATAGTCATACCAAACTTATACTGTTGTTTAGATCGTTTCTTTCTATTTACTATATATATTTTGCTAATTTGTTGTCATTTTCGGTAAAACTTCAACTTTAATTTAAAGTGGAAATGATGAAATTGCAATTAATATAAAGATATTTTTTAATAAAACCAAGCGTTTTATTTTATTTATCATCTTTATTGTTATTTATTTATTATTATTAATTTTGAATATGAGTATTGCAAACGGAATCGCTCGATATTTAAGTTTTATGTGAACTACAAAATATTTTTCATAATTTATGTAATATCTCAAAGAATAATTCAACAAAAATTTCTCAGATTCAGCATAAAATTCAGCTTTTAGTTTTGCTTTCAAAAAGATTGAAATAAAATCAATAATAATATTTTGTTCCGGCCTATAAATATATTTCAAAAATTATGAAGTCTAAATTTAATGCAGTAAGGTATCATGTTCTGAGAAATATTCTGGACACACCAAATTTTAAATAAATGAATGAATGTTTCTATTTTCCACGATCAACTAAGACTTATTTATGAAGTTTTGAATGTTAAAAATTTAGAAAAACTCAACATTTTCATAATCTTAGGCCAATTAATCTTGAGAAACCTGCGCGCTGATTGACGTATTTTCTTTGAAATGATCGATGGAAAATCTAAAATTATCCTTTTTTTAATAAATAGTGATATTCAAATTTTCATAAATCAGTCAGTTTAAGTGATTGATTTAGTTGATTGGAAATTAACTCTTTTTATTTAAAACATTAGTGTTTCAAGAACATTTTGTTAATCGTGATTTCCACAGCAGGAGCTTAATGTAAAATCAAAAATTCGTTATTTATTAGAGCATTTATTGAATCAAGTTATATAAAATATAATCATTTTCCATTTAGATCATTTTAGCAGATCTGTGTCTTACTAAAGGTTTATAAATTAGCTGTGTGGTCCTGATTTGAATGGATATCCTGTTCATATTAAACAAAACTTGCCTTAAAATAAAACTTATTTATTGGATTAATAATATAGAGAGTGTAAAAGATCATAAAATAATTTTTCTTGAATTTATTTTTTAGAAAAAATAATATTTCTTATTTGTTTCCTTTCCTACAGACACGTGCCGAAAATTATATTTTTGCAGATTTCATTTCCAAAAAGATTTAATTTATTTTTAATTGGAGCTTTAATCAATGTGATAAGCTAATTTTTTGCCATGAATGCGAAACGTGCTCTTGCAGCTTAAATTTTATTTTTATTTTGTACGAAAAAAATTGTTGAAAAATATAATTAAAATATTTATTTAAAAATTCATTAAAAATAGAAATTTAATTTTAAGGTTAAAATATTGGTATCATTTAAAAGATAAATCTTTGATCTTTAACTTGATGTAAAAATCTTTTTTGTGCGATAATATTTTCGGAAGTTGTAGCAAAAACACGCCAAAATTTCGCTTAATTTTTAAATAAATAGAATTCTAATTAAAAATTCGAAAAAATAACCCCCAAGTGCACATTCTCGGCCTCCAAGGTATACACGTGCCAAATTTGGTAGCTGTAGGTTGAATGGTCTGGCCTGTAGAGCGCCAACACACACACATTGAGCTTTATTATAAGTATAGATATACCTTATAGATTTTAATTGGCTTAAAAGAAGTGATTTAACCCTGCCTAAATGTAGGCATGATTTAATTAGACAGACTCAAGAAATTTAAAGCTTTTGAGTGCAATAGATGTGCAAACAGAACCATATTACATTCTCTTTTCACAAAAAGTTAGTAAGAAATTATTTCGGGAAAAAAATTACGCCATAAAATTGAAAAAATTTACCTTTTTAACAATACCAGTTTCATTTTGTGCAATTTTTCTTTTAATTGACATTAATACTGTCGGAAATTTAACGATGATTATTTTTAAATAAGGAAAGTAATAGGTACTACTTTACTGGACAACGTTAAGACTTAGACTCGTTTAGAATGAGGCAGGAAAAGTAAAGCTTTTGCGAAAAATTTAAATAGATGTTTAACGACAGTAGTGATCATAGGCTATGAGAAATAATCAAAGTTTCACCTGTAATCTGCAGTATAACTTTGGGGAAAATTATCCCAGAAAAATATTCTTTTACACTGTCTTCAAATTCAAAATTTTATCTTTTCAATAATATCAATTTCATTTCTGAGCAGTTCATTCTGTTAGAAGATATCAAATTCCCTGAAATTAGATTTTGATATCTTAGATGATATTACTAAAGCATTAACACAAAGAATAAACTGAAATCTATAAAAAATTTTGAAAATCAAAATGTTATTTTATATTTTCTGTCTATGAAAAGTATAGCAATTTCTGATATTGCCATATTGAAATTAATTATTCTGCACTAACAAGCATAAAATATTTCACTTTCTGATGATTTTCGTATTTTTATATTCCTAGCCCTTGAGAAGATTTACATTACTAAGTCTACTGGAATAGCAAAGCATATAAATATCATGAAATGTAATATAAACATGTTTTATCTCCATTACACCCTTAAGACTGAAGCCAGTTGTTATTTAAGCTTTCCTCCCGTTGTTCAGGTTCTCTATGCCACCAATAAAAACCCTTACAAAAGAACATTGATAATAAATTAAACTCTTAAGATTTCTATATCAAATTTCTCTCAGAAGCTGCTTCTATTACATTCAGACTGAGTTGAAATCTGGATACCGCAAGTAATTTTTCTACGTAACATAATTTCAATTGATAAAGTTGATATAAAATTCGAAGCTCCTATAAAGAAATTCTCTGATTCTAATTTTTACTTTCTCGTATGCGAAGTATACAAAGAAAAACTATTATAATCGTCAAAAAAAAAAATCGAATTCGGAATAGTACCGAATCTCCATGTTTCAGACCTCCCTTAATCCGAAAAAACACATTTTTAGGAATTATATCTGTCTGTATGTGACCATGATAATTCAAAAACATTTTGAACTAGATGGATGAATTTGATATATGGTCACTATTCCAAATTTGGTGATTTCCTTCAAATTTTGAACGAAATCCATTCAGAGGAAATATGTCTGTCCTGCTGTCCGAATATAAATTAATGTGATAACTGCAAAAAAAAAGCAATATTTATAAAATTTGGTACACAAGTTTAATATCTAAAGTGTAGAAAACTATGAAATTTTAAACCAAATCCGTCAAGAAGTTGGCAGTCTGTCGGTCTGTACTTTCACTAGCACGTAAACGCGATAATTCAAAAACGCAGTGACAAATATACGAAATTTAATGTGTGGTTTTGAGACTACCATTACAATTCAAATTAAATTCTTGTTCAATCGATTGGAAAATAAATGCAAAATACATATTCGTTTTTCTGGCACTTCATAATCGCTAAAGATCGTACTTTAATTATCTTTCATAATTATTATCCGTCAGTGGTATAAGTTTAATAATACATTCATTTCTTATAAGTTCATTTTTAGGAAAGTATGCGAGAAAGTTTCGGGAAGAATACACCCATTAATTAAATAAACAAATATGTGTTTAAAAATAAACAAAAGAATAGTATTCTTTGCAGAGAGGGAAAAAAAATACAGATTTGTGAAATATGTTCGTAAAACGGTCAGGTTTTATTGACGTGAACAGAATACATTTAAACAGCATCATGTATCCAAATGAAACATTATTTTAATCTTAATATTCCCCATGATATCATCAGTGCTATAATTTTCCTGATGATATTCCCCATGATATCATCAGGAAAATTATAGCAATTTTATCGTCAGGGAAAAAGGCAAACAACTTCTCAAATGCATCCATTGTTGATTGCCTTTTAATATCACAGAAAAAATGACTGATACAGAAAACAACAATAACAAAAGCATTAGAAAATATTCACTTTATCCTCTCTTTGCATTTAATTGTAAACTGAAATTTTCTAAAAATAAATGAACTAACCAGAAGGAAGATAAATAAGTATTTTACTTTTTAAGAAAAACTTTTTTCCCCCAAACATTTGAGTGTAATATAGATGGTCACTTTTGGTGACCATCTGGTTCACCCAGAATACCGATTGAGTTTCAATTCAGCGAGTAGCAGTTGCATTACTCTATCTGCTATTTTGGATAACAGATGGCGTTGCTTGATTAAGTACACATCCCATAGTGCATTTCGATTGTAAATAAAGAGATGATATGCTGCTCTGTTAAGGTGCGAGCGTTACTGTTTTGTCTTGTCTTTCGTGTTTGTTTATGTGAAATGCGATGATTAAAGAAATGTTATCCGAAAACATGGGTCCTCTTGCTTCCACTGCACGGATCATACTGATCTTATTTCCACCACAAGCACAGATAATAAATAGAATCTTTCTATCTTAACTTTCAACAATGTAAGACTATTAACTCATTAAATATTTGAAAAAGCAATAAAAGTTGTGAATTTCAGTGTCACAATGAAATTTATCATTAAAAATTATGCAAATAATATATATATATATATATTTGCGACGAGAATTGGTATTCAGAATCATGAGAATTGGTATTATTCAAAGATAAATTGGTATTATGTATTTGACGAAACAATGAAATCTACTGCAAAAACTGTTAAAAAATGTATATATTTTTTAAATTTACATAATTTAAGAAAAATTTGTACAATTGGTATGTTTAAAAAAGACAATTTCGAAATTTAGATGATTATATTTTTGATTATATATTATTATTATATATTATGATTTCTACAATTATATTTTTGGGAGTTACCACGGGAAAAGGCTAAAATGTTTCATTATTTAAAATTGTAATTAATTTTTTTAAAAAATTCAAAGTGCACATTTTTCCTTCTCTCTGAAGTATATATATGCCAAATTTGGTAGCTCTAGGTCAAACGGTTTATCCTATAGTACGGCAGCACATACTCCTTTATTATTAGCAAACCATTCTTATTCCATTGCTAAACATGTTTGGCGACTAACTAATTCACAGAGAATAATGATTGTGTTTCCTTTCAATTAAATCGCTTTTGATATTTTTGAAATATTCGTGAATTCATTCAACAAAATATTTATAATCATTAAATTGTGATCGGTTAATAATACCATGTTGATTTTCAACAACAGATTTCAATGCTGGCTTGAAACTGAAACCATTTTCATTATTTCGTCAGATATTTAATAGCTTGATTTGTTTTCTATTGCTGAAAGCCAAGGAAAAAAAATTCTGTTTATTCTGTTATTCTTATTTCATTTATTATTATTCCATTCTAAATCACGGTATTCGACTTCATTAAGAAAGTTCGTGCATACCATATTCCCAAAAGTCCGCTTTTCATTTATAAAGGGCTTTGAGTAAGGATATAATTATTGGGTTTTTTTACTATGCCTTATGAAGTTTCAAGGCACATAGTTCTCAATTTTAACTGAAACTCATTTGCTTTTTCGTTATCTGTGGCTGAATATGAACTTAGGGCAGATTAAAAAATAACTTTCAATTGAATATCTTATTGTATTACTTAGCCTTCAGTGACCAACATGCTGACTCCATTCTAGATATTTCGAATTTTATATCTCTTATTTTAGAATGTTTTTATTTTAACGTTTAGCCCTTTTAAGGTTAATGTAAACCTACAAGATATTCATAAGGGATGTGCAGTTTAGAATTGAAGTCAGACGACGAAAATTCCATAACCTTAAATCCATTCTCAACAAAAGCTCGTTTCACAAATAATGAGCTAATTCCTGATTAATCTGCCATTTTGAAGATTCATCGGGATTATTTTGCAACGGAACTTGCAATTTGAAGTGTGGTCAAATGACGATGACAACACATTAATCGATACACCATTTTCCATCTTTTCAAGCCACATGCAGATATTTCACAATTTAATAATTGATAGATTTCACCTTCCCCTCACATATAGAATGGATTCCGAAACTAAGCATTTTAGATGCATTGGCTAATACATTTTAACTGAAGCTAATGCATTTTAGAGACTATACACCCAAAAGTTATTAAATTGATAAAATGTCCAAATTAATAGACCTAGACCCGATTTTGCATTGTTTTTATCAGAGTGATTTTTTTTTATTTATTTATATGTAAATACCAAATTTCAAACAAACTTACAAGACTTTTTTAAAATTAACTTCTGGATAATTTTTCTCATTTTATTACAAACTAGATGCCTTTGATAACTACTTTTTCGCTAGGATAAAAGGTTTCTAAAAAGTACCTTAATTGTTTCCCTAGTAAAATCTTTTTTAATTTTCAAATTTCAGCTTACTTCTGTTCGTTCTTCTTTTGATGTCACACATTTTTCTCTTATCTGCGCTATGCATCTCCCCAATTTTCTATCATCTCACGTAAAAACTGATGAAATTTTAATTAATCCCATAACTTTCTTAATGAATCGAAATATCTTTATAAAGAATTGAAATTTTGCATGGAATAAAGAATATATTTCAGACTTCACATGACATCTCAGAAAATTATTAAATAAAATTTCTCTGACTCAATAAAAAAAGCAGAAAAAGAATCTCCGACAGTAAGAAAGCAATTTTTTTAGTTTAAAAAAGGCTGGAACATATTTTTATATATCCAGTTTTATAACATTAACGATTAGTAACATTTAAAAATGGACGAATTAATTTTTTTTATTATTATTTACAGCTTACTTGTTAAGTTAAACTTTAATTTCAATACAACAAATTTGAATTATTTTATTAAAATTTTACAGAAACTAGCTCAACATAAAAAAGTAGTTTTTATTTTAATACTTAGAATAAAGAAAAAAAAATCTAGTGTAAAATAGTTGTAACAACAGTGAAAACAATTGTTCATTACAACATTGATTGAGTGACTGTTCATTATAACAATGAGATAACAAGATTATTTTTTAAAATTAATTAAAAAGGAAAAAAAATATATATAAAAAATATACGGCAACTAAATTGATACCTAAGGAAAGATAGAATTTTACGGTAGTATAAGCTTTTTTTCGGCATAATATTTTCGACAATTATAGTGGTAAAATGACAAAATTTTGCTTAATTTTTTATTATTTAAAATTCTAATTTTAGACATTTGTTCCGAAATGCCCATTTCCAGTCTCTAAAATATTATATATGTGTGACAAAATTAGTAGAAATAAGTCAAACAATCACAGAGTCAAACACACACACAGAAAGAGAGTTAAATTAACCCGAAAAAAATATTGAAAAACTATCAGTAATCTTCCTGCTTTCTTTGTAGATTAAAAAAAAATTACTTTTGGCTTTAAAAAAAATTGTTTAATTATACAACCACTCGCTTGTCTGAATAAATACCGTTACCAAACGTAAATTCTTAACTGATGTGCAGAAAAATCTGTTAATTTTAGAATAAACCAATAACTCTAGGCGCTCAAAATCTGCCAGTGAACTAGTACACACGGATTTTTAAGGATTGGAATTTCTTTATGCATTTATAAAAATAATGTTGTCTAACTTAAAATGTGGAAAAAAATTATTTATGAATAAATTACTATAGTAATAATGAACATCTGCCAAAACATTTTCTAAGTTAAAATTCAACCTTTCAAGGATAGAAATGATAAAATGAAAGTTGTTATTGTTAAATCCGTAATAAGCTGCAAGAAAATATGGATGTTAGCGCGATTCAAGGCTAAATATTACGCAAAATGAAATTTAGGGGAAAAAAAATATTTTTTTTAGTGACACTTCAAGATCAAGTAAATATGAATGCATTGTCGAACTATAAAAGAAGAGACGTGTACAAGAGAATTTAATAAATATTCCAGTACCGAAATTAATTTGATCTTTCATTAAAATAATAAATTAAAAAAAGAAAGAAAAAGAACAAGGACAAGGCAATATTCTTCTTTAAGTCAAAAATAAGCTACTATAGCAACAAGATTTCTGTGATTAAACATTCAAGAAAAAATAACTTGAAAATACAGTATGTCCAAAATAATGTGTGAACACATAATTTGAATAAGTATTATATAAAGAATTAACAGCTCAATCCATCCCATAATTCAAATCCATCTATACACACATAATTTTCGTAAACTAGTCGTTTTTGGTGACCAGCTAGTTTGACAGAAATAGTAAAAGTATTAAATTCCAATTAAATCTCTTATGCATAACTTGATGCTTACGAATGCACTTTCTAGTATAAGTGAACTTTTCAAAGGAATCAAATTTTCTGACATCATAATGCCATTAAAATCTTAACTGCTAGGATAATCTGTCTTTTAAATGCACATTGTTTTTTCAATATACTACAATTTTCTAATTCTTGATGTCTATTGACCAGACATTAAAAATAATTCTTTTTCCTACGGTTTCAACAATGGACGAAAATCATGCGATAAAACAAAGAAAATTTGTATTTTATCAAAAAAAGTGAAATCTATTGTTATAAATTAGGCAAAAAAATATATTTTTTAAAAAATTGTCGCAATTTAACAAATATTTGCGCGACTATAAAATCGATATCATTGAAAAGACTTTTTTTTTAAGGTTTGACACGGTGTAAAATTCATTTTTGTGCGATAGGTTTTTCGGAAATAATTACTGAAAAACGCCAAAATTCAGCTTAATTTTAAATCAATTAAAATTTCGAAAGAAATCGCTCTGAGGTGCACTACAAAGTCCATATGTAGCAAATCTGGTAGCAATCTGGCCTGTAGAGCGCCAACACACACACACACACGCGCACACATATATTTTTTTTTTTAGTAAAGAAAAATAACATCATTATTTAAGGAAAAGAAAAATATCACTATTACAAAAACAACTTTTTAAATTTTAGAATGATGTTAAGACCTATTTTTGTGCAATTATGTTTTCAAAAGTTATTATGAAGAAAAAAAAAAAAAAAAAAACGCCAGAACTTTGCTTAATTTTTGCTTGGAGCTATTTTTCTTTAAAAGATAAAATGCTCAAAGGGCAACAATTGCAATCTCCAAAGCATATCTGTGCTCAGCTTAAATATTTATAGCTCTAGTCAAATGGTTTGGCTTGTAGAGCGCTATTTTATTACCAAACTAGCCGCCTTTCATGACCAACTGCTTCGCCATGAGTAATGCTTTCTCCTGGCCAACTAATTTTCATTTAAATACTTATGTACCTTGCTCTCTCTCATTTTCTTTAGCAAAATACATTCAAACTTCAAATTTCGATAGTCTCGTAACTCATATTATTACAGAAGCTTTACAATCATTTTTTCATTGTAGTATATATATCTCAAATTTGCAATCAGCTGCCGTGGATTTATATGAAAAGGCCGCGGTGGCCTAGTGGTAATGTCTCGGCTTCGGAGGGTTTCAGGTTCGAGACCCGATTCCACCGAAGAACTGTCGTGTAAGGGGGTCTGTTGCACGTTAAATCCGTCCTGACCAAACGTCCTCCCGCTGGTGTGGAGAGGAGGGTGCCAGCTCAGGTATCGTCCTCGTCATCTGACCGCGGTTCAAAATTACGAGGTCCGTCCCAAAATAGCCCAAGTGTTGCTTCAAACGGGACGTTAATATAACTAAACTAAAACTAAAAAAAATTTATTTGGAAAATATCACATTCTAAATTTATTCCATAACATTGTGCTTGCATATAAACACGTGCTGAACATCACACTTTCCTCCATTTAGTTTGTAATAAGAGTTAATTTAATCATTCAGTTTGAGTTTTTATCAAGGTGTCGACAACGCACTGATATGCACTTATTATCGTCTTGCAGCTAATTTTACTTTCATATTGTGCGAAATAAATTGCTGGAAAATATGATTATAATATTTTTTTAAAAAAATTAATTAAACATAGAATAGAATTTGTAGGTTAAAATATTGGTATCAATGAAAAAAAATCTTTTGAACTTTAAAATGATTTAAAAAACAGTTTACTGCTGTAATATTTTCGGAAGTTATCTTGACAAAATGTCACAATTTAGCTCAAATTAATCAAAATTCTAATTAAAATTCCAAAAAAAAAACCTCTCTAGGTATACTTTTTTATCCTCCAAAGCATATATAATATAATATATATGCACATACTTAGTATAAAATGAAGTCTCCTGAAAGCATCTGTATGTTTGAACTCGAAAAACACTTAACTGATATTGGAGATATGTGTACCATTGGAGTAGGACATTTATTGGGGAAGGTTTTAGCATACTGAAGTCCATGGACAACTTTCTAGAGTTACATCCAAGCAAAATCTTTTGGTTTCTGCACCAGGAAGAAAAACAACCAATATAGTTTACAAAGAAATATTACGAAACAAGATGAATTTTATTTTCATATCAGATTATACAGAGTTGATAAACAAGTGTGAAACAGTGGGTACAATTACTTATTTGTATATTTTTAAATTTTAAAACGGCTTTCCTACTATATATTTTTATTAAATTGTTTTGTCTATGAATATAACTTATTTTTACCTTTTTAATAGTCTAAATATTTCTAAATGTGTGCTATAAAAAATTGTTTGTAAATATTTTTGATGATTTCTAAATATATTTTTATGTTTGTTTGATGTTGCTTGACATTTCCATGTCATATCAGGTGGAGGCTAGACTGATATAAAAATTCAGTAATAAAATGAAAAAAAAAAAAACGCACACACACAATCTCGCATCAAAAAGAACAAAGAGCAAAAAATGTCGGAATTTATCTATAATAAGTGATTAATTTAAAAAAAAAAAAGTCAAATTTTGCAAACGCATGATCAGTAAGGAAAAAAAAAAAAAAAAATACAGCGGTATGTTGTTGCCCCGTCGGGATCTACTGGTCGTCTTATAAAAGACCGAGTGTAAACCCAGCATTAAGTTTAAAGCTAATTTTTCTTCTTGGATGTTTTGGCATGGACAACAGTGTGCGGGTACTGCTAGTAAAATATAATTATTTACTTCATTTAGACAATTTTAACAGTACTACACAGTATCTATTACTAAAGATTTACAAATTAAAAATTGGGCCCAGATTTGAATGGATATCCTGTATATATTAAACCATGTTTATCTTAAATAAATATAATAAAGCTGATTTATAGATTAATAATATAGATATTGCAAACGATCATAGAAAACCTTTTTTTTATTTATTTTTTTAGAAAATATTAGAAAATATTTCATTTCATATAGTCACATGCTGAAAATGCATTTTTCTAGATTTAATTTGTAGTAGTATTTAACTTATTTTTTTAAATCAGAGCTTTTATCAATGTAATGGCAACGCGTTGATAAAAGTTAATTATTTTTTCTTTCCATTGACGTAAAACGTGCACGTTCAGCTTAAATTTATTTTTATTTTGTACGAAATAAATTGTTAAAAAATACAATTAAATTATCTTTAAAAAATCATTAAAATAGAATTTTAATTTTTTAGTTAAAACATTAGTATTATCGAAAATATTATTTTTTGAACTACAATATGAAGCAAAAATCAATTTTATGCTGTAATATTATCGGAAGTTATAGCGGAAAAACGTCGAAATTTCGCTTAATTTTTAATTAAAATTCTAATTACAAAAAAAAAAACTCCTTCCAAGGTGCACATTCCCGGCCACCAAGGTATAACATGTCAAATTTGGTAGCTGTAGATCGAACGATCTGGCCTGTAGAGCGCCAATACACACACATCGAGCTTTATTATAAGTATAGATTTATTATTAGTAGAGATAATGTGAAAAACGCAAATACATGTATTTTAATGCAGGTAATGTAAACAAAAGTACAACTAGAAATTACATTTTAATTTGGAATTTATATTTTGTAGCTGAAAGTCGAAGAGTTATCGTATATCATTTCAAATAATTAATTATTGGTTTCAAGTAAGGATCTTCGATTTGTTTCATTTTAATGGTTTCAGCATTAAAGATTATTTTAAATACGAATATATATTCTTGGGATACTCTATATATTCAGGTTTCTAAAAAATCATGCACATAGTGTATTAAAATCATACAATTCTTTATTTATATATTTTTCTTTCTATATTTATTTTTTCTGCCAGCTGTAAACAGATGGAAGTAACAAAATGGATTTTAAAAAAATACATTAGGTTCTTTAATGACAGATTTTGCAAAGCATGTTGAATTTCAGACAAAAATCAAAATATATTTTGTAGAACAATGGTCTTCTCGAATACTTTCTTAAAAATAAATTTGTTTCATAACTATGTTCGCCAATATCGCACAACAGTTCGGAAGAGTCTAGTTGTTTACAAATTTTGGCAATTATTCGCTGGGATGCGATTAATATACAAGCAACAGAAAATCGAATATGAATTTTAGCGCCATTTTTTTTCGACTGACTGCAACCGAAATTTTAATAAAGAAGAAATGTAGTTAAAAAACGCATTTCTTTACGTTTATGTTATTTCACTTACGTGCTAGTGTAAGTTCAAACTGACAGATGGTCAAATTCTTGACCGATTAAATTTCGGATTTGATAGGTAACATTTTGGATTTTAAATCAGTGGCAAAATTTGACTCATCTAGCTTTCTTCATTTAGTAGTAATCGTGTTATATTTTGACAACCAAAACTTCTGCTGAAAGGATTTCATTCAAAATTTGCCAGAAATCTACAAACCTGGAGTAAAGATCATATATCAAATTTCATCTGTCTAAATCAATTTTGATAGACAGACAGACATAGTTACAGAACATGTTCTTCAGACACAGGGAGATTTTTCCATGTTTAGATTCGTCAAAATCTTGAATTGTAACTTTTTAACAATTACTCTTTGCGCACAAAAAAGTAAAAAGGCAAGAACTGAACCCAATCATCATATTAAATTTTTTAAATGAATTCATTTGGATCGTCTCAGTTCATTTTATCATGTTTTGAAAAATAATTTAAAAAACATAAATAATAATTAAATTAAAAAGATACAAGAATATTCTTAAAATTTAATCAGATATGTATATTATTCATCTTTTGGATTAAAATATCATTTCATGTTTTTATTACAAAATATAAAAAAAAATATTCATTAGTAGTTAAACAAAATAGATAAATTTAAAATGTTTTCAGTGAAAAGAATTATCAGAGCTTTCAGTGGAAATGCAATTCTAAATTGATCTTGTAACTTTTAAGTAAATACAGATTTTATGGAATTGAACTTGGCACTGCAATAAAAGTATAAAAAAAGCCCTCCAATAAGTTATTTAATACTTACCTTAAAAAATTGAATTGAAAATGTCTTTGATAAGCATATGAAAATTCTACTTGCTAGTGTTTTAATCTTACAAAATAAATGATCAAACATTATTTTTTAAAAATCAATCACTTAAATCAAAATTAAATATGTGTAATAATCAAATTACTCAGCAAACCAATTCAATGTTTTTTGCTTCCAAAATTTCCTTTAACTGTCTCATTAATTTTGAGTCCAGTCTTGTAATGCATTTCTAATCATATTAATACTTACATATTTTTTCTACACCAAGTATTTCCTAAAATGGATTGCATTTCATCGGTAACATATTACTCAATTCAAGCAAACCACAATTTTTAAAATGTACTACCGATTTGCCTACACAGAATATAATGTATTTCATATCCTACATCATTTTTATTGATGGCATTACAATAATGATATCAATTTTTATCCTCCTTTTTGTTTTCCTACACTAATAAATGATTACACCATTAATAGCTCTAGGATAGAAAATTTGGATATAGCAATTATGAAAATAATTGCAATGTTCAAATGTACCATTGAGAAAATTTATTGGTTTTTGCAACTACATAATCTTCTTTTGCTACTCCCCCAATTTATATGCATTTTTGTCTTATTTCATATGCGAGACATCATTAAATTTTGAAAAATCATTTAACCTACAACAATCTTACTTATGTAATGAAAATTTATTAGGTCACAACTGCTATTTCATGTGATATTTAAATTAATTTCTCATTTCTTCTGCAAACAACTATTTCTAAAACTAATAATATATATGACATATAGATTAAAAATGTCTTCATTGTTAGAACAAACTAGTCTTTCCCATAGCAACAAGTTACAACTAAACCAAATATAATGTTGCTTTTTAATTTCCCATCTTAGCCCTAAACAATAAGTAATTAAAACATCTTCACAAATTGATATTTGTGTACAATAGTTAAAAAAAGAATTGGATTTAAAAAAAATCTTGATTATATATCAAGACTATACAATATAATTCAAATTATCCAGATTAATTTGGATATACCAAGCCAGATAGTTGACGAAAATAATTTCTTATAAAAAGAGAAACTCAGTAATATTAATTTAATAACAATTAAAAATAATATTTATATTTTGTATACTTGCATACTGTGTTAAAATACCACCATCTGAACAATACAGACAAGCCAGTTGTTTTGCTATCTGAACTTGAGGATCCACCGTGCCCAAAGCGATCTCAATAACTGACATTCTACTACATTTAAAATAAAATATTCAAAATTTAAATGTCAACTACAATGTTTCAGAATATATTTGATAAAATGTTAAATATCATCAACTTTCTTATAAAACATTTATTATCTTTATTGAATAGTACTGGATTCAATCATAAGGCAATAAGTGACTTGTATTTCATTTGTAACTATAACGAAGCACAAAATTGATGTGACGAACTAATTAAAAAATTTTACACCCTATTTTTATCAACAAATAGACAAATTACCAATATGCAATATGGACTTTCTTCTAATAGCAGTTTTTATACATAAATTAACATAAAATAAGAGATGCATAAAATAAGAGAAATTATGCATAAAATTTATTTTATCTCTTATTTTATGCATAAAATAAGAGAAAATCCATAAAAATGCAAGCAAAAAATCAAAACTATAAAAAGTATTATTTTAAAAAATCATAGTATGCATGAGAAATTAAATTTATTATTTTGAATTGAAAAAGTAAAAAAAAGGGGGGGGGGATTTTAAAAAAATGACGCAATAAACAATGATAAAAAAAGTCTATCATTAAAATTTCAATTTAAAAAAAAAAAGAGAAAACAACCCTCATGGCAAATTTTGGAAAAGGAAATAAAAATATAAAGGAACTAAAATTTTCATTTTAGTTACATTTGGTTAGAAGGTTTCATCTTTTTCAAGAATACGCAGAAAAAAAAAATGTTTTCATTTTTAATATTTCTATTCTTTATTTCTTAAGTAGAATATTAAAAATTTGTAATTTATTCCTCTTAAAATTAATTTATGCCACGAACCCTTCAAGCAGACCAATATAAAATGATAGAATTTAGAATTAATGTTGATTAGGATGTGAAATTAAGTTATAAAAAGATTCATAGCATAATAAAGAGAAAATCCATAGCCTAAACATATTGAATATGACTGCTACACTTCATGAACAGTTTGGTTAACAGTTACCTAATTTCAGGAAAAATATAGTTCTGAAATTGCTAAGAGAAATGGGAAACTACAGGTTTGGCAATTAAGACAATTCAATAGACCCACCAAAGATTAATGCTAGATATTTGATTTATTACTTTTCTTTAGCATAATGAATTTTAAAAAAGTAACTGGAAAAGTTATGGTCAGTAGAACAAAGTGTACTTAAGATGCATACAAAAATTCACTTTCACTTTTTTTTTAGAAAATTATTTTTAACTTCTAAATTTTATTAATTGTTATCTGCTGTTAAAAACTGTAAATGCAGCATCATTTTGAAAATATTTAATACATATAAAACTTCATTAATTAATATTATTAATTCATGAAGTATAATTACATTGTTATTTGAAATCCAGAAGAAATTCCTGCTCACTATGATTTTTAATATGTTTTATACTTTAAATCCCTTTTAATTAAATAATTAAAATTTTCCAAAAGGAATTACAGATACTATATGTACACATTTGAATTATTTAACAAATTTACGTCTGTCAATTTAAGTCTTAATAATTTTCTTTTATTTTCTCTAATACAAGAATGATTTAAATCTATTTTATATAATATAAATAACTACATATGCTTATTGCAACGATGATGGAACAGTTCACTTTTTAGGAGCAACACTTTACGCGAGAAATTATATGTAGAATACATTTTTATTTATTTGTCTCAATAGGTGAAATAAATTGTGTTTATTAATAAAATACCAAGATGTTGTCTTTTATCCTGCAATATTTTACCAAGATAACTCTTAAAAAAACATTCAATGTTAAAAGAATCATGCTATTTTAGAATTCTGTAGTTTCCACAGAATATATCATACCACATATTATAATTTACCATTGTCAAAACTGTATACATATATATATTTTACCACTCTTAATAAAATTATGCACTGTTTTTCAATTATAATGCAAAGAAAAACTTCAGCTTTAATTTTACAAAATATAATGAAATCCTGACTTCAACATATAAAAGCTAATGAAATTATGAAAAAAAAAACACACACACACACACAAGGAGAGAAAATTGTTTGTTATCTTTGATGAAATCAAAATTCCATGAATTGAAAATAAAATAGTGTAGAAAAATCTAATGGTATATTTAATAGTGGTGTATAATAAAGAAATCACTGAAACAAGAGATGAAAGATTAAACAGAAGTGAAATCTGACTTTCTTCGTGGTCAAAAAATACAATTGTTTATTTAGGTCTTAAAACTATACAAAATTGAAGCAGAGCTAAAAGCTGGTTGCACTAAATGTATTATAAAATTTCTGAAGGTGACAATAAAATAACAATAACTTAAATTGTCTTAATGCTGATAGATGCAAGTATTTAAAAAATTCAAACAATTGCACAAATGTTAAATCCACCACTCTTTTTATATTCTCTATACATGAATGCACATACAAGTGAATGTCAAACTTTGGTATTTACAGTGATGCTATATACAAGAGGAGAAATGTAGATTACAATTTGACTATTTACAATACAGCTCTGGGTTATCTGTGACCATCCTTAGAGTACCGTCGCCTTTTCACTGGAACCAACATTTCTTGTGTATCTGAAAAGACAAAATAAATAAAATGACTGATTATTAAAAATAGTCTACAGGTAGGCAAGACAAATTTCACAGATTCTTTGGGCATATAATCTGTTGCCCTTTCAATTATATTCACAAATCTTCAAGAAATGGGAATCAATAAAATTTAGATTTCAATCACCCACTACGAAAAGCAGGAAAAATTCTAAAATCATAACTTATTATTGCCGTATTTCTGATCTTTCAAATTAATTTCTTTTTTCTCCTCTTTATTTTTATCAACATATTTTCTTTGCATATTGCAAGATAAACTATTATTAATCAGAAAGTAGATTGAAAATGGTACATGAATTGCCATTAGAAATTATGATTGAGTGTCTAGAATTGATATGAATAATGATAGTGTGTTTTGTCTTTCTTCACAGAATTACAAACAAGGTAATTTTTGCAGCAATCAGTTTCTGCCAACCTTTTCAATGTAATACATAAATAATTTTGTATTTTGGAGCTTTCTCAGTTCTTTCTATATATATATATTATATATATACAAATAAATATATATATACAAAGAAGAATTAGACAAGATATAAAAATATTTTTTTATGAATATAATTAATCCTTTTATTAAAAAGAGTTAGGTTATAAAATAGAATTAATTGTAGATTTTCAACAAATAGTAAAATATAGTTATATTAACAGAATGTATGATAAAATCCATGTAATAAACAAATAAAAAGAATGAACTAGTCAGCCACACACCAACCAATGGTTTGATTTTGACAATTTTTGTTTCACTTGAAAGCTCATTATCTCTAGATATATCATCAATGGTCACCTGCCTTCTTTCACCTACCATACCAAAATTATATATATATATATATATATATATATATATATAATACTGCTTCACTAGACATTCACTAAGGGGAACACATCAATAAAATTCATTAGCCAAAATCATTCTAGCGATATTGAAAACTTTTCTTTTATTTCATACTAGCCGCCTTTGGAGACTAGCCAGTTCGCCAATCTTAATGCTCGTTAAAATTTTAATAATTAAATATTTTATGATTTTCCTACTTTAATAGTTTCTTCAACAAAGCATTTTAAAACTTCAAATTTTGATAGTTATATCATTTTCTCATAATATCCAGTCATAACGTAATATGTATCTCTCTAATTTTCTGTTACCTCTCGTAGAATTTATGTTTTAAATTAAAGTAGAAATGATTAATCTGCAATTAACATAATTTTTATTTACTAAAACTAAGAATTTTTTTTTATATGATTACTGAAAACAGAGTCACTGAGCATTTAAACCTTATGGGCACTAAAGAATATCTTTCTTAATTTATGTAATACCTGAAGAATTTGTCAACAAAATTTTCTCAGATACATCATGACCAGATCGATTAATTAACAATGTTTAATTTTAAATGCACCAAACACTAAGAAAATGAACAGAATCGTCTAAAATAATCGGTCAAAAACAGGTTAAAAAATTACTTAAAAAACGATGTACTCAAAACCATAAGCATATACAAAAAGTATATAACTAACATAAATACAATTTAATTACAAAAGCATACAACTAATCTAAAAATAATTTAAATTAAGTCCACATGCGTTGAAAATAGTTGTCAACAATCAGAACATAATGTGCATGCGTGAATTTTCAACGCCAGTTATGGTAACGCAAATGCATGAATTTTTCTACGCCAATGCTACGTAATGCTATGCAGATTAGAAATTTTTAATTTCCTTTATTCTATTTTATCTTAATTCAAAAGTACTTTAGAAAGAATCTGAAAGATCGATTAATTAACAATGTTTAACTTTAAATGCATGAAACACTTAGAAAATAAACAGAATCGAAATAATCAGTCTAAAAATGTTAAGTCTAATCTCATTAGCGTGGGGGAAAAAAACTGAAGCCTTACTTATTCGGCTGTGGGGAAATGAAGATTTTTTGGCGGGAAAGTTTGTTTTTAATTAATAATTAAAATTATAATTAAAAAAAGGGACCCCAGGTGCACATTTCTGGCCACCACGGTATACATGTACCAAATTTGGTAGCTGTAGGTCAAACGGTCAGGCCTGTAGAGTTCCAACACACACACACAGTGAGCTTCATAATAAGTAAAGAAGAATGCCAATAATAATTTTAAAAAATACTCTTTAATGTTTATCTACCCCTTTCATCTCCATTTTGAGATACATCGAGAAATAACATTTTAACATAACCCTTAACTTCAAAAATTGAACCAATTACACTAAGTTCTGTTATTTGTTATATAAGTTGTACTTGAAAGTTTATTGACATCATTATACCACATTACCTTAGATATTTCATAAATTTAATGATTAATACAAATAGTCATGTTAATTGGTTAATTTTGATAAAATAGATTTTATAGAAAACAAATAAATTACTTCTTTAAATTACTACTGTACAAAAATGAGAGAATATTTTGATTGGTTAATAATACTTGCAAAATGGTGAAATTAACAGATGACGGAATTTGGTGAAATTTATTTAGTTTTCGAGATTGAGGAACCCAGTCAAAATTTTGCTTTACAGTATTGCTTAATAATGGAGGTAGACACATCTTAGAATCATAAATTTTGATATAAAATAAAAATTTAAAAATTTACAAAACTGGCACAGAAAATAGTTTATTTAATAGTTCACTTTTAAAATTATTCTCTATAGGTTACCAACAAGAATGCACAGAGAAGGGTTTTGAGATTTTTTTCGTAAATGGACGATGGTGGAGAGCTACTTATATATATCTCTCATTAAATAAAATATAAGAAATCTGTATAATGGTTGTGACTGGTTCTTTGATTTTGTTAGTTAATATAAATATATAGACTGAGAAAGAACAGCTGGTCACCAAATTATAAAATTAAAACTATTATAGGATAAATATTTTTAGAATTACAAAATTTATTAGCTTTTTTCTTTTCTTTTTAACTTAAAAATTGCCATAGAATGAGTCAATTGTCAAATATAACCCTTAATAAATATTGGGCTAATTAATTTGATCTCTAGATTTGCAAGCTGGCCCAGTAATTGCATTAGAATTCTCAAACCGTTTTAAATACATATATGCAAACTGTTTTGTATGCATATATTTTAAGGGATTTTCTTGCAGATTTCTCAACTGAAGCAGTAGAATTTTAAACCATTTTTATTTTATTTCTATTAGATTATATATAGAAAATTGGAATATTTTTATTATGCTTGTCAAAATTAATTGTTATCTTTCGTCCATTACCAATTAAAACTAAGGGCAAGAGACATCCCAAAGTATTTCATACTTCTTAAACAAAAAAGTAACACTGAGTCTTATCTACAAATTCAACATTTAGAATACCTGCACACAGCCAAGTTATTTTATTTTTAGTATTATTATTTTTTAATTTTCAGTATTTTTAAAAATAAAAATTAGATTGAAAATTGGAAAAACTTTATGAAGTAATGACATAATAAACAGACAAAAAAAAGAGCAACGGACAAATTATTTATCTAAATATATTTAAGAAAATACTTATATTGAAGGAAAAAATATAAAGCAATAATGAAATTCAATCCATGGGAAGGGGGAGATCTGATGACTGCTTATTTTTTACAAAAGAACAAAAAGTAATTACCAGTAGTAGCCCGTGTTTTTCTTTTGGCTCCTATAGAATTACTTTCTTCTTTATTATTATTAAGCATGCTTGCTTTCGCCTCTTGATCTCTAATACGACCACTTCTTTGCACACTGACTTTTGTATTAACTTGATCTTGGGCTGTAATAAATAAAAAAAATAAAAAAAAAATTACATTGTAGTATAATTTTAAGAATGAAAAATTTTAAATATAGGTTTAAGTAGCCCTTAAATCTATATACCTACATATTGGAATATATTTATATTTTGGAAGACTGCTTACATTAAAAACATTGTAATAGAAAATTAATGTGTCTATATATAAATCATAAATAAACAATTACTTTATTATAATATTTAGTAGAACAACTTAAGATTGTTCTACTGTTTAGCATGCTGCAACAAATACTGCATACAAATAGATTGCAGATTTTAGATAGATTGACTGCAGAATTTAGATTTGCTTTGATAAATTTATATTATATTATATATAAAAGTTGCATTTGCACAATTCATTTAAAAGTTACAACAATGAATAATTATCAAATCTAAATTACTATACATTTTGTCTATTATCAGTACAATGGTTGTATATTTTTATCAATTTAATATAGTTTGATACAAGTAGAATTGTTAAACTATAAACAACCAATACTGAAATAAAATATTCTTGTTCTAAAGATATTTACAATTTTTATCAGTAGTTGATTTTTTTTTCTCCCGTTTAACAGTTTCTTTTGGAACTAAATATAAAAGTTATATATTATTCATTAGCCTTTCAGTGACAATTTTTGATTAAAAGGTGCATTATTAAATATTATAACAGACAATTTTGTTTCCTAACATTTAAATTACAACATATTTAGAAATATGAAAAGAATTTGGTCAGCATTTTTTTTTTTTTTTTTTTGTAAAAATGTAAATAATTTTTTTTAAAAAAAAACTTTAGTACTTTTTAAATGCAAATTTTAAAATTTGTTGAAATATAATATGCAAGCTTTGAATAAATTTTAAGAAAAAATCTAATACTTTTTTTTATTGAAAAGCAAAGAAATGCATAGCTTTCCGATCATTACTTATTATATACAGTTTTATATGCTTATTACACTACAGTTGCATTTACAGTGCATTGTTTCACTAAATAAATATCCAATTTCTGAAATACTAAAGTCACTTTGATATTTTTACATGAGTACATATAAAGAAATAAAATAATTAAATAAAATATATTTTGGCACTGAAACTTCTTAAATGGGGTGAAAATAACTCATAAGCTGAAAATGCCAAGCAAAAAAAACGTTACAAACCAAGCATTATAGAACCTTTTTGATAATTATTCAACCTGGGACAAATTGGAAACTTGTCAAAAGTGAGCTCTGTTCCAAATGATTCCACATAAATATATTAAACCTTGTGTAATTAAAAAAAAAAAAAAAAATTAAATTTAGTTAAATTTGATCTACTAATTTCCTAAATAGTTTAGATTGTTTATTATTTAGCAACTTCCATTACACAAAAAAATAAGTTCTTTAATAAATGTATTTCCAAATCTCATGAATATCCATTAGCTTTATGCATTAGATGTAGTTTAATAATAAATTTTGTTTATATAGACTGCAAAGATAAAGTTTGGAAAATTTACATTTAATTACATAAGCATTAAACCAGATTAAAATACATATCATGTTTAAATCATTTAAAATTATTAACTTTAATCATTAAAAAATACTTTTACGTTTTTCTATAATATCTTAAGTATTGTCAAAGTAATAATCTGCAGATTATTGGATTCTGCTTCATAAATTTACCTTCTAAAATTATTTTTGATCTCATGAATTCTAAGTAGTTCATCAATAATAAAGCAGTAAAATATATATATAAAAAAGAATGCCAGCGCACATGGAAAAATAGCAACAAATGAAAAGATGAATGTTAAAATCCAAATTTCAAATAAATGAAATAATAAAGAAAATAAAAATCTCAAAATCAAAAAGCAGTGCAATTAAAATGTAAATAGTTAACTATATATCAGCAAAGATAGTAATCTCTTCACTTTTTTGACTGAAGAAAGAAAATTGTTATATAGTAGTATTATATTTTATTACAAACAGAATCACAACTTATAACCATATCAATATTTAACTAAAATTAGCAATTCAAAAATTACACAAATGTTTCATGAAAAATATAAATTTTGTTAAATCTATAATATGATTTTTTAAGTGAGCTTTAGTGAGAAAGGCAATAATACTTTAAAAATTTTTTTAAAAGCTTAAGTCCATTAACTTTATCAAGAGAGGGGGAATCCAAAATTGTTCTCATATTATTATTAGCATAATAAACAGTCAGAACAGAAAGCAGCTGGGCGGGTAAGCGAAAACAACATGAGGTTAGATGCATCAAGTAGAATATCATGGAAAATTAGAAGAAAAAAATAGTGCACCTCAAAAACATCCCTCCCATGTTTAGCTGTAGCTGGAGATGACCAGAATATGCAAATATTTTTTAGCTAAAAAAACAAACAAAGAACTCTTCCGAGACATTTATGCAAGCTTCAAACAGTGACTAAAAACAAGTAAAAAGTAAGACATATCATTGTAAACTGTTCAACAATAAGAGAAGGTAAAGCAGTTTTAACTATTTTCCATGGTGATGATTAAACTCTATAATTATTTTCTAAAATAGTCCTCTCCCCTTTAAATGGTAAAAATAATAGTTATGACCATTAAGATAAAGTTTCAAATTAAAATACAAATATTTTCAACACTTTTCAAACTTATTTCTATTAAGCCTATTTTGTGATACAAAAATTATGCTGTTTGTTCCTTTAACTTTATAATAGCTTAATATCTGTAATTACATCAACAATATTTGATTGGCATTCTTTTTTTTTTTTACATTCCATATGAAGATAAATATTTTAATGTTTATCAGCTTAAATTAAACTTTTCATTTATTTTTCCAATCACATCCAAATTCTGAACATATTCAACATTCCATTTGTTTCAATAAATAAATAATCCAACTTTCAACAATGGAGTATGAAGAGGAAAATGAAGCAGCATTTTTTAAGTATGAAAAAAAAAAAAAAAATCAAAACTGAGATACATAAACGGACACAAAAATATCAGGCAAGAACCATTTCAGTTATCACATATCTTCACAATAAAAAACCAAATTTTGCAGGGTATTTTTTTTGACATTTTTTTATTCAAAATCATTACAAATCTTGTACCCCATCATGATTTACTGATGCATCTTAATCATCTTAAGATTCTCTCTTGCATAATATAGTCAGAATTTTCCCAAAGCCATAACATAGAAACAAAAAAGAATTAAACATTATAAAATTGTGAAAATAGAAAATCTATATTTTATGACCATAAAAAAATGTCTCATCTTGGCTGAAGATATACGTATAAAAAAATCAGAATTGCTTTTAAGCAGTTGAAATGACTTTCTCTAATATTCAGTTTTAAAACAAAGAGTTCATTTTTGCCAGCCAATTTTAAAAAATAACAGAACATTAATAAAAAAAATATGATTTATATTCTTTGAATACTAATTTCTCTGAATTTTCAAATAAGGATAATTGGTTGTTAAAAGGACTGAAAAGTTGAATCTGTACTGGAAATTGTCTATAAGATACTCAGCAATTCTTTTTTAATATCTTATCTCAAATATGCATTAAAAAAATAAATCTATAAATATCCAATCTTGAAACATTAAATCACAAACTATTTTCACAGCAAAGTCTAGAATATCAAATATAACTAAATAATAGTCAACATAATTTGAAATAGAGATAATTTTATATTCTAAAATTAATTATTAAAATATTTATTATAAAAAATTAATTATATTAATTATAAAAATATTAATTATAAAAATATTTTTTTCTTTCCATAGAAAATAGTGGCAACTTAAAGCATTCTTAAATACTGTCAAACTGAAATGAAACATTACACAACTAACTAGATTGATTAATATACTGATTTATTAGAAGTTTTATAAGATTTATATCCAAGGCTAAGGGCATAGTGGCATACATTAAGCATTTATCTTCTATCTAAGATGGGGGGGGGGAGGCTTTTATCTTATTTCCAGAATTGAATCCAGATAAATAAATCTTTTAAAACATTTTTTTTTTAAATTATCAAATGATTTTTTTATCTATTTTTATGCAACAATAAAAACAAAACTTAATTAAAAGAGGAAAATTCAATACTGTGTGAACAAACAGATATATAAAAATTCAGCTGGTAAATTCAATATAAAAATTGTAAAAATAATTCAAAGCAATTTAATTATGTTCATATCTCTTTTTAACAATACACAAAATTTTTCTGGGAATCGATACAACAATTCAGAACATGATCAGACGGCAAAAACAGCACATCTCCTCTAAACTATTTACACATGGAAGACCTTGATGGCGTTAGCATGTATCAGACATAAAATTATACATTAAATCAAATCTGGAATCAGCAATCTTCTGATCCTAAATCTTAGTTTAGAAATTTAATTAATATTAGCAAGCATTTTCTTCAAGGCTAATATTAATTATATAAGCATTCAAAGAATTAATGCAAATATATTTAAAAAATATTAGCACTGATTATATTAAATGTTCTTCCTATTTAATGAAAAGCAATTAATTAATTTGTCTTTTCTATCAAATTATAAAGGAAAAATTAGTGTGTTAAGAACACAAAGCATGAAAAGAATATACAGTCAAAATATCTTAGCAAATATTCATAATAAAATCAATCATTCATAAAGCACAGAATAATTAATGAATTCTAACAATTCATCCTGATAAAATGAATAAAAAGCAAAAGCACAATAGCAAATAATTACATATAAATGCATCAAAAAGTGATAATATATACCAATATTTCCTTCACATCAACTTTAAAAAAAATAGATAATTTAACATCCAATTAAATTAAATAATATAGCAAAAAAAAACCATGAATAATTAGCTGTAGTAAAAATATTTATCACATAACAAATTAATAGTAGAATGATGAACACAGCAGAATAAGCCTTTGAAAACACATGAAGATACAAAAATACAATAAAAATTAATGCTTTAACTTATTATGTGCAGGCTTGCAAAAATATATCAGCTAAAGCAAATTCTTCACCCAGACAATCACACATCTTACAATGAAGTTATCAAATAGTTATATTTACTCTCTTAACTTAAAAAGAATTATTAATGTATGCATATACATAAAAGAGAATTAATTGTTATAATTTATAAGTATAAAATTACTTATGGAGTTGTATTGAGAAAGCACAAAAGTGGGGAAAGGGTGGGATAATATTTAAATAAGCCTCAATTCTTAACCATAATTTCACTGGCATGTAGGTCAATAACAAGGATGTAAAAGTTAAAAGTTTTCAATATATTATACTTAGCCAAACTAAAACACACCTTTAAAAGTCCCCCTTTTTGTTCGTTCAGGCAATTTTTTAGAAGGCTCATTTTTCTTAATAACCTCTCGTTTACTTTCACGGGGAGGTCGAGTTTTGATCTCTTCACTGTTCCGTGATTCATTTGAACCAGATCTTCGTCTACCAGGTTTTAAGTTGTTAGGTTCTACAGGACTGTCCCTGTTGCTGACTCTACCTCTAGGTGGTTTATCTCTTGTACGAGCCTTGATCAGTTCACTTAGTGTTAATTCTTCATCAGTCGAGCAATCCGAGTTCACAGTTGACCCTATTGTTTAAGAAATTTCTGTTATTTGTAGATAATAGCTGCCTTTCCAATAATTTATAAAATTTAGGGAGAAAGTAAAGTATTAAAAGGCCAGAAAATGCTTGGCTAGAAAGGATAGAAATATTTAAGAATTTCAGTTTTTCTGATTTTGAGCATAATGCAGTCAAGATAGGAAAAGCAACTTGAAGAGAAATTTTGAAGAATAGTTCTGTCACACAGCTTTTCTAACTAAACAAAAACTCAAACTTTTTCAATTAATTTTAGAAATAAAATTTTGTTGTTTTTAAAAAAATTAAATATGAACATTAATTATATTTTAAATAGTTTTTAAATGGATAGGAAAAGTAAATTAATTATAAGCATGTCTTTTAAATCAGAAATTTTTTTATAAAATTCTGAACTGAAATAACTTATATTACTTTTATATGGAAAGGGCAAATTTCTATAAATGAATATTTTATAGTACTTTTATTTCAAGGTATCAAAATGATTAATAGTCAACCCGAATAAGAGACAAACTGATGTATAAAAAAATCATTTGAATCTAAGAAGTGCAATTAAAAGGATAAATAAATTACTTTAATTTTAAGTAAACACTTTTAATCTAATTACCAATTTATAATTAATTTTTAACTTTAGGCATTTTACAAAATCCTTAAACTGCTCAATTAGAAATCTCTAATTAAATCAAAAGTTGATTATTTTTGTCAACTAACAAAACCTTCTAGAGCTAAACTCTTATTACACAATACTATTTGTAAAATAAGTTTAACATTCATAATCTGAGTATCGGCTTCTATTTTCCACATTCGCTCAAAACATTCATGAAAGAACACACACACCAAATAAAAAGAAACAACATAATATGCATCAATAAAATAAAAGAAAGAAAAGTACAGTACATACAACTAAATCATAGAAATAAGGATTCACATGCATCACATAAATATCAAATTCTATTTATCTGTACACAAAGAAATTCAATACAGAAAACTACTATTGCGAAAAACCACTTACCAGCTTAATTTAAAAAGAAAATTTTATTATTTATTAATAAGGGATTTTTTTTTAATTCACCCTACTTACAAAACACTGCAACAAAAAAGTGAGTGAATTAGAAAAGGTGTGGAATATGCTCTTAATGAACTTACTTTTTCTTTCAAGATTTTAAAATCAATAATTTTAATATTTCTATATACATTTAATGTAATCAAAATATAAAACAGCAAAAATTTCCATATCAATTTTTTGAAATTCCAGTAAATTTAAATGATTACAGAAATAAATAAAAAATGAAATAATTTAACCTCAGATTTAAAAATAATGTAAACAATACTTATTTATAATTAATAGATTAGAAAGCAAATGGCATGCAGAAAATTAGTTTGATTGCTTTGTACTAAAGAATCTTTGAAATACAAATGCTTTTAAATATTTTACAATAATAATTCATTGCCAGATTTTAACAAATTTCTAACAAATGTATTAAATTCTAAAATTCAAATCAAAAGATATTTTGAAAAGCTATAAAGGAATTTACAATATAAGCATATAGGCAATTCAGTTTTTTAAAATTCTTGAGGAAAGTTTGATGATAAATCTGGTATTCTAAGAATAAATGAAATTGAAATAATGATAATTGAATGAATAATATTTAAATTATTCTGATTGTAGTACTAATTTTAAATGCTTGAAATCAAGATTGATATTCATATCAAAGGATCAAATAATGTAAAATGTAAATAAAGATTTAATTTAAAAACTGTAATTTAAGATTAACATTCATTTACATAGTATGAATATATTAAAATTTATATTGTTGTTACTATTATTAAATGAAACAAAAGCGGATGCATCAAATTAAAGGACATCAAGTCAAATAATGCAAAATAAACATAAATTTAGGCTTAGCACACATATGGAAAATTTCTACTAAAAAGACTACTTTCTCTTATGAATACAAATAATAATTTTATATATCAAACTTTTATTATTAATCAATCCCTTTATAATAAATTAAATAAATTTTTTTAAATAATTAAATGAATCAAAATTACTTTAGATATGGACATGAGAATAGTTAAAATATAATTTTAACTAAAAACTGTATAAAATAAGTATGAAGATTATTTCATATTATTTAAAATTAGGATGACTTCCGATTCCAAATAATTCAGATTAAAATCTCAGCAGATGCAAGTACTGCTTAATTAACACCTTTTACAAAAGATTCAGGCAATTTGTAAAATTACCCAAATCTTGCATTATTTTTAAATAAATTATTTCCCCTCTAACTTCTAATTAGAATAAAATAATTTCAAATTTAATTGCAAAATCTGATTTGTTTTCAATAAAATGAATTAAAATAAATATTGTGAAATTTTCTTAGTAAGAAAGATTTCCCTAATAAAAAAAAGTCATAAGTGATATTAAAATTCATGAATGATAATTTTTTTTTATTTGCTAAAACAAAAATAAATTTTACTACAAATGTTTCAAAATTAAAATTCATATTTTCAAAAAAAAAATAATAATAATAATAATTAGCATGGAAGTAACCAGTATAGAAATGCTGCACTTATTTCTATATCGCAAATTCTGCCATAAAAGTATTACAAAAATAAAGAATACGAAGAAAAAATTATTTCAAATTTACAGCCCATTTATTAACATTTTATATTCATAATATTATACGGTGCATCCATGGTTTCATCTGAGCTTGTTTGTCTTACATGTAACAAAAAGCAAAACAAATATACTTGTATGTCATACAGTTTATAGTCATATAAAAATGTAGAATTAAAGAACTATATTTAAATTATGAAAAATTGATTTTAAAAAATGAGACAAATATATAATAATGAAATTAATGTCATTATAAAGCTTATTTTTCAAATTTTCAGATGTTGCTAAAATAATTTTTGTGCAGTGATTTGTTCAGAAGCCGTGGGAGAAAAACAATTTCTTTTGACTCCCTAAGAACAGAAGTAGATATCTTAATCAATCCTTCTAGGGGCTAAGGAACATATGTGCTGAATTTTATTTATATCTGTCAAGGGGTTTGAATTTGTATACAGTTCAAACAAACAAATGGACATCCAATTTTATATATATATATATATACAGATTATGCATATCAAATTATTTTAAATGACATATAATTACAATAAAGGTTCATTCATACTACATTTGTAATAATTTAAGAAACTTACCTTTAGGTTTTTTAATATTGGAATCTTCTTTGCGAATCCTTAAACTCATTCGAACATTTTCTTCTAACTTCTCATTTTCTATCTTTTCAACAATTTCTTCAGCTACTTTTGCTTTCACGAAGACAGCAGCCCTTTTTGGGCCATCTTCAACACCCATACAAGCTTTAATAAGTTCAGCAGCATTTTCAGAGCACTTCCTTTTAAGAGGCTTCGAATAGACTAGAGATATTTCAAGCTGAGAATCCTCTACAGTAACTGCACTGTCAGATTCTGTGCTATCCACAACACCAATACTTTCATCACCCAGTGGACGGAATTTTTGCAAATCAACACTACATTTTTCATTGTGAGTGTCAGTATCATCTGGCAATAATATGACTTGGGAATCATTATAAACTTCTTTCTTTGGAAGTTCAATAGATTGTTCTAATCTCATATCACCACATTCAAATTCACTGTTCTGAGAAATTTCCACACATTCCGATGTTTCCGCAACTCCTACCTCAACATTACTTGCAATTATTACTTCATTTCCAATTTCACAAGGATTAATAGATCTGATTTCAACAGAATTATCAATACTAGTTTCGGAATTTATTGCTTCTGTATTTGATTTCGTTTCTGTATCAGATGACAGGGTAGGATTACAAACTGAACTGCTATCAGCTGCAACAGAGGACTCCTGTTTATTCGATATGTAATTTAAACTAGTTGTAATGGCACTATCATTAGTTTGTTCACTTTTCACTAAGTCATCTGATTCAGCCGAAGATGTATTAGTCCTAGAATTGCTTTCTGGTATTTTAGATTCACTATTAGAATTTTTAATCACAGTGGATTCAGAATTTGTAGAGTTATTTTGTGCAGAATCTTCGGACCTTTCTGTTTCTTTATTAGTAAGTAATATTGATTCGGCATTTATTTTTTGATCATTTGTTTCATCTGATATTGAAGATGCTTCATTTGTAACTATTTCAGAAGTAGTATCTGCAACAGACTTTTTAGAAATTGCATCTTTATCACAACTGCTATTTCCAGAATTGAGAGTCTGCTCCGATGAAACACATTCAGAACTTTGCTGAGAAGGAACTTGAGTATTTAATACATTATTTGAAGATATTATTTTTTCACTTTCTAAAGAGTTAGTAGTTGTAGAAGTTGTAGTATCTGGAGATACAATGCTACTAAAGGTAGAAGAATCTGCAGAAATGGGATTAATGGAAATGGATTCATTTGCTGCAGAGTTTTTATTTAAGTGTTCTGAAGGAGGTGAATCTTTTGTTGTACTATCAGCAGATGTAGAACATTTGACACCAGATGAACTTGATGCTTTTAGAGTATTTTTTATGTTGTCAGTAGAATTTTTGTCTGGCAGATCAGCACTTTCCACATTTGTTAAATCTGAAAGACAACTAACAGTACTTATTTGCATAGAGGTGTTTTCAACAACTGTTACAGGTTTTATTTCTTCCGTTACTAGTTTGGTAATATGACCTGTCACAGAAGGTGAAGGGGTTGAAACAATTTGCACACCAGATGAGGTAGTGATGCCCCCTGAATTAGTTAAAACAGCTGTTGTGGTGCTTAAAGAGTTACTTGAAACAAGCTTTATAGATGGAGATGTACCAGTCACAACAACCGATTTTACAACAACTCGATTTCGCATATTTTGTGAACCACCTTGATTAGAACAAGAGAGACCAGGTGATACTTTTGACACAACTAAACGAACTGGAGAAGAAGAATGGGGATTTCCAGATGAAGGAGCATTTTGTGATGAGCCAGATTTAGAGCCAATAATTTCTACAATGTTCGGGTTAGCTGTGGAGCGGACAGATAGAGCAGAAGCCCCACCGGGTAAAGTAACTAATTTTATGGGAACAGTTTTAGATGAATTAAGGGGAACAACCAAACTTGTAGGCGAGTTACTACTTTGCAAAGATCCTCTCTGACCTCCACCTTTGAATATTAGTTTAAACTTTTGGCTGCTTACTTCAGAAGGTAAATACTTTACAGGTGATAATAAAGATGTCACAACTGGATTGCCTGAAGCACTTACCAAATGAACAGAATCAGAACATGGTTCTTTTTTAATATCTATTTTAGCCGATAAGGATTTATTTTCTATGCCTACTAATGGCACTGGGTCTTGCATTATTAATAGAGATGATGTAGAATCTGAGCTTAACACAGTAGTGCTAGGTTCTGATTGATTTTCTTTAGGAAGTCCAGAACTTTTTGGAATATAACTTTCTGTTGATGAATTACAAGGTACTTTTTCTTCAGGTAATGTTTCTTTAGTTGCTGTTGAATTAGTTGACAAAGGCTGCTGCACATCAGGGGTAGCTGAAGAATTTAGAGGACTGCTCCAAGATACTAATAATGTAGGACCAATTGAACTAGAGCTCCCTTCACCTAAAACAAAAATTCATCATTTAATATTTTTAATACAAATTAAATTTCTTAATAATTTTTTAAAAAGGAAGCCCCCCCTAATTATACATCTAGCTGAATTATAAATCTCATCTTTTTTAAGGAATACTAAAAAAGGCAAATTTATTAAATTATTTTCTATTGTAAATAAGTATAACTATATTAATAAAATTTTTCCAAATATTTTGTTATGTTAAAAAAAATTCACAATTCAAATAAAAAAAAAGAATATTTCTGTAACAAGACCTTATAATTAATCTTATTGAGTAACAATAAATATAACAATGGTAGTATTTACAACAAAATTAATACAGGGCCACTAAAATTATTCATGACTGATTTTCACAGGCGAAGACAGAGTGTATTTTATCAGAAAATATTGATGTTTTATTTCACCTTATAGCTTGCACTTCAAAGATAAAAGTACCTTTTGTACATACTTATCTTTATAGTAATAATGTTTACAAATGATTAATGATCTTTGTAATAGTTAATATCTTTGTAGTAATGATGAACACTGATAATAAAATAGATTAGTTTTTGAGCACAATTTTTTTCAAAAATGAACAATGAAAAGGTTTATTTTTAACACATAATACATTTTAAATTTTAGGAAGGCATGAGCATCAAAACTGTGTGTGTGTGTATACTTTTCAGTTCTTTATTTAGATTATGCTTCCTGGTTTATGAACTGTGAAAAAAAATGGTTTGTTAGATTTTGAAATGGTGATTTTACACTAGCAATCAATCAAAAATAGGACAGTCTTCCAACATTGATAGTAGAACTGCGAATGCTTTAGAGCAAAAAACTCCAGAAAAACAACTGTGGAAATTGTGGGGCAAATGAATATAGATAATTCAACAGCCTTTTGCTATTTAAACAAACTTAAGATACATTTCCATGCTTAATACTTGGGTATTGCATTCTTGTCTATCTCATCTATTTATCTATTTGTATACTACAATAAAGGTGGGTTTTTTTAATGGATCATATGGTAACGGCTAATGACAAGACATTAAATAACGAAGTTCAAGGCAAAAGAATTAAGAAAATAGGATACAAGCACCCCTCATATTCTTCTATTATCTAATTATTACCTGATTTGATCTTTGCAGAATAGTTTAAGCGGGAAATATTTTGAACACACACACACACACAAAAGATGCACAAAAACATCTCACCATACAGTGGCTCCCAAAAGTGTTCGTACACTAAAGAAATTTGCAGAAATTATGTTCTATATTTCTTAATAAAGCATTTTATTAGTTGGTTTTTTTTAATTAGCATCTTTAAATAGTTCTTAATAAAACTAAAGAAATATTTTTATAAAAATTCAAGTAGTATTGTTCTAAAAAATAAATAAATAAAAAATGTCACAAAATTAGAACACAAAAGTCTTCGTACATCCAAACATTATTTATTTAAATTCATCATAAAAATATCTTTTGAGGCTTATTTTTCTTCTAATTGAAAAATACACTAAAAACGTTTGATTTCAGTATTTAATATCACAATTATTTATTCTATTTACTTTATTCTTAGATATGACGCACATTCGTAAAGAAACGAGTTTAGACGTAAGAAAATTAATTATATTTCATTTTAAAGCTGGAAAATCAATTAGAGGCATTGCAACTATAACTAATCTACATCATTCAACGGTGCAAAGCATAATAAAACGTTACAGAGAGGGAAAAAGGATTGCAAACAAGCCTCGTAATGGTCGCCCTCAAATTCTGTCAGCTAGAAGTCAAAGAAATATTGTTAGTAAATTTCTAAAAACTCCACGTCTGAGTGCAATAAAGTTTACTTCACAATATAATGAATCAAATGGAACTTCTATTTCTTGTGAAACTATTCGTAGAATTCTTCGGAATGCTGGTATACATGGCCGCTCTGCACGAAGAAAATTCTTTGTAAGTCAGAATAACAGAATTGCTAGGCTTAAATTTGCCAAATCTATGATAAACCAGCCAGAGAGCTATTGGAATCGTGTCTTATTTCCAGATGAAAGTAAGTTTAACATCTTTAGGTCGGATGGGAGAATCATCGTATGGAGGGAAAGAAATGAAGAACTTAATCCCAAGAATTTAGTTGGAACAGTAAAACATTTCGGTGGAGGTGTCATGGTTTGGGGGTGTATGTCAGCAGCTGGAGTAGGCAATTTACTATTCATTGATGGTATAATGGATCATAGAGTTTATATAAATATTCTCAATAATAATTTAAAAGTGTCAGCACAAAGATTGGGCATTTTAAACAACTTTGTGTATTACCAAGACAACGATCCTGAGCACACGGCCATGAATGTTCGTCTTTTTTGCCTCTATCATTGCCCTCAAACCCTTAAAACACCAGCTCAATCACCGGATTTAAACCCTATAGAACATATTTGGAAAGAATTAGGGGTGTGAATAAGAAGTCACGACATTAAATCGAAAATTCAACTGAAAGCAGTAATTATCGAAGAATGGAACAAGATCGGTGCAGAAGTAACCGACCGTTTAGTTAAATCTATGCCCAAACGTTTAAAAGCTGTTATAAAGAATAAAGGATATCCTACTAAGTACTAAACATTTACAAAAATTTAGAAAATTTCATATTTCGTGATGTTTTTTTAAAGTGTATGATCACTTTTGTGTTCTATTTTTGTGCAATTTTATTTATTGTCATTTTTTAAAAAATAATTTGCATCGTGATTAAAATTTATTCTTCACTGCTTTATTAAGAACTGTAAAAATATGCTATGAAAAAATTTTCATGTAAAAATAAGAATATATAATGGTAAATAAGGAGGTTTTTAATTGATTCTTGTTGGTGTACGAACACTTTTGGGAGCCACTGTATATATAATTCAAGCATAGAATATTCCAAATTAATGCATGTATAATCCAAACATAAAATATATTTTTTTCCAAAACTTTCTGATATTCTTCCAAATTAAAAGAAAAGAAAAAAAAGATGAAAATAATATTATTAACAGATGTATAAAAAGGCAGTATAAACAAAAAGGAATAAAGTACACAGATTATCATTTTAAAATTTAACCTTTATTTTTGATAACATAACAGAAAATAATAATGAATGTGTTTAATTAAACATTATATGTTAAAACCAAATTACTTGAAATTCCAAATTTCATCACACCACATCACATTAAAAATACTGAAACTTGCAAACTCTGAAAGGTTCTTACAAACTACTTTCTTCCCCATTTAATTAAAACTTTGGCACTTTTTTTCTATTTGACCATTTATACAACTATTAATTTTCTATTTAATATAACAATAACAGGAAAATGCATAAATGTCAGATACTCAAGTGTATTGGTACAGAAAAATAAGTCATTTTTAGATTTAAAAAATACGAAGAATACTAATAATAAGGAAAAAAGAATAATAGAATGAAAATATTTTTATTGCACCCTTAAAAAATGGGATAATTAAAACATTTTTAATTAATTTTTATAGTAATTTTGCAACTTATAAAAGAAAGTTTTTTCACACATATTATTTATACATTCACATGCCTTGACACTCCATTATTTAAATTATAACAGAAATCTCTCTAACAAATTCTTGACAATACAATTATCTTACATAAATTATCCATATTTAAAAAACATGATTTACTCCACATTTAAATTTATAAATATTAAGAAATTAACAGGTTTTGCAATTTTAAATTCAAACTAAGAGACTTTTTTTTTTTTTTTTTTTGCAACTCAAACAAAGAATAATTTTTAAAAGAAGTCATTTAGAACCAAATGACCATAAATGACTAGAAAAAAATTAAAAAATCAGCATCAAATTTCTCCAATATTCAGTAGATAGAAAAAGAATGATAAATCTAAAGAAATTGTTCATTAAAAAGAAAATGAAATCAAGATAGATTTATAATATCTAATTTAAAAAAAATGTTGAAATGAAATAATAGTTGAACTAGATTTCTGAAATAGAAGTAAAGCCTTAAAAATTAACAAGTTTTTTTTTTAATTTTTTTTAACTAAATAAAAAAAAATTGTTTGTAAGAACCTTTTAGGGCTTACAAATTTGTTAAAACTTATAAATAATTTCAAAATTTCCTTTCTCACATTTATTCTATCTTCAGGTAAAAATTTAGAGAGACAACTTTCAAATATATATGGTAAATCTCAAACCTATTAGATGATACACTGGGATATTTGAAAGAAAATAGGAAGGCACATTTTGTAAGCTATTGTTCAAAATAAATCTCAATAATTGAAATTATGTCCTCCAACACCTTCAAAATGAATTAAGTATAATTAAAATGTACACTTTAACTCTTCAAAATACTATTTACATAATGTTGATACTCAACAAACAAGTTATAAGTCACCATACATCAAACACATATATATGTTTGTGATATTTAACAATCTAGAGTAAAAAGAATTTGAAAATGCTTAGGATGAATCTGTTATGCACTTTATCTTTCTATACATTTTTATAAGTTTATTAATCATAGGATTCTTTCTTTAAAAGTACTGAAGTACTTTCTTGTGAAGTACTGAATAACATTAAAATACTATTTTTGTCTATAACTAAAATTAAAATTATTTCATGACCTTCATTCAATTTCGAAAACTAACTTTTAACTGCAAATTTATAGTTTTAGGACCTAAAATAAAATTTTAAAAAAATGTTATTTAATACATACATTTTTAAGTGATTCAATTTGTTTATTACATTCTTGCAAGTCATTAAACAAAAACCAAAAACAAAAAATCAAATGGGAACCTTTATAACACTAATAAAGAAATAAGTCAATATTAATAAGAGAAACCTACCTCCTGCAGTCACTGCCTTAGGCTCACATTTTTTCAATACAGATGCTTTTTCTTCTTGGGATATTTCAACAATTTTCTTTGTTTCTGAAGGGCAGACAGAACTTTTATCTCTGGAATCCTCAGATTTTGAAGCATTATTTGAAACTGAAACATCATTATGTGGAGGACCTGGTGTACTAGTTGGAATTTCAGCCAGCTGCATGCATCTTTTACGCTCCTCATCAATCGAATCCATGCTGGATTCTTCACTTGCATTGGCTGAGGAACTAGAAGCTGGACTTGCTTTAGCACTCGATTGTTTCTCTTTTATTGCAGTATCCACATGATTCACCAACTTTTCTTTAGAATCAACATTGCAAGGCAAAGTATGAGCTGGAAAATTTTCAGAATGTGACGTCGCACCAGTTGAGTTTGCAACATTAGTGCTTGGAGAGGATTTGCCTTCACAGAAGGTGATGCCACTGGTATCATGCATCATTAATACACTTCGGACCGGCACAAACTGGTTACCAGAAGATGATACAAGAGAAGAAACAGAATTTACTTCAGCAACACATCCTGATTTAGCCAAAACATTTGGCACAGCCGGTGAAGATTGCTGAGAAGGCACTTCAATCACATGGGGTTGGATTGGTAAAGTATCGGCACTGATTATCTGCGCAATTGGTGATTTTTTCATTTCAACTATACACATATTTTTATCAGATATATCCACAACTTCACTGTCTTTCTTAGGTACTGGAGTTAGACATGAAGCTGATGAATCACAAGATTCAGAATGATTAGAAAACAACGAATTTTTGCACTTATCACCATCATTATGAGATGGCAAAGGCATTGATGAATGTGATGATAGAATTTTTACATTTTCACAAGGTTCATTTTGCAAACTTTCTTTCCTATTGGCAGTAGCATTTTTATTTACATCCAAACTTTTTTGTACTTCGTTTACAGTAGTATCCTCTTTAGAAGAAGATGCAGTTTCACAAACAGATGTATCTTTTTGTACATGTTCATCTCTATTTACACTGTGTAAATTTTCTGTTACATTATTAATATTATTGTTATGAGTATTGCACTGATGATTATTTTGAAGTTTTTGGCTATCTGTAGAACTAGATACATTACCTAAAGGATTAGCCACAACCCCTTCAGGTTTAGGAAGTCTATTTGCATCCGTAGAGTCACTTACTTGCTTTTGAACATTGAAATTTGAGGCAGTTTCATTTGCATTGCAAGTAGGTGACGAGGCTGAGTGATAACTCAGAGGCACAGTGGGTTCTATCTTTTTTAAACTACTGGCAGATTGCGATTGAGTCTGATCACTAGGAGAGTTGGTTTTCTGTACAATGTTTTTACTATCAGCCGGTGCACTGGGTGAATGAGGTAGATAATTATTTTGCATAAGAGGTGATTTTCTGGAACCTAGAAAAAAAAAAAAAAAAAAATTAAAAATAAAAAAAAATATATAAACAAAGCATCAAAAACAACAGTAATACATTTTAAAAACCATTCAAGCTTTAAGAGTAACAACTTAATCAGTAAGACATTTAAATTTTTAAAAAAATGCTGGAAATTAAATTGAAAATCAATTAATTATATCTTTATCTTTCTTCGATTAGATGTAGATATAAATTACATGATTAATACTTTACAATAACAAAAATGCTTCATTTCTCTCTAAGAGTACAAAGATGAAAAGGACAAAAAAATTTGGCATGAATAAAATTTGCTTCCATTCTTCTTTTTTTTTTGAAATACTTGAACTCTTTTCATTGTTTATTCACACATGCATTTATTACACACATGCATTTATCAATATTAGATTAAGTTTTCTTCAAAAATTTTCAACTTTAATTTTATTAAGTGGATAAGTATCTTTTAATATGCATGAGCAGTAATTTACCTTTAAACACAATCTTTTAAAATTGTTGCATTTTTTTTTTTAATTTTCAGATATAATTTTGTCCCTTATTTTAGTACTTCAAAAATTTCAATGCACCCAATAGGTATATCAAACTTCTCCCCCTCCTCCTAAATATTTTCTAGAACGAGAATGATTTCCTTTCACTAAATAAAATTGTCATTATTATGTATTTTATCAGTCATACTTCTAAAAATATCTCAGCTTTGCATTTTCTAGCCACAGATATTTGGCATTTTTGTAATATCTAGAGTTTAGGTATCCCCCCCCCCCATTAGCCATTGCTGCATAATCACCAGAGCTCAAAATTCAAATAACAGATTTTTTTTAATGTTTGATTAAACATTACAGAAAATTTGCACATCAAGATTCCCAAAGTAGAACAATCATAATGCATATTATAAAATCTGCAGCGAACTAAAACTATTTCTACAAAAATATAAATGCCACCAAACATCTCAAAGCGTATGCTTAGTTATATGCTTGTTGGTAGTCTCCAATGCACTTATAAATCATGATGCATCTTCCTGTGCTAAAATTATTTACCTACAAACTTTTTGAATTTGTAATTCTATGATTAGAAATTGATATTAAGATGTCTATTTGAATAATTACATCAAATAAAAATCTAGGAATTATCCAGTATCTGAGATGAAAGAGCCTTAATCCATTAACTCATCTTCTCTTGATGTTGTTACTCCCTTAAAATTTAATTTCTTAAAAGCGTCAGCATGAACATAGATACATAAAGTTTTTCTCACAGTCAATGGTATACTGCTGAATTCTAGAGTGAAAATTCTAAGCAATCTGTGACAACACAAAAATACTTTTTAAAACTTCAAAAAAGTTAGACCCTTTTGACTGAATAATTAAAAGACTTTTATACAAAAAAAGGACCATTGATTCAAAAGTCTGAAATTTTTTAAAGAAATGTTTGAAGAATATTAGAAATAAAAGAAAAGAAACTAATTTTAGCCATAATCAATTTATCCTGACAAATGTTTATAACATTATCACATGTGGCAATCCAGGCAAGGTTTCTAACTGAAATCTATATATTTCTTTACGATGTCAAAAACTCTTAGAGTACATTTGCAAATGGACATTTTTTACCCAGCAGACAGAACAAAATTTCAATGGAAATTCAGAAGAACATGTAACTTCCAGAAAATTGCATGTCTAGTTAGACTATATTTAAATATTCTACTCATCGCTCTTTGAGTAACATCTGCTTTCCATCCAGTAGATTTTATGTCCATACAGAAAAACTCCATGGATTGCATGTAATGTACGATTGTAAAATTTTACAGTCTAAAGTTTTATATGTCGTACAAAAATTCTTTGACTTAAAAATTTGTAATTCTTTGTTTTAAAAATTTTAAATTTACATTTGGTTCATCCATACTAAGTTGTCAAACTAACTATTCATACAAACTTGTGATAACTTATTTAAAATTCTCAAACAGTTTGTGTTGAGCTTTAAAAATACTTAATTTCAATACCTTGTGGAGATTCAATTGGCTGATTAGCACTAAAATTGTACAATAAATTCATTTAGCATTTTTGTGAAGTGTTGTTCAAAACTTCATAAAAGTATACAACAATTTTTTTCATTTTTTCATGCATGTTTACCATAAGTGAAAATAGATGAAAACAATTATGATATATCATTTAATACATTAAAGGATGAATGTGATGCAAGATTTGATGCCCATAAAAGGTCAGTAATCTATCTGTAACCATAGATGACAATGAGTACTGTGTCAAAGGAGCCCATACCATCTTCCCCGTCCTCTATGATGATTGATGTTATTTCATTTTTGGAGCTATGGCTATGATCTTTTATTCTTGAAATGTTTAGAAACTCGTCTTTTTCAAATGGAGGGAATAAATAAATAAATAAATAAAGATCTTAAAATTTCTCGTACTTTTCCAAAAATTTTGAAATTCTCTTATACTTCCCCTGTTTTTCTAGATAATTTTTAAATTCCCTGCATTTTTTTTCAGTTTTCCTAGTGCAGTGGCAACACTGTACAGCGTTATGCAGACCTTCACGAACATTCTGGTGAACTAATAGCTACAGTTATTGAAACAAAGCTAGTAATTCAATCTTCTCTCTTTTATACCAGAATTTCTATCAATCCATTTCTAATGCAAAACAGATTTTATTTTTAACTGTCAGTGCACAAATATCATTCTTTGTATTATCATAATGCTTCAAAATGTAAAAATAATAGTTTTAAGTGCCATAATGCTTGGCTTGAAAATATTCAAATAGTTTAATGGATTCAAGCATTTTGGTAGTAATGCTCTCCAAAGCAGAAATTTGATCCCCTGCTCCTATTTAGTGGATCTTTCAACGAATTCTTTGAATTATTTACAATTTTTCCATTCCAAAAAGTTCAACTCAGTATTTGAGTTACACCTACAAAATATTCGATAGGCCAAGTTTAATGATGATAACCTTGTATATGTTATCAGAATTCAACATTATTATAGTAAGTAAAAGTCTTACATTCTTATAGCAAGTTATATTCACTTGTTTTTATTGCTACTTAGTGCAAATGTTTTACTGCATGTTTAGAGAGCAGGCATTCAATATCTAGAAATATCTTTCTAGGTTTAATTTAATTAATAATTTCAATAAAAAAGAGGTAAACATTTTAGAAATTAAAAAAAAGAACAATATTATTTACTTTAAATTTAGCAATGATTAACAAATATATGTATTAAGAAATCTGTAATACTAATGCGTGGAATAAAACAATACTGCTTTTTTGGTCGGGAGGTGGACTAGATAAAATTTTTAATAGCTAAAATATTCTAAAATTTGGTGCAGGAGGAAAACATATAAATAAGCAAACCTTGATTTATTCATTGCTGGTAGAATATTTTTCCCGAAATATTAAACAATAGGTTTAAGATGAACTGCCTAAAGCAAGTAGTTAATATTTTATTTATATAATGTTGAAAAATCATTGATTTCCACATTAATGGTTAAATGGCATACATGAAATAGAAACAATCTTAATATGAAAAGATTTTAAATAAAATTTACTTTTGTATATATAATAAATAACTGGAACAAATTTTACAACAGATTAATTTCCATTAGATGTATGTAATCAGTGCATTTTCATAGAAAAAGTTATTATTTAAATAAAAGTTCCACTATCATAAATAATTGGTCTTAAATGTATGATGCCATCAGTTGAATAAATAACCTTAAATTCTCTGAGGAAAAAAAATTAATTTACATGATTTACATGAATATAAATTTTAATAACAGAACTGGTTCTGAAAATTTTTATAGCAAAACAATCAGTATGAACAATGGCAAAATATTAATCACTAATTATCTAAAATTCGTTTTATTTAAGCACAAAATATTACCATTAGTTATCAAAAATCAAATGAAATGATGCAGCAATTGAATATTATAATGTGTGAAAGGGACTTAAAAAATGATTGATTGATCAGTCAGTAACATAAACATGAATCCTAAACAAATAAAAAAAGTAATTTTCTTTTTAAATCTATGTTTTAGAGGTGTGTGTGTGTTGGGAGTGAGGATCTTTACTTATTAGCTAGATAATTAAAAAAAAATTATTTTAAGCATGGCAAACTACTTTCAAAACTATAGCATATATTTCTCTTTTTCCGATTTTAAGCAACTCATGAAGTATTTCACAGAGAAACCAATATAATCACAAATTTAATATAATCTGCATAACACCCAAAATAAATTTTAATTCTGATATGATTAACATTATAAAAATAAAACTCGCTATCATTTCATTTTACCATTTTCCTCTTTTCCTTTTTATATTTTACATTAAAATTTGGCAACTTCAGAAAAGGAGATATAGTATTTTATTTTGGAAATAATTTTGTTACTTTTACTTCTTTATAAAATATTTCTTTATATGCCAGTTAAAAATATTACAAATATTTATGTCACAAAAATAAGGAATTAAAAATCATTAACAAAATCATGAAAACTAAGACTGACATAAATACATATTACTTTTAAAAATCAGAAAAGTGACTTATATGCACTTTTCAAAACAAATATAATATAGGTAAATATTTGAAATATAATTAAAAAATTTTCTTTAATTTTCAATGATAAATTGATCTTTCTCCTCTATCTTTCCACAATTAAATCTAAGCAATACAACAATTGTATCAACTTAAAAGCGAATGCAATACTAAAATATTAATGTAGATTTAAAATTCTTCCTTACATAGAAGGTCATGTATCATTTTTTAAATTACAATTTATTTATTTTAATGTATAAAAGGCCTTTTAATAACATATAACTAATTTGCTTCCTCTACAAAGAAATTTCTACTTTGAACTAGTTAAGTTTTTACAAATAAGGGCAAATATTTTGATATGAATTTTGGATAGGGCCTTTCTAACTTCTCAACATTACATTAATAAGTATAAAGATTAGAAATTCCACAAATGCTAAATGAAAACTATTAGACAAATTATCTTCAAACTAAATACAATGGTTTAGACAATATAATGTGTGTGTGTTTTGGCAAATAGGATGGAGACAACTGATGTTAAATATCAGAGATTTTTCTCCCTTCATTATTTCTAAATGAACTAAAATAAATAAAAATTATAAAAAATTTAGATTAATTATTTAATATTTTAGAATAAATCTTTTAAAATAATTTCAGCTTGCAACTGGAAAATTTTTAATTCAACAAACTTAAAAAATTAATAAGCAAGATATTATATTTATGATTATTATAAAAATATAATTAAAAAGTTATTCCGTGAATTTTAATGAAATTGACTAAGCTAAGATTATTTCTATAATGTTACTTTTTTGCATGCAAATATCTTGAACAAAAAGGCAATATCTTATGATAGTCCAGATAATAGTTACTACAAGACAGTTTAAGCCCTATCTGAGTGCATTTAATATTTCCTTTTATACAGAAAAAAAAAAAATGTTTTCTTAAGAAGTTTTATAAAAAAATTATGGATAATATTATAAAATGAAGGCATTAAATATTTGCATATCATATTTATATTAAAATTGAATTTCCGAAATATACATTATTTCTAAGTACTTTGCCCATTTTTTCACAATCAATACAATTACTTTATATTTACCAGGGAAGAAAACTAATAATAAGAAAAATATTGAACTAAACTTACTTGAAAATGTGTCATCTACTGTAGTTCCAGAAGGAACTGAAATTTCACAAGATTTCTCCTCACTTGGATTAGTTATTTTATCCACTACTGCACCTTCTGTCCTTTCAACAGGCAAAGTAATACTTGTATTTGAGCTCACCTCCATTTCAGCAATCGGTGATGCATTAACAGGCAATGCTTCAGTTTCAGAAACTGCAGCTACCTGCAAAGGCAGTGGTGATTTTGAACCAGCAAACGAATGCAAAGTAACACTCTCCCCAGTTGAACAAGAAGTCAAAGTCATTACTTCAGATTTACAAGAATCTCGTGGAGTCAGACCAAAAATATTGGAGGACTTGCGCTGGACAATGGGATTATTAACCGATGTTCCAGAAAGGTATGTTTCATACGACGAAATACGACTTGATGATACTTTTTCAGTCATTTCCACTATACCTCCACCAGACATGGACATATTTTTTACATTTTGATTCCATAATTCATCTTTGATTTTTTTGAAATCTTTGCTATTATTTCCCCGCACTCTTTTATCTACTGAGTCCATACCTCTCCCACTTACTGACAATGATATAGTTGAAATATCTCCTGTCCTTGTAGCCCTTGGTGACCGAATTTTCTTCTGACTTGCTTTAGAGGATGCTTCAATGGTAGAATGATCCTCTTTGCTAATAGTATGCCTTGACTTAGAATCATCTTTTCTGGGGCTTACAACAACTGCAGAGTTAGGACCACGTAAAGAGATATGTAAAGGAGGCACTCGAGGTTCGGGAACAGAAGTAGACGTTGTAGTCATATTCTTTTTCAAACCAGGAATACTTACAACTGCAACATCTATCTTTTGATTGAATGGAACATTAGATTCTTTCAGGCGCTTATCCTTCACTTCACTTTCTTTCGATTCCCTAATAGTTTTAGAATCTAATTTCAACCTAAGTTTTATCTTTTCCCCAGGCACAGAGGAAGTCACAGAAGCTGTTGGTATGCAGTCAGCCTTAGATGAAGTTTCTGCTTTTTTAGCATCCTTCCCTGATTCAGTTGTTAAGCAATCAGTAGATGATTGAGAAACATCAGTAATAGATTTACTGATACCCGAGTCAGTATCTGATGAAAGGTTGTTATCTTTACCCCCGTCAGATAGACTTCTTTCAGAATGGCTCTTTTCTGAAGATTCAACTTCAAAATCGGGGAAGGGAGGAAGAGAACTAATAGATTCCTCTTCCTCCTCTTCATCACTAGGCATTGGTTCTAACTGTCCAGTAAAAGGATTAATTAAATGCTTTGTTTTTCCATCTGTTGAAGATGGAGGGGATGGGAAGGGATTTGAATCAGGTGTTGATGTGCTCGGAGTAGATGGTGTACTAGATTTCTCTGCTTTTGAAACAGGAATATCTTTATTTGATTTCTCCATTACTTTCACCAAAGAGGGATCTCTTCCAGCAAACAATGGTCTAGTTGAATTCATAGGTATTGTTCGTGGAGCTGACATGCCATATGACTGAATGCCTCCAGCCTGAGTCCTGGACAAATGAGGTGCATCAATAGGAATATGAGTATGGAGAGGAAGATTACCCGTGTGTACCTGAGGCTGACCTTGTGCCTGTGGATGGATATTTGGCACTGTACGAGGCCCTTGGGTCTGACGAAATGCAGAGAGTGTTTGATGACCAATAGGTCGAGTTGTTGACACCATGGGCTGCCCTTGAACTTGTGATTGCAATGATACAGGTAGTAATCCCTGTGTGCCAGGATGAATATTAGATGCATGTGGTTTGACATTAGTGGAAACAGGAGGCTGTCCTTGGGCCAAAGGATGAATGCTGGTAAGTTGAGAATTAGGAGTTGAGTTACTTAGAGGCACATTAAGAGGTTGATTCAGAACACTAAGGGGGTCGAATCCACCAGGTGATCTAACACCTGGGTGAGACTGATAAGAGGGTGGAGATGGTGATGTAGAGAAACTTGGAGAGGCTACATCATCATCTGAAATCTTATCTTTCTTCTTACGAGGCTTCCTCTTACTTTTTGCAGCTTGGTTAGAGGCTGGTGATGGAGGAGGCATTAATTTATTATTTTGCTGCAAATTAGATGTTTCACTTTGAAGCAAATTTACAAGTAAGGGACTGGACAGAGCAACATTTGCTTTTGATGTGGTAGCTATTGCATTAGGAGGAGGTGTTCTAGAAACAACACTATTAAAAGTAGAATTTGTTATAGTCCTTGGAACTTTAATGGCTGAACTAGACACTTTAGATGGAATAGACAATGCTGAGGAAGCATTGCATGAAGAATTCAGGATTGTGTTTGTAATTTGTGAAGTGGAAGAAGTGAAAGAAATACGAGGGCTCCCCCCTTGCACATGAAGAACAGGTTGGTACTGAGGACTTGTAGAACTGTTTTTTGTGTTCATTGCATGTGTCATACTAGCAAAAGGAAATGGACCAAATCCTGAAGATGGTTTAACAGAAACATTAGGGGAAACACGTGAAGAACCAGGCAGTGTAGCAGTAGTGGTGGTCACAACAGATGCAGGGGGGAATGGGATAGGTTCGGTACTTGAAGGAGCTATTACATTAGGTGAACGGAAACTAACTGAAGATTCAGGTTTTGGAGAAGATGTTTTCTCCAACCTTACATTGGGATTTATAACAGCAGCAGCAGACGGGGCTCCTCCAACAATATGTCCAAGGAACTGACTAATATTTTTATGAGCTGGTTCAGCCGTACTAGGTCCAGGCACAGGTTCTGCATTTGGTAAATTGAATGATACACTTGCAACATCTCCTTGCTCATCAGTAGTCTTCCTCAAAACAATTTCTTGAGGCTCACTATACTGACTGGCTAGTGTCAAAGTGATAACCTGTAAAAATAAGTACTTATAAGAATATAATTAGAAAGAGCAACTTTATAATTTTCATATAATAATAAAAATGAACGAATCCTTTAGAAAGTTTCATGCTGACATCATATAATATGAACACATTTATTTATATAATAGATTTCCCCATTCAGAAAATTTTAGCTCAAATAAGATTTGATATCAGCAGGGAAAGAAAAATTGCATAAATATATAAATTACAATTAAACACTACATGCATTTCATCTATTATTTTGAAAAAAATAAAAATTTAATATTATAATTATTTGATTTATTACACTTTTGACAATGTAGGAAAAGAGCTACAAGAAAAATTTAAATTATTATTTAATTTACTACAAAAAATTAAGTCAGCATATGATCAATAAACTGCAAACATACAATAATATTCAGTCTATTAGTATTGCACCTTTAAATATTGTAAAAATATTTAAAAAAAATTACAGAAGTTACAAGTTAAAATTTCACAAAATTACCAAAACTTTAGATATATTGATAAATTCAATACATATTAAGAGTTTTTAAATAAATTAATTTTCAAGCACATATTTCTAAAAGATTTATAGGTCAAAAGTTAGGATTCTTACCCTAAGCACCTTCTTTTGAAAGACATCTTAGATAAATCTACCTCTTTGAAAAATATCTTATTAAACATAAAGTTTTATGGCAAGTCATGCTTTTTAAGTTTCTGTTCCTTCAGCAAAAAATATCTGCTATATAAAATAGTTCTTTATAAAATGCTTAATCATTAAATTTTGCTTGTATCTTTTTTTCCCCTAATCAAAGCAATAATAAAACAACAAATATAAAATTTGATGATTTCCAAGCAACATCAAGATATCTGAGCAGATAAAGGAACAACAAATATAACAAATCAATGTAAAATCTCATTCTGTCACATTTTCACAGAATCCCTTCATTAAATACAATTTTAATATTTTTTAATATATCAATATTTTACATCAATCTTGAAAATCACAAAATAAATATTTAACTTATTTCACATATTAGATAAATTTAATTGGAGAACCACAATTTTTATTTTCCAATGACAATAATATTTAAATATTACCTTATTTAGAAATATTATATTTACTTAACATTTATATGTAAATTTTACTATAAAACGAGCAGAAAAAATTACTTGGTCCCCTTCAATTTGAACTGAAAGAATTCCAAGGTCTCTTAACACTCTGTCCCCTCTTTCAGCTAACTGTCTTAGACGCTGGGCAGCTTCCAAAGGGATGTTAAAAGTTACTCGGACACTATTCCACGGCTCAACTTTGGTTACTTTGATAGGATTTTCCTCTGTTAAAAAAGTATAAAATGAAACAAAAATTATTATTACCATATATTCATTTTTAAAAATAACTTATTTATATAAAAAAAGTCAATCTCATTAATTATGTAAAAATTACTGAATATTTCAATATTGACTATTTTTGAAAAATACATCATTAAAAAAAAAATGCTATTTTTGGGTTTTAACAAATCACATTCCTAAAATTCATTTAATTTCAAAGCCACATATGCAGAAGGTAGCATTGTAAAAATATTAAATAGTACATCAAATACATTCTTTAGTTTTTTCAATAAAAAATATCTAAATTGTGAAGTGATTATTGAGCAGATAAAGTATCACAACCTCTATATCTACCTTTGGCCAGATTATTCAATAATATTCTTCCAAAACTGAATATCAAATAAAATAAGCAATTAATGATCTGCAACATTCAACATATTTTTCCATGTAACAATTAATAATTGATACTTCCTAATGGAAATATTAGCATTTTCATCTGAATAACATTTTAGAAAATTATTCACGTACTTTTGGAGAAAATGAATAATCAATAAACTAAATATATTTCTGTCCAAACAGTAAGAATAAAATAAAAACTCAAAAAGATTTTTAAAAAAAAGTGGTGGCCTTTGGATGAAAGTGACATAAAGAAGGAATCAGTTTGCCGTGCTTAAAACTGGGGTGGTCAAACTGTAGTGCAAGTGTTTTTGAATTGAAATGGTTGCATTAGTCCCATCAATCAATCAGTTGTGTGCCCATGGATTTTCATGAGTACAGACCAGTCCTAATCAGTCTTTCCCTTACTTCTTGATTTATTTCTTACTCCTTTTTTTATTATTTTTGTGTTGATTATCATACTCTCAGAATGGAAAAGCAGGCAAATTAAATTAAGAAAATTAATTTTAAAACATAATTTCAAAGGATGCCACAATTCTGCAGATTTTGAAAAGCATGAGCTACCATTGTCACTAATATTATAACATATATTCTAGGAACACCAGTAAAGAAAATATGATGCCACATGTAAAGGACAAGATATACACATATATGATCCATATTTGTAAAAATATACATTTCAATAATTGTACATGAAAAAGAACAACATTTTTACTCAATGTAAATTTTCTCAAATTCTAAATTACTAAATTAATCTTAAATAATTAAAAATATAAGTTACCCATATTTCCTTAAGTATGGATGTATAAATTTCAATGAATTTTAAAACCAAAAGGTTTAAAACACACACATATAATATACACTATCATTCTTCAAAAGAAAAAAAATTAATGGAGAAGAAATTGACATTAAATTGAAATGATTTGCACTTATTCAGTTATTATTGCAGAAATTAATGAAAAAAGGGTTAAATATGGAATGGTTTTTGTATTAATACACAATAATACAATTATTAACAAATGAAACAGATAAGAAACCACAGTTCTTTTCTTTCAATTATAACAATTATATAATAAAAATATTACTTTGATAATTTTGCTAGCTTTTAACTTTAACATGGGATAATCCATACTTTTACAGATAATAAATGAATGGATAAAAAATTTTTGACATATTTTAAATTTTAATAAATAATAAATAAATTTCATTATTAAAATCCAAAAAGAACAAAAAATTTGCATTCATTAAGGATTAATAATATGTTTACATTATTATATTTGTTCAGAAGTTTTACTGAACACATTTTGTCTTTGGTGAGAAAATAAAAGAATTTTTTTCTCTTATATTAAATAAATATTATAGATGAAATTAATATATATATATATATATATATAAAAGATTCACATTTACCATCTGAAATGAGGTTTTGTAATTTATTAATAAGAAGCTGGAGTTTGAAAGGGAATGTGGGGTCTCTAATATCTCCCTCACATGTGAGGACTGTAGTTGCTAAGTCCTCCCCTTCCATATCTGAAATACAAAAATAATATTATTAAAAAAAGTTCATTAACACATCTGACATGTAACAAGATTTAAAATTCAATCAGTGATAATTTAAAGAGTCAAGCTTCAAAATCTATATCTTTAAAAAATGTCCAATGCCAGAATTTTTGGATTATTTAGAAAAGGCTTTATTGAATACTTTTTCAAGGGTTAGAGATATTGACTTAGCATGATAGATCTAGTTATGAATTTAGAAACAAAAGGCTGAATATAAAAATACTGAAATTAAAGTATTTATACAATGAACAAATGTAGAAAGATCTTTAATATGCTTTTGGTCAATTTTTGTTCTTTTTGTCCTTTTTTAATAAATTAAAACTTTTTTAAGGGGGGTATGTAATTGATAGAAAATTACTAAATGACTTGAACAGAAATGATATAGTATTTCAATTGAAGAATATTTTAATATGTTGATATAAATTTGCAGACTGAACAAATAAAAAGTAGAATTATCTCAATTAAATCACAGATTTATTTCCTTTTCAGCCAAATCAAAGAGTCCTTACTCACAGGTTATTTTCTTTTCTTACAAATATGATTTAAAACTACAGTAAATGAAAAAAGCTTATGTAAAATCATTACTCCCCCCCCCCTAAATTTTGAAATCATATTCACTTCCAACCATATACTCACATACATGATTACTCATAATCTAACAAAAAAGATAGAGGCTTGGTTCATAGATTTAAACCATTAAGAGTTTTCACATACAAGGGGAAAAAATAAAACATTTATCAAATTATGAACTAAATTTAAGCAAATATTCATGAATAAAATATTTCCAGAATAAGAAAAGTCAATTTTCATCAAATGCAGGTAATTTTAAAAGATTTATATACTTCATATTGTTTTAAATAATCGCATCGATATTCAGTAATGCAAAATAGCTTGTAAACATGAGCAAAACAGTGTAGGAAGAAGAGTAGTGAACTTGAAAAATGCTTTCTTTGAATAAACTTTTATTACCCACTTGATAATACTTTTGAAAAAAATTTCAATTTTAATCTAATATACTTAATTTTTTATTCAATTTTTAAAAACCATATTCTAAATTTTTGTAGCAAATTAAGTAGGTGTTAAAAATTTGAATTTACTCCAGCAAACACCCTTAAAATACATAGTAAAAATATTATTAACACATTTGTAAACGTCCAAGTAATTTTGATTTTTCATTAAAGGAACAAATAATCATTTACAATGAAAAAGAATGATTTTCTTTCTCTTCTCAGCTTCGCACACAATCATACTAACTGAATCATCTAGTTCCATTTAAAACACTGCAATTAAAGTTTTAAAAAAGTCACAGGATCATGATAATAAATAAGCATATATAATTCTAATAAAAGTAAGGAATTAAAAAAAATGCAAAAAAAAAAAAAATCAAAATTGATCAGCAACTTTTTATTAAAATTTTTATAGCCTCACTTCTGACAATTAAAACTTTTAATTTACAACAAAAGACAAAATAAAACTATATATAAATAAAACTTCAACAATGTCCAGAAGACAGGTATAATTAATATGCATTTATACAATTGTGTTTTCAGATAAAGGAGAGTCATAAGTGGAACACTTAAAATGCTTAATATCTAAATAATAACAGAAAATATGCAAATAGACATGAAAAAAACTAAGAGAACTGATACAAAGATTTGGACAGATTTTAAACCAAGAAATCCATACACAAAAAAAAAAAAAAAAATTGTAAACCAAAAGTCTATGACTAAATCTAACAGAAGTAAAGTAACATTCAATAATAAATCACAATAGTAAGATAGTAAATAAGATTATAATTAGAGGAGATTTATCTGTAATAATAATTTAAATTATAAAATACAACAGTTAAGAATTATAGAAAATAAAAGGAGTAAAGTAATAAAATGAATAGATAACATTGATATTAAATGAGTAAAATCACATATTTAAGAATCAAGAAACTGCTTTTTTCTTTGTTGGATTTTCATACTGAATTTAAATATTACTATAAGACTTTAAAAAAGTTACATTTTGATAAGCAAAAAATTTACTTTATATACCTCATTTTTCTTTCCATACAACTAAGTGCGGCATAATCAAATCACAATGAAATAATATAAAATGCATTTTTTGGGAAGGGGGGAATTCTGAAGAAATTCTTCCAAAGAAAGCAAGCTTCTGAATTGTTTATTTCATCATCTGAAATTAGGCATATTACTCAATTTTTAGTTTGAATTTATAAAAGTTAATAAAGTGGAAATATAAAAGCAAAACAATATGAAGGATCTTAAAAATAGAGCTGAATAGATGCACTTACAAAAAAAAAAAAAATCATTCCACTTTCATTTCTTTTACTGGTAATATATTATATATATATATATATATATATATATATATATATATATATATAGCAAAAAAGTTCTATTTAACAATTACAATATCTATAACATTAAGTAATTTTTCTTCTTTAACTCCTTTTCTTTCTCTTTTTTAATTTAATCAGGAGAGAAATGTCTATTATTTAATAACTTTTTGTTTCATATCTTTAAGAAATTTGTGAAAAACCAGTAATTAAAG
>JAPMOR010100653.1:327487-344329 GCA_026543865.1 Argiope aurantia | reverse complement strand
ATATATATATATATATATATATATATATATATATATATATCAGTTTAATTGCAATCTTCTTTCATTGCAATCTAAATACACATAAGATTATAGCAATAAAAAAAGTTTTTAAACTTGAAAATTGATGACATTCTTCATTAATCTTCTTTGATACACACTACACAAAATTATGTATTGTATCCTTAAAATAAAAGGCAGAATAAACTGTTAAAGCAGCATTCATGCAGAAATTTTGAAATACTTATTCTTTTACTTAAGGGAATGGTGCTAAAGAGTTTTAAATCAAGATCAGAGTGAATATATATTTCATAATATGTGAAGATCTTAGTTAAATTTTTATTAGAAAATGTAGAATTTTATATTATTTATGTATAATTAAAAAATTCAGTATAAGCTAATTAATATCTTAGCAATTTAAATATTTTGTAAATGTAAAAAGTAAGTACAGAATAATTTAGCTTTTATAAAATTTTATTAAAAAGGAAAAAACATTCCTTCAATAACAGCTTGGTGATAAAAATAAAATATTAATCGTAAATGACAAATCTACATTAGCAAAAATTATACAAAATAATAAAAATTACTTACTATTTAAATAAATAATATTCAAAATACAGTGGAATTAAAGTTAATATAATCAATTCAAAAAAACTTATTATAATTGATTTAAAAACTTCAGTTTGAGAATTTAAATCTAAACTTTAATGACAACATATATTCAATTTTACTTTTGTTTAAATGTTTAATAACACAATATTTCCAAGATAAAATACTTTTTTGAAAATCTGAACTTGAATCAACTAAGTCAACTAAAGGATTTATGAAGTCAACAGTGGTAAATTAATCCCAAGTTAATCATAATCGTGATTCATTGTAATCCCAAGTTAATTTTTAAACAAATACCATGAATCTGACAATAATTTAATCTATAATATGTTCACCAGGTTTTGATAACTTTTTCTTTATAAGACTTACAATGATATATTCAATAATAAATAGCTGCAATGAGAATGTACATAAGTGTTCTGTAAAAAAAATTCAAATGCATTAAAAATTGCTAATGGCATGTAGATTGCATACACATTTAATAGATTTTGCAACTAAAGAGGTTTAATATAAAACATTTCCATTGAAAAAAACTATTTTTTACCCGTAAATAAAAAAAATGCTATTAATGTGTACAATTCTCTAATTTTAACTTTTATGTAAATTTTAAATTTTGAAACAAGAAATATTTTTAGAAAACATTTTCCACTAAAGAAATACAAATAAAACAAGAAATCTATCATGGAATATATAAATTATATACTTTCGAATTACATTCTTAAACTTCGTACAACTTTTAAATAATGACAGTAAAAGTACACAAATAAAATATTCTTGAAAATTGTCTAACATATAAAACTATTAATAAATAAAACTAATACAAAAACAAAAAAATATCAAGTTGAATGTGTAATAAATGAAAAAATAAAATTACAATAAATCCCAACTGAAACAAAACCAAAATAAATTAACTAATGTTCATAAAAAAATGTCAATAATGTAAATCATTTTTATCAATTTGATTTTAAATTTAAAAATAGGAGCAAATATAAAAAGCAATGAACAAAAATAAGAAAATTCTATAAAAAAAGTTTTAAAATAAATGCTTTCAAACAAACATTACATTAGAAAAATACAACATTAGTTAAAATTTTGTTTTACATAAACTTTAAAAAGAAATTAAGAAGAGATAAAAGTAAATGAAGTTTTCTTATCAGACATTCTACATCATTAAAATTATGCATTATTGAGAGTACTATTCATTTATGCATAAATATCTAGAATTATTAATGCCAATTCATCAAATAAGTAAATTCAAAATCGCATCTCATACTATATATGTTAAATAAAATTCTGAATGTTGTCATGTTTGTTTACAATTGCAATTCCACCTTCTATTGATTTTTTCAACTATATCAAATTAAACCTTTTAATCCAGTATGCACTTAAATATAAAAATACAAACAGGTTTAAATTTAAATATTCTCACAGCTTATTTACTTTTGGAAGAAATTACTGCTATGAAGCATTATGCGATTAAATTACAACAGTAAACAACCTTTACGAAAATGAAAAAAAATACAGAAAAAAATCTACGTAAACATAATAAAAACAAATGAATTCATGCAATAAATTAATTTCTGTTATTAGTTTAAAATATTTACCATGTTTACATCGATGTCCCAGCTACATTTCCCAGCAGTCCAATAGAGAAATACTAGGTAGATTTATAATTAACGATCATGAATAACGGATAATTTAATAAATATTTTCTACGGATTTGATATTTTCATGTTTAAGAAAAAGAATAGTCATTATCTTTACTAAATATCAGGAAAATATTCCAATATCAAATTTCATGAGTTTGGATACAGGATCAGATGAGGCAAAATTAGTCTAGATGGAGAGTAGCGAAAAGAATAAACAAGATAAACATTAACTGTGTGATCAGCTCGTAAATATATATAGAAGTTGTTCTTAATGAAGTTTTAAAGTTTAAAAACAATGTGGCTTAACTTTAAACAACAAAACGGCATCAAAGTAATGGTCGAAAAATATCTACTTGAGAATTATTCCATCACAACACACATAAAAATCTATCCCGTCAACCAAAATACGCGTGTAACACTATTTTTTATGTTTCATAAATGCATAACTAAATGCGTACTCTAATTTATTGCTGTGTTTTATAACCATATTGTTACTTTTTAAAAGACTACGTAAACCTTAACATATTGCAATATTGTTTCCTGAATCTCTATCCTTAAAGAGGACCAACCCCACTTAAAGGGGAAGCTGAGGGAGTCGATGCACTGTAACATTAAAGTTCCTTAAAAATTTCTCCCATTATAGTTATAATAATGTTTTTTTATAAATAACATGTCACAACACATGAGGGTACGTGAATTAAAATTCACGTATTTGCACTTTAAAAATAAATCTCACCTCGAAATGGTAGCGTTTCGGGCATGAATTTATTCCCTTGACGTTCGCCATGGAACAATAACAGAATCCGCCATTTGCAATAGGCCTACTACGCATGCTCAAAAAAATCTGATGAAGGATGTTGAATAATAACCAGACTTACCCATAGAGGTCAGCACTGAAACAATCGTATTTCAATAATAACTTAATACGCATGCGTATAAATGCAGGTAGGTCAAGGTAAATTCGAAAATAAAACTTTCTTATATGAGTTTTCTATCAAAGTTTTCAAATTTTTTTTTGACGAGAAGAATCAAGTAAAACGTTTCAGCATTCCTTTTGAGACATAATAAGGATGAAGAATCTTAATCAATGAAAGATGGCAGTGAGAAGAAAAAAGTTTGAATGTATTTGAAATAATTTTATATAATAATCTTATTTGAATATCATACTATATTTTAATCTTTAATCATAATAAATTTTTATATCAGGAATCGTTATTCCAAAAAGAAAAACTAGAAGAAAAGACAGATATTCTTATATGTATATAATATAAAAGAATAGACAATAATTTGCTGAAAATTTATTTATTTTACATAAAGAGATTATAACTTATTCAGAAATATTCATTCAAAAAATTTTTCATTTATGTTTAATGCAGATTTGTGCACAGTTTTGCAGAAAACTGTCAAAACAAATGAAACAGGCAAAGACTATATAATTGAAAAAGTAGAGTATGAATTCTACACTAGCATATGACATCTAGATCATAAATGGTGTCGATGCACCGTAATTTAACAGTCAGCTACACAAAATCACGTGACAAGAATTGTTTTGTTAATTTTAATGACGGTAAATTTGCAAATACTACCACAAATGCAAATATCTATATATACAGGAATATCAAACAAGATTAATTCATAGCATTTATTTTTCAATCATATTTTTAACTCTAGTGCGATATGTGTTAAGGAATTTCTATTCAACCGATTTCTTCAATGGTACCAGCAATTTTGAAAAAAATATATATGTTTGCTAAATTTTTAATAACTTCCATTGAACAATATATCTGTTCGACTCTTCTAAGCTCAGTTACTTGCTTTCTGATACTTATAGAATAAGAAAAAAGATGAACAAGAAATGCATATATAGGGTTACCAGAATATCAGAAACAATTTTCCCGCCCTTTTTTGTTCTGTCCTAGTTTCAGTTTTCAGTTCCCAATTTCCGAATATCTTGTAAACAAACACTGACAAGATTTGAAGAAAACTGTTTAAGAGTACATGTATGGCGATTTTTGTTGCTTGAGATATTTATTATTATTAATTATTTCTACAATTATATCAACCTTGTTTTACTTGTAATTACTAAATTGCATATAATATAATAGTAATGAATATCAGTTTGTTTACTTAAAATTGTTAGTTAAATAAAGTTCGAAAATTACTATTTTATATTAAGATAAAATTATCCATTCTTATTAATTGAAGATGGTAATTGATTTTTACATTATTTCGTAACAAAAACATTGTCTAAATCCACTCCTAAGATAAAATAATAATGGAGTCAAGTTTTGATAAACAACTTTCTTTTGTTTGGTAAAAGAATATTTATCTTTTGTTATTACCCTTAATGGAGGCGATATTTTGTTTCTGAAGTTAAAAGATGAGACATCTCAAATTTAATTTTCACTTATCAGTATAATAAGTATAAGTGGATTTAATTTTTTTTAAATATATACAGTGGCTCAAAACATTGAGAGTACACCTTACTTTTACTTCATAAATGTGACTTTCAATATAAATAATACATTACCGGGAAGTGCAAACATGTTTTTATATTTACACATAACAATTGGTTTAATTTAGAGTAAAAATAAAGTAAAATCAACCAAAAATTATTAAATTGAAAAGTTTCAGAAGCATTTTAAATAAACGTATGCAGAACTTTGCCTCAAAAAATTGAGAATACACCAATGAAATTTTTGCAATATCACGCATAGAAACAAAGTGGAACTATTAAATTGCATGTTTTTTGGCTCTTAGAATGGTTTCTAAATATCATGATACCAACTCACTCATTTTTGGTGGTATCTGAAGATATTTTACCCCTTTCTCCTTGCACCACTTGTTTTAAATGGGTTTTGTTACTAATTATGTATTTTTGAACCACTTTTTCAAGTATGGCCCACGAATATTCAACAGCATTGATGTTGGGATACTGTGGTGATGTGTGTAACTGTTGTTTACAATGAAAAAGACACCATATTTTGACGTTATGTGCATTCTGTTTGGGGTCTTTATCCTGCTGGAAAATGGAATATCCGTCTAAACCCAGATTTTTACCACTTTCCTTTAGATGGCCGCGACCATATGGTTCATCCAACTTGTTGCAGAATCTTTTCAAATCATAGTCAGAATTGTAAGTGCTGAAACTGTGCTAAATGCCATTAGACAAGCTGGATATAAAAGTCGCATTGTTAGAGAGAAACCGTTCATCAGCTTGCAAATGCAGAAAAAGCATTTGAAGTTTGCAAACACTCATCAATTTAAGACCAATAACATTTGGAAGAAAGCTATATTTAGTAATGAAAGAAAGCTCAACATTTTTGGCAGTGACAACCATCTTACTGTATGGAGAAAACCCAATACTACTTTCGATACAGAAAATGCACGTCCTACAGTTAACCATGATGGTGACTCCGTCATGATTTGAGGTTACATGGCTTCATCCGGAGTAGGAAATTTAATTTTTATAGATGGTCACAGCAATCTACAGAAAAATGCTAAAAATTTGGTTTTAGATGGAAATTTCATTTTCCACAAGGACAACGACCCCACACAGAATACTCGTAACTTCAAAATATTGTGCCTTTTCCGTTGTAAATATTAGTTACACACACCACCACAGTACCCCGACATTAATGCCATTGAATATTTGTGGGCCATACTCGAAAAAGTGGTTAAAAAACACAAAATTAAAAACAAAACCCATTTAAAATAAGTGGTGCAAGAAGAATGGGTTAAAATATCTTCAGATACCATAAAAAATGGGTCGAATCGGTACCATGACGTTTAGAGGCCATTACTGTCTGTTCACGACAAGAACATTGCTAGTCAATCATCTATGTTTACGGGGGGCATTATAGAAACAGGTTACTGTAGGAAGAGTTCATTTCGCAGTGGTAGAAATTAATTCAAGTTTCTTACATTGGCATGTTTAGTGCCAAATTGGCGATATTTGGTATTATTGCATTTAATTCTTGAAAACAAATTTAAAAAATAATTCACTAAGCTGAAAATCATTTGCATACTCGGAATATTGAAAATATATTCTTGTCATATATATACAAAGAACAAAACAAATCAAATAGAAAAACTGAATAATTATTTGTATGTCTAACTATTGCACAAGAAGAAAAAAAAAATAATTAAGAAGTAAAATCATGCATGACAAAACATTAATCGTCTTCATTTCATTTGTTTTAAATTTATATAAGTTATTAATTTCAAATTCTCCGCCGCAAATGCGAGGTAATCTGTCTAATTTAACATAAAAACTATAATATAATTAATTGTAATTATTTCATAATTTTTTATAAAAGGTTGCTTTTATTCTATTATAAAGTAAAATGTTCATTAATGTTAAATATGCTTGAAATCTGTCCAAATTTATATATATATATTTTTTATTATATACTATTTCCCGAAACACAAAATAAACTATTATCGTACTATCAATTTTCTGATTTTTAAAAATCAAACTTTAATTAGTAACTTACTTTCAATATGTACAAGCTTTTTACAGCATAATTAATTTCGCAAAGTTTACATGTAAAAGTATTCTGAATTTGAAGATAATTCAAGTATTCATTCATGCACATGCCAGATGTCCCGAACTGAAAGGAACCCAACTAAATAAGCCCAACATCGCTTTACATTATTCTACGAAAAACGTGGTAAAAGTTTGTTTTTCTATCATTTATTCATTTCCTCCGGCTTGAAAAAGAAATACAATTATTTCAAAGAAAAAATTTTCTTGTGAACTGTCAATTCAAATAATAGAGTGATAAATGAGCTTTTCCTTTCAATGTATATCAGTAGTCATGAGTTCCAAGCAATAAAGGATCCAAATTACAGCATCATTTTATCATTTCGGGGTTGAAAATTCTTCACTTCTAATGTTCTTCACATTTCTATTCAAAGCCCATCAATGCCGTTTGAGAATACTTATCTGCTATCGTTTTATTATCACAATCAGTGCACCTGAGTAGAAAGGAATCTCATTAAATACTTTAATCCTTCTAACTCACATTAATGTGCATACATTTTTAGATTCTTGGAATCATAGTTAAGAAGGAAAGCTATTGAAACAACAGGGAGGCGAGAAAACAAGCCAGAATAAATTACTATTTTTCTTTATTGAAAAAAAGTAATTTGCTACCTATAACAATATTTTCTTCATACCATTATATAGTTGAATAATATTTCGCAATAAGAATGTAACAGAATTACTTCTTAACAATTGCATATACTCATTCAATTCTAGAAAAGAAATTAAATCATTTTAATCAGTAAATATTTTCATATAGCATAATAGAATTACTATTTTTAATTTTAAAGTAATTCTTTTTTCTTTTAAAACTATAAATACAATTTCTCATAAGAGCTGAGCAGCTCTTCTCATGGCTTGCGGAAGAGGAACTTTCAAAGATTTTGCTGCAGCTTCTGCAGAGCAAAACTCTGCAACATTATTTACAATTTTACGTGCTTGTGATTTTAAAGTCACACCTTTCTTAAATCGAAAAGGCATTTTAAAGGATGTCAAAATTTAAGAGACAAAAAAATATTAAATAATGTAATACAGTTAATATTAACTAAAGAAAAGATTAATAAAATATAAAAGAAGTAAGCTAAGCGAATATAAAGATACGTGCAATTGCGACTAAAGCGACAAGATGAATGAGCAACAGGTTTTCTTTTATCACTTCACATTGACGCCAAGAAAAAGAATACCCCCAGACTTCTGTCCAATTCCACCCATTCAAAATGGATCGTCCCTACCGAAACCTGTTTCTATAACGCCCGCCGTAAACATAGACGATTGTCTAGCAGTGTTCTTGTCATGGACAGACAGTATAAGAGCCAAAAGGCATGCAATTTAATAGTTCCACTTTGTTTCTTTGCATGATATTGAAAAAATTTCATTGGTGTATTCTCAATTTTTTTAGGCAAAATTCTACATATGATTATTTAAAATGCTTCTGAAACTTTTCAATCTAGGAATTTTTCATTGATTTTTCTTTATTTTTACTCTAAATTAAACCATTTGTTATGTGTAAAAATAAAAACATGTTTGCACTTTCCAGCAATATGTTATTTATATTGAAAGTCGCATTTATCAAGTAAAAGTAAGGTGTACTCTCAATTTTTTGAGCCACTGTATATTCTGAAAGGATCCTAAATGATCTCTGAATGATAACGGATGGCTATTTGACCATCGTAATTGAAGCTAAGAAGGTCTTGTATATTTATTTAAACTTAACTACTTTAGTAAAAGACGAAATGATTTTAATATCTCTCTATTGTTGTAAATTTAAAATATCAGTCTGATTTAATGAAGGATTACATTTTTTTATCTCTCATTTTAAAAAATTCTCTAAATATTGTGTATTAATAAATCACCAAGATGACGCAATGGATTTATCTAAAGTTTTAATGCTTTTTCTTCAATATTTTCTAAAAACATTTATTGGATTCTCAATATTAATTTTTCTTTGACTTTGTATAAAATACACTATATAAAGCAAACTTTTATGATTCTGTATATAATGATTATTATATCTAGATTCTGTATCTAAAGATAATTTCATCTAAAACTTTAATAACAAATAATGTTGTGAAGAAATGTTTAATGTAATTGATGCTAATATGATAATCATTTACTAAATATTAATGTTTCACATTTCAATCTGTAGTCTAGCTTTTCCATTAACAGTCAGGCCTTTAAATGAATCTGATAACTCTCTCAATCTGACAATTGTCACAGAATTTGTCTTCTTAACATTCATGGTAGATGAATCTAATGACAAAATTTTTCTTCTTTAAATTCATAGTAGAGAATCTAATCACAGATTTTTTTTCTTCATTAAATTCATGGTAGATGAATCTAAGTGATAACTCTCAGTTTGACAACTTTCACAGAACTTTAAATTCTTGACAACCTCTTGAAAGAAAATATTTTCATTTCTTTTGAGTTCATTAACATCAACATTTCAGTTTCGGAACAACTAAAAATCTGTCAAAAGAAAAATTCAACTTACAATTTTATTCATAATGCACTGTTATAAATTAGCATTCTATAAGAATTTAATTTTCATGATTTTGAAAAAAAATTTATTTTTACAATTAGCATTTCAAGAATTTGATTTTCACATTTTAGCAACAATTTTCACAGTTTTTGTTTTGGATTTCCAAAATACTCCCAATTTGCTTTTAAATCTTTATAGGCTGGGTTCCAATTTATTTATGTGTATCTGATTTATTTGAATTTAAAAGATATGAAGATGAAATGATAAAAAATGATATATTGTTTATTGGAGATAGGAAAACTAAAAGGTTCTGTTATATTTATCTTCAGTCCTGTCTTAAATTAATATAAATTTGTTTAAAAGTTTCAAAGTTTTTTGTGATCTGTTCTAGGATTTATGTATTTTTATTTGGCATTAGAATTATGGCAGTAGTAATTTTGATAAGAAATCCAATTTAACTGAATTTCACTTTATTTTCTGATTTATAACTTTGATATTACGGGACATTTCTTATAAACTTACCAATACTATGTAAATTTATTTTTGTTTCTTTTAAGTAGATATTTTTTATCAATATCACTATTTAAAACTAAAACTAGGAGTAAGGTCATTTTGACCATTTCCAATAAAATTCATTTTTCTTATAATTTTTTTAAAAAATCTATTTTCATATGCTGATACAAAAATTGTTAAAAACAGGTTTGAGTATTTTACAGAAGATAGTGAGAAGGCACGAAAGAAGAAAAAAAAAAACAGTGTATGTAAAACACCTATTTGGAATTTTTCCGGGTTATCTGAATGCACATTTTCTTTGTATTAGAAATGTTACCTTTCGACAGACCCAGATACACCTAACTTCATTTCATTTTTTATAATTGTAATGTTCTGACTACATATTTTTTATTTGTATATCATGCCTCATAAAACCAGCACTGGCAAAAATAATCTTCCAAAAAGAAAGATGAAAGCTTTTGAAAATCTTATGTAGAAAATCCAATGTAGAAATTAAGTCTACTGAAGAATTTCATACAAAGGTTCATCCAATTTTCGTAACAAAGACTAGATTATTTCTAATACTGAAGCGAGTGAATCTAGTTCATCTGATGTAAAGTTTATTCATGAAATAACAAATGAAAATAAATTGAATAAAAATTTAATAAATTAAAAATAATTTTGATCAAGAAAATATTTAATTTTATTTGCTAGTGCAGTTTTCATAAGTGAAATCAATGACGGCAGGTCGAATTAAAAAAAGTAGTCAAGGGTGACTATGCAGAGCCCGAGAATGAAGAAGATATATTTAAAATGTGGAAGATCAAAGGTAAAGGAAACTGCAAATGATAATTTTGTTTCATCTCATGAAGTGTATCTGGGAGACAATCCCAGGACAACAAGAAATAGATAGATCAATTTTGAATGCAAAGAAAAAAAATTGATGGCACTATAAGTAATATATGAAAATTGCTCATCGATTAAAAATATTGCACAAATTCAGCAATGCAGTGTAAAAGAAATGCATAAGAAATCACTAAATTCAAATTTGTATTTGTCTTACAAAGAATTAGATTCTTTCATTTCAAGACTCAATATGTTTGTGGAACTTTGATTGCCAAAAGTTTTTCTGTTTTGAGTTTATGATCAAAATTCTCTCCATGCAGAAAATGGCTAGGGACAGATTTCTGGAAATTGTGAAGTATTTGTATTTTGACATGAAATAAGTAAAACCCAAAGACAGCAAACAGATTAATTTATACTTGTTTCAGATCTTTGAAATACTGAACAGGGATAGAAAATTGCTTAACCTGTTATAAGCTGAGTGAAATTGTGACAATGGAGGAAAACAAGGGGCGAGAGATCCAAAGCTGTGAAATTGACAAAGTGTGGAGTTGGTGTTTTCAAACTTTCAACTTTCTTAATTTGGCTGCAATATAAGCTTGAATAATTTGAAAGGAAACTACTGGATGTAAAAATATCAGCCACCATAATTTTATTGTTGGCATGACTGAAGAGTTTCGAAAGATATATATTTGAATCAAATTTTCTGCTTCTAATTGAGAGAAAATTAAAGTGCCCGAAACATTTTTAAAAATTTAAATGATGTCCAGTAAATGCATACAAAGGCTATAAAACTTTGAACATTTGTGTAAATTGTTGAAAATATATGTTTGTGGAGCCAACAAATAAAACTTAATAAATTGGTAATTTGTGTATATTTTCAAACAGAATAATGCAACTAATGCCTTTATATTGTTTTTAATAAATTTATTTTATAGCTTAAATTATTATGAAACAATTTATAAAAGATTGACGTTTAAAGACAATTAGAATGATTTTTTATTATAGCATATTTACTTATATTTGGTTTACATAGGTTGACATTTAAAAAATATTTAATACATTTTGACAATTTTAGCTTTCTTATATGTCATTACTCTTTGTTTACATAAGATTACTTATTAACAATAGTGTAACTAAAGTGGGACGTGCAAGATTGGGTACTATTGCCGAGGAGGAACTCAAAATTATGGAATAAATTAGATGGATTATCAAAACTGTATTAAAACTTCCTAAAAAAATTTTTCTTCCATTTTAATATTTTTATATATTCTGTTATTGAGATTAATCCCCAATTTCAACCACTATATAAGTTCAAAAAGCAAACATCGTTTCTGACATAGACGAATTGTCAGGAATGTTTGAAAATACTTTTTTGGGTAATAAGCAACAACAAATAATATTTTCATAATATAAATTATTCATCTGATGCCTTGAGTTTATTTGATAAAGTAAACTCAAGATGAAATCAGACTTGATATAAAGTACAAATCCCTCCTCACCAAACTTTATTATCAATCAGCAAAAAGTATATTATTATTTTAAAATGCCTAATAGATTGTTTAGATCTGCTATAAACTAAACTGAATAAGAATTGGAAATAAATTTCATTAATAATAAAAGTGCTATTATATATATATATGTAACATTATTTGTTGTGAAGCAGAATGCAGTTTAAAAACAGTGAAGAGACTTGCTATTTCGTGATGTCGTTTTATTTCATTTTTAAGAAGCAGGCATATTTACAAGCAATGAGCACACAGAACGACACAGAAAAGGAATGAGGAAAAAGCTCTTGGACATTTTATCCCTGGTCTTATATAACCTATGATTTTGATAGGGAAAACATTTCTTCATATTGCTAATATATTACGAGATTTTGATAGGGATTTTTGTTACACGCACGAAAAAGGCAGGGGAAACACAGGGAGATTTAAAAAAAGAATTTGCCTCATCAGCGGTATTTTGCCTCTTCACGCGGAGTGTGAGAAAATTAGACTTTTAGCTGATTCTGCAATTTAACAAAGCTTCTCTTGAATTAATTAAGTAGAGACAGTGGAATTGGATCACGAAATAAGAGAATATTTTAGAATAAAGTTACTATGGGCTAAATTAAGATAAAATCTTGAAAATTAATTAAATTGAAATTAGAGTTAAAATATCATTATATATATATATATATATATATATATATATATATATATATATATAATGAGGTATAACATGATAGGATAATTTTTTGATACTTTTAACAGACTCAATGTCTGGTATGAACTTATTTGTTTTTATATTTGAATCAGAACAACTAAAAAAGATACTTTAATTTTTTTTATATAATATTAGCATTGCATGTGAGAACAAATTCATAACTGGAGTTAAGTATCTTTTTTCAAATTGATTCTGTTTGAGAATTTCTTACAGCCCATAATCATTTAATTGTTGCTAAATTTGTAATTTGCATGATTTAATTAAATTCTAAAACAGATATAGTATTTATAAAAATTCAAAATATTTTTATTTATTAAAGTTCAGTGTCAAAATTTTCATGATTTATTTAAATATACATAGTAACTCATTGTCTTAATTTCAAGCTAATACTTCTGACTTTCTAAAAGAGTTATTTTAATTAATTTCTTATGAGATTAAAGATTTTAATATATATTATTATTTATTTTTAATATTTTTAATGATTACTGCATCAGTTGCTGAGTTGTTTCCTTAAAATTAATTTGATGAAAAATGAATTTCCAAATATTTAAGGTATATTTTCATTAAAGATAACACAAATGCTGTTTTGAAAGCTTACTTTAATTAAATCTCAATATTAAAAATAAAGATTCTAAATCAATAATTGATTTAAATTTTATTTTATCGATTACTGAGTCTAACTTGATTTTTAAAAAATCATGGTAATTATTTTTATGTACTTTTGAATAGGATTTTTATATTCTTTGATTCCATATATCTCTTATTCATATTCAACAAACTTCTTTATTTAAATATTAATTTCTGACATTAAATTCATACATTTCCATCTGTAAAAAATTGTTATGGCATTAAAATTTTTTGAATGAATCATTGATTTTTATGATGTTTATAAATTATATATTCTATATACTTATGCTGAATTACTTATATTGAACAAATGAATCATAGATTAATCGCTACACAAGTTTTTCAGTCTCAAAATAACCCTTATTTGCTTACAAAATTCATTGTTATGCTTTAGAAGTTATTAAAATCTATATACTTATTATTAATAATAAATATGATATGAAAAACCCAATTTGGAAATAAAAGTTGCTTTATACTTATTTTCATATGGAATTTTCCTTATTTTTCATAAGGAATTATTTCATAAGCTATAAAATAACTTTTCACTTAAAATCACCTTTTCATTATTTTATTGTAAATTAAAATTCTGGATTTAAAAAGTTTTCTGAAATATAATACTTTTTATCAACAGAAGGAAATTATTTTTATATTTTATAGAACAATAAAATAAGTTTAATTTAAATGAAACGACTAATGCAAATCTTATATAGAAATATTTTTGAAATTCATTACATTTAGGACAGGGGGATGGGGAACTAAGCATACATTGGAAAGATAAGTGTTTAAATTTTAAGTAGGGATTTTTTTTTTTTTCAGAAGTCATCTCTAAATTCATCAAAATTTGATTTGTTTTTGATTAATTTAAACTAATTCCAATGTCAAAATTTAAAATAAAGGGCATCATAATATTTTTTTAATTTAAAATTATTTTAAAAGTTATTTGTGTGAAAATTTTGATATCTTAGAAATATATAAAAATATCCATCTATTGGTTACATCAGGCCCAGAATAAACTTGCTAAGGCTCAGATGCTGATGTCTGGGAGTTTCCTAGGAAATAATCACATATAATGTACATTTTGATATGTCAGATCTGAAATTTTAAAATATAATTTTAATTGCTTTGACACATTTCAATTATTTTCATTAATAATTGCCTTTATAACTGATATATCTTCTAATTTTTATAAAGTTTAATAAATTTTTTGAATAAATAAGACATATTAACCAACTGCTTTATTATATTAGCTAAAAAATTTATATATAGTTATTTAGACTTAATTTCTACATCGATCCCAAAATAATATTTATTTGAGAGAAGAGAATGATGATTGTAGTTGAAAAATTGAGATGGGATGCTGTTTTGTTATTTGTTCTGTGTGTATTTTGTCTAGGCATGCTTCTGTTTCCTAAGCAAGTATTTTTTATTCTTATAAATTTTAGCTTTACATAATATTAACAAAAAAAAGGCATCTTTCCTTTCACTCAATTTATAAAAATGGCCACTGATTGTAGTTATAGGAATGCAGGAAATGTTATAATACTAATGAATAATGTTTACACTTGTGAGATTTTCTATGCTAAACTGATTATGAATTAAAGAAAAATAATAATCATTGTAGATTTTAATTCAAATTATTTCCATGAAGTCCTAAATATTTTGTAACAGTAGTGAAAAAGAGTATCAATACCTAGTGAAAAAGAGTTACAAAAGATTTAATCATATGTTCTGAAATGTGCTTGCTATAGCCTGTGCTTGATGATCACAAATTATCGGTATTTTGTGATTTTATTGAATATTACATTCTATTAATCGATTATTATTTATCCAGAAAAGAAAAAGTTTTAAAATTTATTATATAAATGTAAATGATAAAAAAAAACTACTCTAAAAAAATTTTTTTAAAGAAATTAATATTTGAAATTATACATTTGAAGACATTGCTTGTTCTAATTTGATTATCAATTTATTTGGAAATACTAGTCAAATTGAAATTATTAAAATCTAATTTAGAATTAGCCTTTATAAGAATTATTTGTGACAAATAATTTTTTATTCATAGAATTTTTTAAATTATCCAGATTTTTTAGGCACCTAGAAAACATAATATCTCTTGCTTCAGTTTTTTTTTAAATAGTGTTTCCTTACAGGAAATTTTTGATCATAAGTCACATTTTGCAATATAGCATATGAACTCATATATAATACTATTATAGCCTCTCTGATGGATTATCAGTGATTGTTAATTGCAGTTCTATATAATAATATTTTAAATCATTATACAATTATGAGTAAATGGTTTTTCAAGTAAAGCTTTTTTTTCTGATAATCTCTGTAATTATAAATAAGAAAACAATATTTCAGTTAATTTTTTAAACAAGCTTGAAAAAAAAAGTATCATGTGTGATAATTTTTTTCCATCTAAATCCTTCAAAATTCTAATAAACTTGGTTTTGAATATATTTATTGTTTTGAATGTTTCAATGCTTGTTGTACTTTATTACAGACCTATCTCGAATGCTGCATCAGTAAATCAGACTTGATGCACTCCATCTAAATGGGAATTCCTACATATAAATTGCTATAGGAATTCCAGCTATTTGGAATTGTTTCTGTTTTGCTAACACCTAACTCATATTTTTGGGACTGTATTCTTTTTGGAGATAAGTTTTAATCACCATAATGCCTACAATTTTTTTTTAAATATTAGTTCATAATTTTTAAATGTCTTTTCATTATTTTACATAGATTTACTACCTGTACCAAGCATCTTGTTCTTCAAAAATGCTGCTTATAGTTAATTTTAATTAAATGTTTTATACATTGTCTTCTTTTCCTGAGGAAGATACTTAAATCTACAAATTGTGTTTGATCTGAAATTTGCTACCGTAGGCAATTAATAATAGTTAATGAGATTTTTTCTAAAATTCAATCTTTACTTTCTCTACTATTTAATTATTGGTTTCTATCATCTTCAATAACTAATATACTTGAGATGTTTATTGATTTCTTGTAATTTTTGTATAATCTATGAATTAAACTGTGTATTAATTAAAATCTCTGTGAATGACTTAATTTTGTTATTTAAATTTAAAAATATAATGATGAAATGCACATACTAACAATGGGATGCATCTTGGTGATAATAATAAATAGTTAGTGTAAGAAATGAAAATTGGGAAAATTTTTAGTATTAAAAAAAAACTATATCAGTTGAGTTGAAACATACTTGTGGCAGAATATAATTTCTACTTATAATAAAAAAATTAATAAACTTATAATAATTTATATGTTTATTTGCAGAACAGACCATTTGAGTTATTGAGTTTGGTCCAGATATACTGTGAAGAATAAAAATATGCACCTTAAAAAGTTTTTTTTTGGGGGGGGGG
>JAPMOR010100653.1:307350-327087 GCA_026543865.1 Argiope aurantia | reverse complement strand
CTGATTTTTTTTTCCACCATTTTAGAGCTTAAAATCTCTTATTTTGTTCATGATGCCAGTTAAGTTTACCTGAAATTTTTTTCTGAATTTTCACACATTTTCATATGGTTTTCAATTATAAATTTCAGTGGTACTCTAAAATTTAAACTATTTTTATTGTTTCATCAAAAATTTAATTGTGATTTTATTTCTTTTTTGTAAGTTAAAGAAGGAAGTAAAATTACAATACAGTTAAAATTCACAGATGGATGAACTTTACAGTTATATTTTTAATAGGACTGTGATGTCCCAAGAACTTGACTTCATTAGGATGAATGGCATATTCAATGAATAGAACAGATGAAGGACTATTAAAATATAGTTTCCTATCTACTACAACCTGATACTTAAAATATTTTTCATGGAATAAAGAATCATCAAGTAATGCATGAAATATTTAATTGAAAATAAACAAAAACAGTATTTCTAGTAAACTAGCTAGTTGTTAAAGATGTCTAGTGGAGTAATGTTATTATTCAGCATTGGCAACTTACATACATTTGCTATAATTTTGTCTGTCAGAAGAATTCTATTAACAAATGTTCAAAACAGTCAGTTCACTAAAATGCGAAAGTAATTCTTGAATAAAGATCAGATTATTTACATAAAAAAAAGTCTCCAAAAATTTAGTTGAAACTTGCTTTTCGGTGAATGCACAAAAAATAAATTTTAATAATTAGCAAGTAAGAAAACAATCACAAATAAAATTTGATAAAACATTGAAATTTGATAAAAGTTGAAAATTATTTGAATTTTAGCACAACAAATAAATTACAAAAATATTATTGCAAATTATATTTAAGCACATTTAAAAAAATTGTTGAAATTTAGTGGAAATTTCTCTAATAGTAAATTGTTTTCATTGCAAAGATAAATTTTTGAATAATTTTTTGATGCAAAAATTGCTACTTTATTTTTTTTAAATTTTGGAGGGAAAAGTGAAAATTTTGCATAATTTTAGTTAATATAAAATATAATTACTATTTTGTTTTCAAAAATATAACTTCAACAAAGTAAACAATCTTGCCTTCTAACGTGTGTTAATGCCAAATAATTTTAAATCACTTGTATTTAATGTACAAAATAAAGTAAATACGGTTTCTATCATGAAGTATAAGCATATGAAAATTGTATTAAGAATTTTTTTACACGTCAGTGATAAAAATGGAACTAAAAACTAATACTCAGAACACTCAAAAAATGGCTAGCATTCTTAAAAACCAGAATTTTTATCAACTTTCCGAAAGAATTTTTCTATAATTACATCTTTTATTAAATATTCTTAATTCTGTTTATTCACATTAATATAAAATATCGGTACTCAGACGTTAATGATGTTATAAATGCATTCATTTAAAAGAAATCTGAACCACGAGCATAATAGTTGCACGACATTTTGGGATTATGGTCGCCAAGATGGCGCTAAATATGCTAAATAGAATTCATATTCATGACCTAGTAACCAATAGGAGCTTTGATGTCCTCTCCCCTTAAACCTTGAAACGCCGATACCGAAACAAAAATTCGCCGGATGTGAGTATGCGCTGTCAATGAAAAATTGGTTTATTGAAGATGTTTTGGTAAACAGTGCTAAGGGCTAAGTATGTTTTCCTTTCCTTTATCAAAAAACATTTTATTTGTTTCCCATGATAAATATATGGATTAAAATTTATTCAATTATTATTTATCATTCGCTATTTGATTATTCGATATTACTATCGATCGTATTGAATTCAGAAATCTGTGTTTGCGTCGAATTATTTTTTCTACCTCCTGTCAATATGTGCGATCATAAGATGTCATATCCTGATTTCTACACAAAACATTTGCCTTTTTCCTTCTCTTTGTTTATTCCCATTAAAGCTAAAGGGTGTTGTGTGTAGCATTTTCCGCGTTTTAACATGCATTTTTATTGGTAGAAGATAATTTCTAGATTTCCTCATAAATTATATTCTGTTTAGCAATAATTTTCTGTACTCATTCGTATTTAGGTTCGTGATACACTATGGCGTGGCTTCAATCTTCGTTTACTAATCATCAAGCTGTTGAAGAAAGTGTAGGCACTAGTCATCGTAAAGGTTATAAAGTTGGATCATCTAATAAGTTAGTATTTTTTTAATTGTCCTTAAATAAATTAAAGAATTTCCAGTTCTTTATAAACTTTTCTATAATTGTAATTGTTAAAAGCCTTTTTTTGTGTGTGTATTTAAATTTCTAGTATTTTATTATATTTCATGCATTTGCTTAGACTTATTATATTTCATGCATTTGCTTAGACTTTGTTAAATTTTATCTGGCATATTGCAGTTATGACTAATATAATTTAGCTGTTGTATTGTCATAATCTTTGCTGAAAGCAAAATTCTTTGGGTTTTATAGATGTTTAAGTTTTAATTTGGAAAACATCTAAAAAGTAATAACAAATGTTAAAAAAGGAATGATGTGATAATATAAATAAGGGTGTTAAGAAAGAAATATATTCAATATTTGAGAGCATAATTTTTTTGAAAAAAGTTAGTACAGAGTTAATATTAAATATCTTATACAATTGCTAGATACTGACTTCTTAACTAGATTTTTGTATGTAATGACATGTTTTTGTCTTTAAATATTTCTGTTTATATATATTACTGAGCAACGAATCTTAGTTACCTGAGATTGGAAAGTTATAATGAAATGTCTATACTTCCATTTGTTGTATTGCTATTGGAAATATTAAATCTTTTTAACTTCTAAAGTCTAAATTTCTCATTGTGTATAAACTCTCCTTGTTTAAAAATAATTAAGTCTTTATATTTCTTTTGATGCTTCATATTCAATATTGTGCTATAAAAAGAATGAATAAAAACTTCTAATATAATTAGGATGTTATTCTCCTACCTTTTTTTTTAGAAATGCTGAGTCTGATAAAAGTGATACTCCACTACTACAAGATTCACCATGCTTAAGTCCAGAAAAGGAAAAAGATGATTCTGATTGGTTTGGAAATATTGGGTAAGTGAAATAAATACATATTTATTTAAAATATTAATTTAACTCTTTGTTATCAGGTTTTTATTGTAATAAAAATCATCACAACTTATCATCTTTGACTATTTTCTTTATTTAGTAAACATCTTAATAGTTAAAAAGAATTTAGGAAAACAAGGGATTTATAAATTTAAATAAGTATTGTAATTCCAAATAATTTGGAAATTAATATCCATTATTTTGATAAGTGCCTTTTATATTTAAAAATGATAGATCTACTTAATATTATTTCATTGCATTCAACTATTTCCTTGGATCAATTTGGATTGTTATATTAGCTTAAAGTTAGTATGATTTTGTTATATTTAATAATTATTTATTAATCAATTATTTGGTAAATTTTATTTATAAAATTATTTATTCCAAAATGAAAACTACATTGAAATTCTTCCATATTTACCTTGAATGTTGAACAGTTTTTAATATACAGATATCATAGTTTTCATTTTTAAGTAATTGAAATTAGAATCTAAATATTTAGCTGTTATAGAAATATGAAAGTAAAGATTGGTTTTCTTTATTGTAACAATTTGGATGCTCTGCCATCATCACTATGGTGGAGAAATATTTTACTTTTTGTATTCACAGTAGAAGAATTTTATAAATATCTTTTAGAGAATGTTAGAACCTGTGTTATAAAATAAACAATATGCATTTAATATATCAGGTATAGATTTCTGAAATTGAAATTTCTTTTGACCCAAATTAAAATTAAACATTCCATGTTTTAAACTAATTTTGAGAAATAAGCAAAAGCAAAATTAATCTATATAATTAATAAATTTAGAATCTTTTGCTGTACTTCTATGGTACTTATTTCTTTTAAACATTTAAGTTCAGAGTAATTATACTTTCTGCACTTCTTTTATAATGTTGAATGTAAATATTTCTTTTTTTTATATTTTGAATCAATTATCTGTTTTTTAGGTGCTTAAATTATAATGTAATCAATCAATTAGATTTTTTTATAGTATTTAAATGTCAAGAATTTTAAATAATTTTTTTAAATTGAAAATGATATTCATTATTATATATAATCAAATTTTGCTTTGTAAGCATCTCTCATAATGGGTGATTGGCATAATAAGCAAAATAAAATTAAAAAAGTAACTTGCTTAACAAGTAATATTATATAGAATGAGTGGTCAGGAAATGTTGACATATTCCACATTGGCTGTATCAATCTATGTTAAGCACTTGTGTGAAGAGAATTGTTATATGTGTCTTTTAAGTTTTATTCTGGCATCATTCATCATGTAGTCATATAAAAAAAATAATTTTTAACATATATAATTAATTTATCAGAACTTATGATTAAATATTTTTAAAAAGCAACAAATTAAATTTTGGCATAAATCAACAGACAAGGATTTTATTTTGTGTGTGTGTTCCTACAAAATTTTTACTCATTCCTATGATTAATTTGTCCATTACATTTTTTTATATTTATTTCCTCCAAAAAGATGTATTTAAGGGTGTATTCACAAACTTCAAAGTGTTGACAACTTTTTATTTAGCATTTAAATGCTTTGATCCATGTTTTTAAAAATGTAACATACTGATGTAACAATATATAAAAAGTTTTTGACAGCAGCAAAAAATATTAATTCAAAGTAAAAAATGCTTTCTGGTACCTTAATATTTTGTTAATGATTGTACTTTTAAATCTGATAGGCTTATGACAAATTAGAATCAGCTCATAGAATATCACTAATAGAATACAAGAAATCAATGAAAAGTGGGGATCTTGTTTCTTACTAAATACTTTATAATATAGTAACTATTTAATTTTTCAAAAACAATGGCCAAATCATTTTTTTCTGTAATTAACGCATAACAAAGTCTATATTATGTAACAAGAAAAGGGCAATTTCTGTTTATTTAATATTGATTGCTATTTGTTTTATGTATTCAAGATTTCTTACAAAAGTCTCAATTGTAATAGAATGAAATTGTAATTATTTTTAACTATGTGTATATTCATGAGCAGTATTGAATTCAGGAATCAAAACAATATTAAATTCCACATTTAATATTAATTTTTCTAATACTAATTATATCTTACATTTATTCCATGTGCATATGAAAATAAACAATTTCAAATAATTTTAATCACTGTTTTTACCAGTATAAAATTCTACATTTTTTTACTTTATATTAGAATGAGGGACAGAAACAGTACAAATAAAATTTAAAAATAATATATTTCTGCCATGCCAAATTTTAAGGTTATATAATATAATATAATACTTCTTTTAAGATATTTGAAAATATTTCATTACAAAATAATACACAAAATTTTGAATGTAATTTATTTTTATTACTTTTTTAAGATACAGAGAAAAGATAAGTGATATAAATTTTAAAATATTTATGATTATTTTTTCTATTTAACCTCAATTAAATGAACAATTATGATTTTTAAAATTCTTTTACTAATTAAAATTCTCTTCTTTCATACTACAGATAAGAATTTAAAGCTTTTATGAATGCAAAATGCAAAAATTAATAAACCTATATCTATTCTTGAACATTTAAGTATACTTATGTTGCTTCTAGGGAATTATATTTAGATTTGTTCTTGTAATTTTTAACTTTTATATATAAATGTTATTTTTTCATTTAATATATTTTAGTGATAAATGCTTCGTTTTTTTCTGTGCAAATATAAATTCATTCCATTGTTTTCATCAAAAAAGTTGCAATATAATTTTGGTTTATAAAACTTGTGGTTTTTTTAGACATCTTATGAAATAACTATTCTTATAATTAAATATGTATACAAGATAATTTATTTGGAGCAGCAAACTATTATGAATTAATAACTTAACCTTTTTTAAAAAAATTATGCAATAGTGAAAATTAAGCAAATGAAAATATTAAGTGATATTAATATATGTATCATACAAAAGAATTTTTCTCAGTCAAAAAGCATCTATATTAGAAAACTAGTTTGTCAATATAATATGGGGGAAAAAACAGGTTTACCCTTATCAATGAATGAAATACGGCATATTTTATATACTCTTAAATGTGGCATTTCATATCTATTTGTAGTAATCAGTGATAACAGAAATAGTAGCTATTGATAAAGAAATGCTGTGATAAGTCTGCAGGGACATGGAAAAATCTGAATGATCTTTGACTCCATGGCATCATTTGCAGGAACTAAGGTTGAGCTCTTAGGACCAATATTGACCACTCGCGACACCTCACATAGGAGGCACATGACCTCATCTTTAGGAATGACCTCCCCCCCCCCCCCTGAAAAAAATAAAACTTGATGGTTTTTGTTTTTTTATCTCTATAATTTGATTACTTAAGTCAAATTTTTACTCTTACAACAAAGTTTCTAATTTTAGTACTTTAAGCGTTATGCCAATTCTAGTTCAGGTGCAGTTTAGTACAAACTTTCAATACTCTTGAATATTTTTCAGAAAAATATTTTTTCAAACTTCTAGCTGGAATTTTCAGTTATGCTTTCTCATGTAACATGTAAAATCGATTGTAATCTTAAAAATGTGTTTAAAAATTCCACAAAAATAAAAATAACTTTATTACTTACATCTAGTATTTAAATATGAAAATGAACTTTTAACTGAAAATGCCAAATCATGTCCAGTGCTCTCATTTGTATATTAATCAAAATTTGTATACATAATGTTTCATTGAGGAATTTATTCATGGCACCAAAAAGAGGTGTTGCCATAGAACATTTTACAATTTTTTTAAACATATTTTTTAAAATTTCTCTGGAGCAAACTTTAAACATGCTTTGAAGATGGGAATTTGATCATCAGAAATTTTTTTTAGGAAATTCTCAATCTGAATTATTATTAATTAAAAATTGAGCAGGATTTTGTTGCTTTGTTAAATTTACTTCTGAAAATATTATTACATGAATATAAATTTCACATCATTTCAAAAATTTATCTTTTTAATGATATTTTAATAATCATGCAGATTTTTTTCTGATTTTTGACAATTTTTTAAAAGTGTGTGCATGTGTGTGTGTCAATAAAAATGTAATCACAGGATTGTTTCTCCCCATTGTTGAAATCTATTGAAGAAATTTTTTTTTAATTATCTCTGCAACTTATAAGATGATTAAAAAGTGAATTTGCATTACAAAAAGTTAGAAGAGAGATGAAATGCAAAATTTTTTATTATGTTCTGATATCACATGACTGGTCTCTATTGAGAAAGTGTATGTACACAATGAAAAAAGAAATATGCAAGACTACTAAAATAACGTGGTTTTAATATCTGACAATTTGAGAAAACCATGAATATGAAATTATATCTAAGCAATTTAACTAAAATTAAATATAACCAATAATTTCTACAAATTAGCTGATCTTCGGTGGCTTCTAGTATGTAATATTATGTTTCAATTTGTGGAATTGTGCAGGACAGGTTTAATTTTATGCAAATAGAAAGGAGAAACTATTTCCCTTTAAATAAATATTGAATGTAATACCATCCATAACAAGAAATATGAATATATTTTTTTAAAATTGACAAATTTTAAAAAAATTTATATTCTAAATAAATTTGAAGCTATAAATCATTTTCCACTTTTTAAATAAATTATGCAATATTTTAAAACAATTATATATGACAAATATTTATATATTTTCAAATTTTTTTATCATAAATTTATGCATGAGAAATCATAATAATTTGCAGTTTTAATGTCTTATAGGAAACATCCAATTGCATAATAATTTAAATTTTAACTGCAATATATAACTTTAATGGCTATTTTATAATCTCAATTTAAATAATGCATCACTTTTTACTTTAAGGAAATTTAAGAATTTTTTTCTTGACAAATAAAAGCAAAAATCATTTGCATTGAAATAATGCACAATGCTGATACAAATTTCATTAGTTTATCTCACTTAGTCTTCATTAACCCTCACAAAACTTTAGCATAGAATACTGATGTAACCAATTTGGGACAATTCTCTATATTATTTTAGCTTTTACATGGACTATATTATTGTTTTATTGTGCTATACATTTGATAAGAAAATTTTATTTCATAAATGTATCTTTTCAGTAAATTTTAAAATGAATTAATTCAATGAAAAAGTATAAATTCTGTATTTAGTTTTTTTTTACCAATATTTTTAGCTGTAAGCTATTATTATTTCACATTGCTATTGCATTCTTGCTGTGTTTTTTAAAAAATAATATTTGCATAGTAGTAGTTACACAGTTAATAACATTTTTCTGAAATTAGACATTAACAAAAAAATTTTAATGTATATTTCAGCTCTACAACTTCTAAAAAGCAATATGTTCCTGCAAAATCCAGTTTCTTATCATCAAGCTTTTTTGAAAAAAGCAGTATTAACTCAGTACTTAAACCCTTGACTGGTTCCCGTGAGACCTCCCCAAATCCTTCTGGCCTGTCGAGTAAAAGTAAATTAAAAAAAGACTGCAAGTTAATGAAAGCTGAAAAGAGTAAAAGAGAACCTGAGTCTGAGGAATATGAAGAGGATGAAGATGATTGGTGTGTTTTTCACTATGCTGGTGGATATCAAAAAGTGAAATCTGGTGCTGATTAAAGTTTATTCATTAGATCTAAAAATATTTTTGTGAGCTAACTATTTTTCATTCTTTTAATTTATTTTACCATTTAATTTAATACTTTGCATGATGGTTGAAGAACTGTTTTACAATTTTTTTGAAGCTAATGCATTTCTGTTCATTTCATATATATTGATCTCAACTCTCTCTATTTTTAAAAGTGTATTTATTTACATATAGAATCTCGTTTATTGGATTATTAATTTTTGTATATGCCATCTTGTTTTAGCAGCTAATAAATGATCAAACAATACCTTGTAGTTCTAAATAGTAGCAGTAGATCTTATCTGTTTAGTCTGGAATATCAAGTAGCGTTTTATGTAACTTACATAATTTGTATGAGATTATTAAATTTGCTTGCCATTTTTGTCGACTATCATTCCATTATGCCTTCTTATATTCCTTAGTAAAATTTTATGTAATTTATATTTTAGAAATGTATTTATTTTTTTATTAACAACATTTGCAGTGTTTTAATATTATACTGAATTCTTCTTTCACAGTGAATATTAAAGATGAATTTTCAATTGTGAGAAATTAAAAATGGCCTTACTATGCTATATATAATCATGAAATAAGAAGTTCTCTCATCCTTTCTTAACCAGTTTTATTTTATGGTTGTTTTTTTTTCTCCCACCATCTCTATTATGTTAACGAAATATTTTTAAAAATAGGAATTCACTTTTAAATATTTTTAAATGGGAAAATAGTCTTCATACCTCTTTGATATGGCATGAATTTTATTAATATACTCATATCTGGGGAAAGGCTTTTCCCCCATCTATTAAATCTCTTTGTTAAAAGAAAAATCTGTGTGTTAAGATTCTTGAAAGATTCTAATTAAATTGTAATGCATATATATTTTCTTATTATGTTTTTAAATTAATTTTATTATAATGAAATCTGTTTTTAGAAGTATTAAAAAAACATCTAATATTTATAGTTACAAATTTCACTTGATATTACTTTAATATAAGTGTTATATAGTTATTTTATATTTTAATTATATCATATACTGTATTTTTAAAATACTTTTTATTTTTCATGCTGTATTTTTTCTCTTATTATCTATGTAGGATTTGCAAGAAAATGTTTGTGTAAGGTATTACAAAAAATGACATTATAAGTATTGAAAATGAATTTTAAATGTTTATAAATTATTTATTATAGAATTTTGCAATCCTTTCTGTATTTATTCAACAAGCATTAGGGATTTCCTTGCAAATATTTGTTTAATTTTTTCCCTACATATAGCAGCACTAATTATTAGGAACAAAAGATTATATATTGTTGATTTTCAGAAAGATTATAAAATAATTTTTTAATGTAAATTTCTTCAAAAATCATGTGTACTTGCACAAATGTTATTTCAATGCTGTTAACATATTTGAAAGATTATAAATATGAGCTATATGAAAAATCCTGTTTAATATCTATGCATGGAATGTTTGTTAATCTTGCAGTTTATTTTTATGAATCTGTTCTGCATTATTTATGCAAATCAAACTATTTTTTTATAGAACTGTAATTTTTCTGAAGTTTTATGTTTCAGAGAATTTTTCTTTTTCTTCTGCATGTAATTTTATATCCATTGTCTAGATGAATGGTAATGAAATGTGTTATATAGTTATTTTACTATTATATGTGTTATATAGTTATTTACTATTATAGTGCTACTAATGGTTTTAAATTTCCAGCATTTTTATACTCATTTTATTTTTAAGAAATGAATTACTATTTTGTGGTATTTTTTACGGATTGTTTTATTCCTTTTGTGTTTAAACAAAAATTCATTTAAAAAATACTGAAAATTTTCAAAAAGTATTTTGAATTTGTTATTTAAAAGTAATTATTTTTAATTTATTGTGAAGTATCGTATGTTGAAATATTTACTTCATGAGAAAATAAACTAAGGTTGCATTTTTATTTTATATTTTTTTATTTATAGTGTATTTAATTATTCAAAGACTGATTTATTCAAAATATAAATGAATAACTTTTTGTTCATGTTAGAAAATCTTTTAAATTCATTTGGAAGAATTTTTATGGAAGAAGTGAGAGATTGTTAGGTTAAAAAATAATAAATGTATTTAATAGTAAAATTGCTATAATTATCTGGTTGAAAAAAAGTTTTTATTGCAATTTTTTTTCTGTTACAAACTTATATTAGTGAAAAAGTAAGCTTTTTTTAAAAAAAAATTTCATCTCTTTTTAAAAATTGCAAATGGGTTAATTTTGTTGAATTAAATATATTTCGTTCTAATTATAGTTTTCTTTTTTTATATAACTTAGTGAATTAAATAAACTGAATATGCTATAAATTTTCCATTATAGCAAAATATCTAGAATAGAATGTTCTTTAAAAATTTAATAGAATGCAAAATTCTTTTTAGAAACTAATTTTCTTATTCATATTTATTATTATTATATGCTTTTTTTTAATATGTGTGTCTTTGTTTCATTGTGATTTTTTTATATTATTACTGTTATTATCTGATGATTTGTTTTATTCTGTTAATTATTTTATGTTCAAAATTTTTAAAATAATTTTACTTAGCATCTATGAAAAGAAATTTATTTACAACATAAAAATATTAAGCTGTCAGCATTTTTCCATTGATCAAAAGGAAAATGTAATGTAGCACAATGTAATGTGATGTTATCCATTATGTATTTAACCCATTTGTGTGGTGTATTAAAGTGTGAAAATTAATAGACTAATGATGTGTGCATTGCAATTGGTTTTGAATAATAATTATTCTATATGATAATGAATATTTGTATGTAGTTATACTACACACATATAAATATAATATGCTGTCTTTTGTTTAATGAAGGTATTTTTTTGGAAAATGTTAAATAGCAAAACATTTGATATTTTTGGATTATTTCTACTTGCTTAAGCATATTTTGTTCTAAAATATACACATTGGTTGCTGCATAAATGGGTTAATAGCATATCAAGTTAATCAGTTGTTGAATTTCTAAATGTATACTTGAATTTATTTTCATTAATTGTAAAAAGAAAAGGCATGTTTTTTTCATTAAGTTTTTTAAATTTAGCAGTTTTAAATGTTAAAAATCAAAGTAATTTTTTTAAAAATTACTTTGATTTTTAACATTTAAAGCTGCTAAATGATTTCATCTGTGGATTTGAGAACAATCACCTTTTATTTTGCACTATATTAGTATTAATGGAAAAGCCCAAAAATAACAAAGTGCCAGCTATTTCATTTTTTAAAATTATATAATGATTGTAATATAATATGAAGGCTACATCTTATTTTATGTATGTGTATATTAGTGTTTGTCAAGCAATTAGAATAAATGTCTATTTGCCTAGACTTATCGCACATAAAAAAAAAAATCCTATTATAGTAAACTTGTACTTCCTATAAACATTGGATTAAAAAATGTATACTCTGTTGAATTTTCTATATACTTATTCTATTTAATTATTATTATCTGGGATAAATATGCAAAGTTCATTTTTAAAAAAAAACCATCAGTCTTTATATTTAATTCAAAATGGAGAGGGAAAAGAAAGTATTGATGGTAGTGAGTTTGCCTCCATTTTCATCTGTAAATGTTTGTTGAGCAAGTACAGTTCTATTTAGTTTGCATATTTAAGATTCATAAATATTTACTATGTAATTAAATAATTAATATTTTGGAAGCCACAATGTCATGAATATGTTAATGACTATACATCTTCAAATAATAAATATATAAAGATATAATGAATAATTTGTTAATTTTCCCTCTTTTTCTCTTTCCAATTTATATTTACTATCTATGTGCCTTGGCAGGTGTGATAATAATTTTTGAATCTAGGATTAATTCATGAATAAACTATTCTAATATTCAAAATTGTAATAAAATTTGTCTTTTTAGTCTGATTTATTACAGTTAACTTTCAGTTTTTGGAAATGAGATCCCTATTTTCGAATATTTTTGAAAGTGAAAGAGCCTTACTCGGGAAATAAAAATATTACAATTCTTTACATTGTAATGACAACAATTTTTATAAAATACTCCTATATTATAAGGTATACAGGGTGGAAGACATATTTTTTAAAATATAAAGCTATATATACTGTTGGAGATTATAATTTGCCTTTTAAAAGTCACAAAGTGCTGAAAAGTTTTTATGTAAAATATATTTTGAAAACATTGAAATTCTGCTCAAATACTGACACGAAAGCATTCAGTAATCTCCAGGAAAATATATTCACTCATTATATTGCACTTATTAAAAGAGCTGTTTTAATATTATAGCCTCCATTTGTTAATAATTTTGCTGAAACAATATATTCCTTTTAATTTCATACTTTAATTAGATTTTTGTGAATAAAAATTTCACTAAATAAATTTTTGTTTCAAAAATTCTTATAATTTTTATTTTTTGTATGAAAATCAATTTTTTGATAAAATTGTTCTAATGTTAACTTTACTTGTTTATTTTTATCGATACTCAAAAAAATTTCATTTCTATGGAATGGAATTGGTTCGATATTTATGTTTAGACGCTTCTTGCACAGTGTTTTGTCTTTCAAAATTTATACTTGTTATTGTGTTGTTTAGATGAATGTAACTTCCTTTTGCTGCTGTATTTACCAATTTTGATGTTTTATCTTCATTTTATTGCTGTGATATATTGTGAATACAAATTAAAGCGCATGACTGAAATTACAATGTCTTTATTTCATGCTAACTGATATACACTACAGTTGTTTAGCATAAAATTTTCATATCTTTTACCGATGAAATATTATCTCTCTAATTAATTATCACAATTATAATTTGCTTACATATCAATACATGTGGGAAAATCTGATTTGCTGATAACATAACACATATTTGTAGAAATGTTTAAAATTATTACATTTCAAATCAGTTATTGAAAGTTATCTAGTGTAGATGTCTTAAGCAAGAAAGTAAAAGTATATTCTAGCACTCACTGAAATCTCAATATCTATAAACAAATGATTTTTATATGATACTTTTAGTGTAAAAGATTCTTTCATTTAAAATAACATAATACAAAATGTATATAAAATTCTTTTATTTTTTGCATTTTTATTTTTAATATAAAAGATTTTTTAATTGAAATATGGAAATATTTTGAGAAAATAATTTAATTATCTATTAATTTCTCCTGAAATAATGTTTTTTTTTTTTTAAAGTACTAAAATTTTTTCAGTAAGTTAATTTTTTAAAAATGGTACAAATTTTTGTTAAATATTGTGAAGGGCAGCTTAAATATGTGTTTACAAAATGGAATGTGAAGGAAACATTTTTCAATAGAGAATTTAAATCTTCACCAATTTGTAGAATAGAAGCAAATAGTCAGGTTTTGAATCAATTTTCAAGGTAAAGATACATCTTTCAATATCAATAAGTTAAAATAAATCTTTATGAAATCTCACTCTTTGATTATTCAAATTCAAAATTTTAAACAAATCGTGGACCGGTCATATTTGATTGACGAATGGAAACGTTTTTAATTAACAAAAAATAAACTTATTAATTAATTTGCTGAAAATCTTCTGTTCTTATGGTTTATAACATTTATGAATAAAACGGAAGAAATATATGCTATTGTTTCTTATGGCACTTGTCATAGACAAGCCACTGTCAGCGATTTTAAGTAGAGAGAGAGCGTCTCTTGTTTCAGTAGCGCCATCTAGGGCCGAGAGTACGTCTTAGCTACTAAAGCGTTACATTGGCTTGCACAACCCCTTTTTACAGGGGGACACATTCACGCACCTCACAGATCGCAGATGAAAAACAACCATGCCCGAAACCGGGACTGCCAGCTCACGGGGAAAACGCGCTATCCTTATGCCAGGACGCCTGCAGAAATATATGTTGAATAATCTAGATCATCTATGAAAAAAAAAGTTCATGCTTTAGCTTTATTTATATAGATGCTTAAAACATACTTTATATGGTTGTTGTCATTTTAATGTAGGATTTAGTTATTTCATTTGTTCCACCTAAAGTAAAATTTAAAACTTGGTTTTTAATTAATATACTAACAAATATTTATTGATATTTTTAAGTTTCATCAAAAGAAATTTTTTAAGAAAATCAATCTGTTGATGGAATGATAAGGTACCTATATAATCGTTGTCAAATAAATAAATTCACATAAATCTAAGCACTGAAGCTCAATCTACACAGAATAAATAAATTTAATTAATATATATATAATGTTAATAATGATGCAATATATATATTGGCTATCTTGAAAACAGACCATTGAACCTATATCTACCAAATTTGCCACAGGTATAATAATAAGTCTGGATGATAAAAAGAATTTAAAAATTAGATCGCGGTTTGGGCCACATTCGGAAGCATTATTGCACAAACAGGCGTCATGAAAAGTATTTAAATTTTAAAACTTTTTAAGCACCTTAAAAGTGCTCAATTTTCTTGAGAATTGCGAAGAAAGATCTCCCCCCCCCCCAAAACGTAGAAAAGCATTCGAAAGCATGGTTGCAAATACTTGTTTACCTGATGTATCAAGACAGTAAACCAACAAAAGGGTAGAATTCGGAGAAAGAATTCCAGAATGAAATAGGACCAAAGGTTCTCCCTTAAGATAACATTTAATGAGCCATTTTCCCCCCACTGTCTCTTTCTGGAGGGACCGCGGTGGCCTGGCGGTAAGATCTCGGCTTCAGAACAGGAGGGTTTCAGACTCGAGACCCGATTCCACCGAAGAACCGTCATGTGCACGTTAAATCCATGGGGACCGAACGTCCTCCCGCTAGTGTGGTGTGGAAGTTTGGATAGGGGGTATCAGCTCAGGTGTCGTCCTCGTCATCTGACCGCGTTCAAAATTGCGAGCTACGACCCCAAAAAAACCTAGTATTGCTTTAAAACGGGACGTTAATATAATCAAACTAAACTAAGCCTCTTTCTGGAGCATTACCGTTTATTGAAATACTGGAATTGTTATCCGGCAGTAGTAGCACGGAATGCGTACTGTGCCATATTGATCTTGGACTATTTTATCGATTCCAAAAGATGTGGTTTGAAACCCCAAATTGTATTCGCAAATATTTTGTACAAAAAGTGTTTCGAATCGGCTGAGTTGCTCGAAGGCAATAATAATGATGTAATATCCGAAGTCTAACTTAGCATATTTAAGCAGCACATCCTTAGTGGTTTGTTATTGAACTTTCGTGCAACACAATGCTCGCACACCTTATCCGTTTTGACGATGCAGACTGTGATCGTAAAGCTGCCATTTTACTATAATGTATCATGATTCACGTCACGGTTTTTGGAGATTGAAAAGTTTGTAAACGTTCTGCTTCGACTCCTATTATTAGTTGCTCTTGCTCTGACGTTCGCGATTGAGCAACTCGTAAACGATCTACTCCGTTGCTTGCTTATCATTCCTCACTTGCTTGAGAAGCGTTTTTTGTTTCGTGCTTCGTTGGTAGATCTATCAACTGATGCGCATGTATGAGGCATGGTTATTTTGATGGAGAATGCATTTGCATTTGCAATCTACGTTTGCGTACATTTTAAAAAATTTTTAAAGCACAATATTTATATACATTAAACTAATGAATGCGTTAGTGATCATCGTGTAAGAATAACTTAAATTCGAATGAGAGCCGATAATTACAGTTTTGTCAAACTGCAAACGATATTTAAAAAGTGAAAATCCATTCTTATAGGATTTTCTTTTTGTAGAGAAGAAAATTACAGTATTTTTATTCCAGAATTTCTTACACAAAAAAGAGCATTTCACTGAATTGCAATTCTATCAGAATGCAAACGATAATTAAAGTAAAGTTGTATTTTGATGGAGGAAACGATTATTTCTTTCTTTGGAGAAAATAAAGTAGTAGCATTTTTCTGTACAAAAAGAATTCTTAACTAAATTATAGCTTTATTAGTTTAGAATGTAAACTGTTGTTTAAAAAGTAAAAACATATTCTAATAGGAAAAAAGTAATTTTTTTTTTTTTTTTTTTTTTTTTTTTGTCGAGATGGGAGAATACTAAACTGGGCCGCTAAAACACTAATATTCTTGATATAGTTTAAATATTACAATAAACTAAAGTAAGAAATTTATTTATTTATTTTGTCAGAAACAATCACGGGTGCATTGCGCAAAATTCACCAAAGTTCATAATATAGGAATGCATCGAACACAAACATTCATTTCCATATATAAATTATAGATATAATCTTTGAATCGGTGAATTTGCAAATTAATGGAATAATTTATCTGAAATCTAATGCTACCTGCAGTGAATGTACCATCAGTCTAGTGTTATTCGGGCTTTAACTTTATCACACTAACCAGATTTTAACTGAATTTTATCTACTGCTTTTCATCAAAATCTATTTTAAAATGTTAAAAGTATCCTCTTATAATATTAATTTCTATGTATATTTGAGTTTAGAAAACACTACATGACTTTCTTTCTCGAAAAAAGAAAAGAAAAAAAACTTATTTAACCTTTTACACTTGAATAGTGCTTCTCACTCAGTTGCTTCCCAGTACGGTTAGTTGAATCATTGGAAAGACCGGCTTACGATCAGCCCTATGGGTGCTGATCGGGTGCAGAAGCAGTAATCGCAGAGCTTGGAGACAAAAATTGGTGACCGTTTAGCGACTTGACCACGAATTTGGCGACAAAATAGTTTTTACAGGAAACTTCTAGAATTCTAACGATCTATCTAATAGGAACCAAGATACGTCTGAATGGTCCCGAACCTTCTCGGCCCGCCTCCCGGGAACTATAAAAGGCCGACAGTCTCACCCTGCAATGAATCATAGTGAATTAGAGTCGTCGAGAGGATAACGAAGCAACGGATGGATTAGTCGGGTGTTGTGTGGAGTGATTGCTGAACTGAGCTGTGTGCCGAGTCCTGGTGTTTATTGTGGAAGCAGCATCGAGTCCTGTGAGGAGTAGCTAGTCGTGTAATAGTGTGTCGGCAGTTGGATGCAGCTAAAGCAAGGAGACAGCGGAGAATTACAGCCGTTTTTTAGAGACCGTAGAGTGTAGCTACGAAGATCCCCTTTCCTGATGAATTCTGTCTGTCTGCTTTGTGTGCTGTGGTCGTTATTGCTACTGATTACTACTTATGGGCTATTATTTCCTATAGTGTACTGCTGTGCGTTTCCTATGTGTTCGTCTCAACTGTATATATTTGTCGGCTGTATTCGTCGTCTTTGTGTTAGTGTCTTCATGTCCAACAAACGTCGTTGTTGTTTTCTACCGAGGCCTGCTGATTGTTTTCACACCATACATCCACTATAAACGAACCCGGTGACATTACGGACTTATTAGTGGAATCGGAAGTGAAGTTCCATAACAATATAAACAATAAGAGATATAGCGACAAAGGCTGTTATCCTAATTCACTCTCTGCAAAATTGTTTATGAAGATGTATTAATTTTTTTTCATTTCATTTCATTTGCTATATTAATAGAGTGCTGTACATGTGTGAATTTAGTGAAATTCATTTTAATGAAACTAAGATTCTTCTAATATTAAATTAATCAAAAATAAATATTTCAAATATAAAATATATCATTTATAAAGATATATTATTTCTTTTTCATTTTATTTTTACTAAATAGACTACTGTTCATTTACCAATTTACTTTGATTCGTTTACAGGAAACAGAGATTCTGGTAATATTGATTTAATCAAAAATAAATATTTCAATCAATTTTTGAAATTTTGCCGAATTTTACTATTCTTATTAGGCAGCCTTGTATTAAAAAATAAAAATAGCATAGCCGTAATTACTTATGTTTAAAACTGCGTGTATGCAAAAAAAGTATTATTTTGTAATCCTCTTAATTTTAATAAAATATTTATTAGCTTTGCAATATACTTAGAGATACCATGTTATTGATTTACTTTGATGCGTTCGGTTCCAGGAGAAAAACCCGTTATTCCGAACCATTTATCTAATTAGATTATCCCTCTTTTACTCTCTCTTAACTGCAACAGAGAAAGGATAATCTAATTAGAAAGTAAATGCGAATCATAGATGATTCACTAAACATCAAATGTTTTAATTACTTCGAATTGTTTTCTTCTCGGTTGCAGCCCCTCTGATTTTTCTTATTCATTAAAAACTTGGTTTAGTATAATTTTTTTTTGTCTAAGTTTTAAAACACTTCATGAAATAAAAGTGTTAACGATGCTTTCTCACATCCCATTTGTGTTCCAGTACACACCAAATTAATTGGATTATTTTCGAAGAAAAGGCGGCAGTCATGTTTTAAAATCATTTATGTGTGCTTAACAAGAAAATAAAACCAGCTTTTACCAAGCCTGAACAATTCAACATCTTTTCATTACCTCGATAAGTTATTTTCTTGATGACATGTTTATGATGCTGATTTTCTGTAGTTGCGTGTTCGTAAATCTAGAAACGATGCGTCATATGAAACGTTCACGAAGCAAAATTCATAGATTCATCTTTCATTTCTGTTTCATGTATTGTCATCTATGTTTTACGCATGCAGGAGAATATGCTGAACTGAAATTCCGATGCAGCTTTTTGCAAGATTAATTTGAATTCCAAAGAGATCTACAGTCACTCAAAGAAGTTTTGAGATAATAAGCATGCGCAGCCTGTAAAGCTATTTTTAAAAAATATTAATCTCATTAAAAGATTATTATCTCTCATTATCAAGAAATGCTTTAATATTTGGTATACAGTATATATGGAAAATTTTCTCACTATTTTGGAATTATAATATGATCCTGCCTTTTAAATATAGTTTAAAAACAAACAGTTTTCAAAAAAGTATTGAGACAGTTTTGAAATAAGAAATTTAAGAACTATATAGTGCATCAAAAAAATTTAATTAATTACCATTTTTTAGACAAGAAATTTCCGCAGAAAAGCTTGCGTGTGCAGCATTAAAGAGAAACATAGGTTATTTCGTTTTCATATGCGAAATCTGGTAATAAATCATTGCAAAAATGGAAAATCAGTTCGTTGTATAGAACAAACTTGACGCTCATTAAGTCTAGATTATATATATATATATATATATATATATATATATA
>JAPMOR010100653.1:271366-307340 GCA_026543865.1 Argiope aurantia | reverse complement strand
TATATATATATATATATATATATATATATATATAATTAAAGGTTCTTGATAAAAAAAATAGTGTAGAAAACAAACAAAAATCAAAACCTCTAAAGATATTTAGTGAACACGAAGATAGATTGTGATACAAGTTCACATTAATCCAAATACTAAGACAATAATATAAACTTTGAAATGTAAAAATAGGTTTCGAAAATCTGTAAATCCTTAAATTGTCAGAAATGTTCGAGTTAAACGTAAGTATCGTGGCAGAGCATATTGGAGAAAGCTCTATATTAATGAAGCAAATTAAAAAGCTAGACTGGCATTAGCTAAAATGTATGTAAAGATGCCAATAGAATTTTTTTTTAATGTAATTTTTGTGGATGAAAGCAAAAATAACATTTTCGGATAAGATGACAAGAAAAACATTTTGCGTACATCAAATACAGCATTAAGTATTAAAAATTTATGGTCTACTGTAAAATATGAAGGGGGCAACAACTTGGTGTGAGGAACATAAACTTTGCAAATGTTTCAATGAATAAACATGCCTGTCTTGACATTCTAAGAGAAATTTCCAATAAAGTGAGAATACCCTGGGAATCTCGAGACACTTTAAATTGTAACAGGATAACGACCCAGAACATGCTGCTGATATTTGCTAGTTATGAATCCTCTTCCCCTGTCCTGGTGTGATTAAGATCGGAGTCCAGAGTCCTAACCTTGATCCCGTTGAGCATGTATGGTATTATATGTAGCAAAAAATCAATAAACACCACATTTCTAATCAGCAGAAAACATTTGATCGAAAAATGGCCCAAATGAACGGATCATTTTGAGTTTAAGTGATCAAATCGACTGCGAAAGTTTCTTAAATGCAATGATGGATTAACAAGATATAGACAATGTCCTAATATTTTTTGAGCTGATATTTTGACTTGAAGAAATAAGCATATCTTCAAATTCATTTATGAAGTCTTTTGAAGAAATAAAAATCTTAGCAATGGATTGATATTCACGTGATACATGTTAAATATTCGCACGAATTTAATTTTGGAATTCATTTCGCAGTTCACAAGAATTAAAAACACACGATGTCATAGCACCTCATAAATCCTTATTTTGTTAGTACATTAGTTATGACATGCGCAGTGTGCTTGTGACATCACATGACCTTAATCAATCTTCTCATGCAATCAATAGCTTGAAGGCTCATAATTAAGGCATTTCAGTCTTCCTTCGCTGTTGGTGAAGTGTCCAAGAATGATAAAATTGTCTCTTTAAAGTGTTTAAAGAAATGAATAAAAAATGTTTAATGCGAAATTTTCATCATTTTGTACTTTTTCGTATACTTAGTATAAAAGTGTACTAGCCATTGAAAAAATTCATACTCTAGGTTTTAATAAATCTCCAACTTTTAGACCTCCTTGAGTTTGAAAAATACATTTTTGAAAAATGTCTGTCTGTCAGATACTACAAATAGACAAAGATAAGATAAAGAGACAAGGATAATTAAAAAAAAGCCCTGATCTAGATGGATATTTAGGTATATAGTATTTATATCAAATTTGTTGATTTCTATCAAATTAAAAAAAAAATCCGCTTAGAGGAAGTCTATCTGTCCGGCTGTTCGAATATAATTCAATACGACAACTACAAAACGAAGAAGGCTAGATAGATAAAATTAGATACACATAATTAATATCGGTAATCTAGACACTTATCAAATTGTAAGCCAAATCCAACAACAGATTGACCGTCTGTCGGCCTATACTTTCAGAAACATGTAAACGCGATAACTCAAAATCACAATAACTTAAATGATATTGTGATTTTGTGTCAATTTAGTGAGTGATCTGTCAAATTGAGTGAGTGATTTTGCGATTACAAGTGTAATTTTGTGTCAAATTTTCATTTCAATCGGTTCAAAAAAACGCGTCTAAAACACAGATTTGATTTTCGAATAATATTAACCGCATGCCAGGGATTAATTACCGAAAAAACTCATCAGGATGACACAATCGTTTCACTAAAAATGCGAAATTCATGTCGAAAGTTAGTATTTCGTAATTGTTGTATGCCAATACTATGAAAGGTGTTGTCTATGATGGTATCTTTATTAGATAGTATGGATTTAGTTTAGTTTAGTTATATTAACATCCCGTTTTAAAGCAACACTGGGGCTATTTTGGGACACACCTCGTAATTTTGAACTGTGGTCAAATGACGAGGACGACACCTCAGCTGGTACCCCCCTCTCCACACCAGCGGGAGGAGGTTTAACGTGCACCAGACCCGCTTACACGACGGTTCTTTGGTGGAATCGGGTATCGAACCTGAAACCCTCCGTAGATAGATAGTATGGGAAAAGTTGAGGAAGGACCACTCCCACTGTTGTTGTTTTTTAGTATTACTTTTTTGTTTGTTTTTTTCTTTCTTTTTTCCCTTTAACTTAAACTAATATTGCTTAGTGTACTCAGAAATGAGCAAATAAAAAATGCAATTTTTTTATTTTCTCGCGTACGAAGTATACAAGGAAAAAGTAGCCATAAAAAAAATTGAATTCCAGATTTTAACGCATCACAGTCAAAACTCTTTGACTGCATTTTTGGAATTATGATTGTCTATCTGTTTGTGAATATGATAATTCAAAAGCAATTTTGAGCTATACCACGACCTTCGTAATATAAGGCTTCACAACTTCCAACACTTTCAGCCCGTGACGTCATGAGGTTGGATGAATTCTATAGAAAATGATAGTCGTTATCGTAGTAAAGAATGGAAAATGTGTTATTGGCTTTGTTTGAAAGTTTTCTGAACTTTTTGCATATTAATTTTAATTTGTCGTAAGGAAGATGCCTAGTGCGTGCTGTGTTCCCAATTGTAAAAGTAATTACACAAAAAATAGCTTTGATGTTTCTGTATTTTCGTTTCCAAACGATGAAAACACTAGAAGAGCATGGATCTCTGCAATAAAGCGGGACGATTTCGTACCTACTAAGTATAGTAAGGTAAGTTGGATTTTTTTGTACAATTTTTAGTTAATTAATTCTTTTGAAATACGAAACATTTAAAATTATGAATAGCTTCCATTTATCTTCTGTCATTTTTGTTTGCTCTACATTTCGTTGCTTATGCTTCCAATTACTTTGGTATTGTTTGCTTAAGCTAAATAAAAAACTTCTTTGTTTTATTGTTACTTCTCATAGTCTTTTGTTTATTTGTTCCTAATATTTAAAATGTTTCTGTTAATATTTAAAATGTTTTTAAAATGTTCTGTATCTTTCTAATTATACTTCATACATATTTTTTAAAATCTGATTTGGGCCTAATATTTGTTGCTAACATTTAGGTCTGTGCTAAATATTTTCAATAAAATCAGTTTTTAATAGTTAGAGAAGCGTTTAATACCAGTACAGGAGAACTTATTCAAGTACCACTAGAGTGTAAAAGGCAATTTTTTTAGAAATTTTTAATAATTATCACCAAAATCTTACAAAGTACTTAAGTGATTTATTATTATGCTCTTATAAAAAAGTTTAAAATCATCTAATGAATAATAAAACTTAATTTTTAATTATATATATTATGACTATAGATTGTAGCAGATTAAATTTATATTTCATTCCAAAATATTATGTAAAAAAGTTAGATATAGTTGTATAAACAATATGAATTGCATGCTCATATAGGTTTAGAAAATGTAGGTTTTATTTGTTTATCTATAAATCATCAGATTATATATAAAACAATTAATATTTATTATTATTTTTAAATTTCATTAGTTATACACAATCTTTAATTATAAATGAATGCAACTTTTCCAAAATATCAGAAAATTTTTAAAAGTAATGAAAAGTTACTGTTTTTAAATCCATTTTTCATACCGTGTAAAATCAATTGATTAATTCATGTAGAATATTGTATTACTTGAATGGTAGTATATATAATTACTATAGATATTCCAACATAATATTGAACTAGGTATTTATTTTGGATGAATGAATGTTTCTGTTGATTTTAAATTTTATTATTTAATACTCAATATGATTTTATTTAATACTGTCCAACATACGTTAGCTTTTAGTTTATGTATTAAGAAAATATCTATTCCGCTTTTGATTTTAAGTTTTAATAAATTACTAATTTTTTTTATCTAAGGAATTCCACTTTTTTTCTAGGCTTGTACCTGATGCTGGACCTTCAATTTTCCCTAATTTACCCTCATACTTTTCCTCAGAATCAAAAGCATGAAGAGAAACTCCAATGGATAGGGCAACACATAAAAAAATGGGCAAACTTAAAAGCAGCTTTAAATAGGACATAGCAAAAAGAGAGGAGATAGAAAAAAAAAATCAACACTTTTTCTGATTTAATTTTAAAAACTTTAAACCTTATTTAATTTTAAAACTTTAATAATGTATGGGTACGGACAATGGAAGAATCACTTTACCGGGTTGGTCTATATAATAATTTTTGAATTGCCATGTGTTTGAGCCCCCTTGTATTTCTCTGTATTGTTATTCTGTTTGTTTCTTAAAACTTAAAAGTGCTTCTAAAGCCAAAAATATTTTCATTAAAAGACTAAATTGAAAGTTCTGCATGGATAGTTAGCACTGAATATTCGCTATAAAGTTATGTTTTTTTAAGATGTTTAATTTTTAAAATTATTTATTGTTTTAATATTATGCATTGTACTAGTACTATTTTAAAAGGACAACTTTAAAGTTATTACTTTTAAATGAACATGTCTATCTCAGCATTCAGTTTGCAAAAATAGATGTAATTCCTTAAAATTAGCCCCTAGAAAAAGACGTATAAATGTTCTTTACCTAAATAGTTGTTTTTTTCAACATGTTAAATAAAAACATGAAAATCAGCACTGCCTTTTGAAATAAAAAAAATGAGATGAAAAATTCTATAGAACAACACGCATTGTTAATTACGCACCTATGATTCTTTCTTAAAAAAATTTTTACTCTTTCAAACCATAAGAAAAGTTTGCAATTCATTTTAATTATAATATAACATTTATATAATTTTTATATAATATTTATATTTATATAACATTATTCATTTTTTATATTTATATAACATTTTATTTATAATATAACAATTCAAAAAAATAATTTTACATATTCCGAAGATTTTTTAACAGATAATATTTCTGTAACATGAAAGTTCTGAAATTTGGATTGTCAAACGTTTTTAATGGTGCAATGGAAATTAAAATAAATTAATTCAGTTTTCTCCGCAGTAATAAGGTTTTAACACTTCAATCATAGCACTGCATAATTCATCAATACCATATTCGTGTTTCCAACCCCAATCTTTTCTTGCATTTATATCTTCGAATTCTTGAGGCCAGGAATCAGCTGTAAGTAAAGAAAGAATAACCTGTCAAAATTTGTAAAAATTCTTTTATATGTTAAAATATGATATGTCGAATTGCTCAAAATGAATTTTTATATTTTTTCCGATAAAAAAATTAGGCATTATAATTGTTTCATTAATACTTTGTTTATATTTTAATATTTGTGAGCAAATTTTAACTATGCATAGTATTCGAGACAGTGAAAATCTGTTTTAATATTTTATCATTTCACGGAATCTCATCATGCCTGTAAAAAATGATTTTTAAATATTTTATTTTTAATGCAAAGATTATTTTATACGAAATATTGCAATGCAAAAAATATTTTTATCGTCTGCAAATTCGTTTGTTACGAAAATGAGAAAAACTGTTTGCACCAACTGAAAAATTACGAATTGCCTCAGACGATTTTTAAAAACCCAGAAAATTTACTTATTCTATTAATAATCTATATCTATATCTATACTTATAATAAAGCTCAATGTGTGTGTGTGTGTTGGCGCTCTACAGACCAGACCATTGAACCTACAGCTACCAAATTTGGCACGTGTATACTTTGGAGGCCGGGAATGTGCACCTGGGGGTTATTTTTTCGAATTTTTAACTAGAATTTTATTTATTTAAAAATTAAGCGAAATTTTGACGTGTTTCTGCTATAACTGCCGAAAATATTACCGCACAAAAAAGATTTTTACATGAAGTTAAAGATAAAAAATTTATCTTTTAAATGATACTACTGTTTTAATCTTAAAATTAAATTTCTATTTTTAATGAATTTTTAAATAAATATTTTAACTATGTTTTTAAATAATTTTTTTCGTCAAAAATAAAAATGAGGATTAATCACGTTTCGCATTCATGAGAAAAAAAATAGCTTTTTCAAAGTGTTGCCATCACATTGATTAAAGCTCTAACTGAAAATAAATTAAATCTTTTTGGAAATGAAATCTGCAAAATTATAATTTTCGGTAAGTGTCTGTAAGAAATGAAACAAATATGAAATATTATTTTTTCTAAAAAATAAATTCAAGAAAAATTATTTTATGATCTTTTACACTCTCTATACAGGGTGTTTATTCAGTCTCGGATCCATTTTGATATTTAATGACTCATAAAATAATGAAGATGTAAACAAACTTATGGCATTTATTGATGGAATAATTCATATATTTTTCTTTTCAGGTTTGAATATTTTTACTTTTGTAAATATCGTCTGCGCGTGTTTTTAATTTCAGATAGTTTCATTTTCCAGTCTCAATATCTGTACTTTTCTAAATATCGTCTGCTTATTAATTGCATTTTTCTCTCTTTTGTTTTTGGCAACTATTGAAATGTTATGTTTACTTTTGATGTGTTTCTTCTACGTAGTACTTTTGTATGTGATGTTTTATTCGATCGGATATTATGGAGAATGCATACATACACTACAAGAGAAAGCACAGATTTTATGGTGGTCATAGAGTTAATTTTCAATCAACTAAATCACTGACTTTTAAGATTTAATTTCCAATCACTTAAACTGACTGATTTATGAAGATTTGAATATCACTATTCAATAAAAAAAGGATAATTTTAGATTTTTCATCGATCGTTTCAAAGAAAATACGCCAATAAGCGCGCAGGTTTCTCAAGATTAATTGGCCTAAGATTATGAAAATGGTGAGTTTTTCTAAATTTTTAACATTTAAAACTTCATAAATAAGTCTTAGTTGATCGTGGAAAATAGAAACATTCATTCATTTATTTAAAATTTGGTGTGTCCAGAATATTTATCAGAATATGATACCTTACTGCATTAAATTTAGACTTCATAATTTTTTAAATATATTTATAAGCAGGAACAAAATATTATTATTGATTTCATTTGAATCCTTTTGAAAGCAAAACTAAAAACTGAATTTTATACAGAATCTCAGAAATTTTTGTTGAATTATTGTTTGAGATATTACATAAACTATGAAAAATATTTTGTAGTTAACATAAGACTTAAATACCGAGCGATTCTGTTTGAAATACTCATATTCAATAATAATAATAATTAATAAATAACAATAATGATGATAAATAAAATAAAACGCTTGGTTTTATTAAAAAATATCTTAATATTAATTGCAATTTCATCATTTACATTTTAAATTAAAGTTGAAGTTTTACCGGAAATGGCAACAAATTAGCAAAATATATATAGTAAATTGAACGAAACGATCTAAACAATATAAGTTTGGTATGACTATCAAAATTTGAAGATTAAAAATGTTTTGTTTGAGAATCCTTTAAGAGACCAGTTACTTAAAATATTTAATTGAAAATTGTAGCGAGCGGTAATACTGGCGAACCGGCTGGTCGCCAAAGGCGGCTAGTATCTAATATTTGAGAAACAATGCAAAATTTAGAATAATACAAAATTTGAGCGTGTATACCAAAATGTGTTCACAATATGAAGTTAGAAGGCAGCCATTTTCTATATATAATTTAAATTTCGACAGTTAAAAAAATTGTCAAGTTTGAAATCAATTTTTAAGTCACAAGGAACCTCAAAATAATATTAAAACAACATTTTTTAGCATCCATAAAATAAATAAATGAATCTTTTTGAAGAATTTGTCTTTACGATATTATAGCCATTTTAAATTTCATTTAATAAATAAATCTTGGTTAGAAGGTTTAAAAAAATCTGTTTAATTCAGATTGGGAGGCATTCGTTTGCACTGTAAAGTAAATTAAATTGCATCAGCTTCTTATATTTTGAATAGAAAATTATTGATATAAATCTTATTTTTATTGACCTATAAAAATTGATTCTATTTTGATTTTCAGATAAATTGACTATTTCCACAGTTTTATTAGAATGATTTTTCTCAAATTCTTGTCTTTTTACTTCTAAAATTGTTTCTTTTATTATGAAAAAAGATTACTTAATACCTAGACGATTCTCCTTCCTTCCGACATTTCTTGAAAAATTGACAATGATTTTACAATAATTAATGACTTTGAACAGGCTTTTACCTGTTTTTTTTTAAAACTGTTGATATGGCAGCATTTGTTTAGCTAATCCTTAGCTACTTATAAGAAAAATTAATGACTAATTTATTATATTAATTTATCCAAGCTTAAAGCTGAAGTTAATAAACGAACTATCATGATTGCACAAATAAGAATTACAGATTTTTGTGATTCAATAGAATTTTTCTTGAACAAAATTGCATATTCTATTATAAAGATCATAGCTTAATTAGTAAATGAATTGTTATTTCAATAAATCAAAAGTTTCTAAAACTAAATTTTCATCAACTTGAACAAGTAAACAAGAAATTCTTTGTTGAAATTCACAGCAGCTAAATGACTTTAAATGCAAATTCAAAAGATTTTTCTAGAAAAATAAAAAGATGCTTACATTTTATTCCAAAATAAATAACGTTTTCCTTTTTTTTCCAAGAGAAAAAACACGGTTACCATTGCTTTAATAATGCTCTGGAGTTTGATTTATCTCTTAATTGCATCTTCCATTTTTAAATATTTTATTTTTATATCTCCATGATTTTTCTTACTGCAGGAGGCTTATTTTTGGACGAGATTGAAGTCTCTAAGTCTATTGATTATAATAGTTTTTGTAAATTATTTACATATAACTTCTTCTCGATATAAAAACACAAATAATTTAGCAAAACAATATTAAAATGTCTCAGTTTGTTCAATTGGAGCAAACCAAATTTGCTAGTCGAATATATACCTAAACATAAAATAATCAAACCATAATAATACCACAAAAAAATTTTACTACATGCAAATGAACTCACCTATGGCTTGACGATGATCGGGAACATATTCCACTTGCAAATGTGGCACATGCTTTTGCACTGCTTTAACTAATTCTTTCGGAGTAAAACTAATTGCAGCAACATTGTAAGTTCTTAGTTTAAGAGATTCGCTTGGTGCTTCCATAAGTTCGATTAAGGACCTTAGACAATCTTCAATATACATCATGGGTAATTTGGTATCATCTCTGAGGTAACATTTGAATTTGCCTGTACGGAGGGCTTCGTGGAAGACCACAACTGCATAATCTGTCAAAAAAAAGTAATTATGAAACAATGAATCTTTACGTTCTTTCTTATAATTAAGTGTATAATTATGTTATCAGTTAGCTAACCAAGGTTTTCTAAGTATATTTTTACTTCTAGTATTCAAAGTACAAATAGAGGAAATGCAGTAATCGTCACAAAATCCGTTGTTGACATTTTGATGAACCTTCACGTTGCAGACTACCTTGAGTCTGAAAGTGCATTTTTGGAATTACGTCTTTTATGATAACGATAACTAAAAAAAATGCATTGAATTAGAGGTATGAAAATAGGTAAGTGGTTCTAACACTAAATTTCTATATTTTTTAATCGAATTTATGAAGAATCCTTAGAAGAAATCTAAACCCTTCTAACCTTGTCTGAATATTTTCATCAAAAATCTGGAGAGTAAAATAAAAATAGTTAAATCATTAAACAATTTTAAAATGCAGTAAGGAGACTAAATTACAATGTATTTCATAAAAAATATAATCAAACTTTGAGCAGAAATAAGAATTCAAGACATCCCTTCAAAAATAATGAACCAAATCTTATTTCTTTAAATATTATACCTAGATGTGTTCTTAAATACGATGCAAGTTATATGAATATTCCTTTTCTTTTGAGAAAGTCAATAATAAAAAAGTCAATGAATTAAATTTTTATGTTGCACCAATAGTCTAAAAGTGTCAAAATTTTTCTCTTACATTTATCAATGAACAAATAGTGATTCATTCTCCAATCTATAAAATTTAGAGTTATATTAAAATAAAAATTTGTTGACTTGGACCATATATGAATGAGTCTTTCATTGCGCATTGCCGTGATAAAACACATATCACAATAGCTTATTAAAGGGGCGGAACCAGAAAATTATTCTTATGAAACTTCAAAATATGATTAAATAATGAATTAATTAAAGAGCTTACAAACCTTTTCAAAATGAATATTTTCGACTCCTATACAAAGTTTACATAACAATGGGAAAATGCAACCTCCCAAAGTAGAGAAATCGGACCAGTGGTTGGGAATGGGTAATAAGTTTTTTGGTTTTTTCCAATTTATTTTAAATATGTAGATATTCTATGAGCGATTAAATTAATAGAAAGTATGATCTATTTGTAATGATGAAATAAGACCAATTTTTTGATTTAAACATTTACTTTTGGACATTTGTGAAAAATAATTTTAAATCATTACCATGTTTTAAACAAATTTTTAAAGATTTCAAAAATGAAAAATAAAATCATAAAGTAATGCGTGATTAATACTTGTACATAAGTTAGTTTAAAACAAAGTAGTAAACAAACATAGTTTTGAAAATCGCATGACCTGTTGTTCCACCTCCTGGCGCTGTGTCTCCAGATATCACTCCAGGAAATCTCAAGGATCTAAAATCCAATCCATATTTGAAGTGATAATACTGAAGGGGAAAAAGGAAATAAAAGAGTTTTAATTTTAATAATAACAACTTTTTTTTACTTGAAAAATATCTTTAAGTTGTTACATACAATACGAAATAGTATTTTTATTTTATTTTACAATTTGGATATGTAGGAAATTAAATGAAATGCTCATAGGAATTTCAATGAAATGAAATTAAAGTCGCATGGAAACAATAACGCAGCAACCGGGTGAGGCGAAGAGGGTAATGATGACCCGGATATTAGGATCACTGTGAGAAGAAGATAGAGTTTTCATATAATTTTTTAATGCCTAATATAATCAAAGAACGAGAAAAAAAGTAATGCTTAGAGTGCCATTGTCATTTGTTAAGTTATTGTTGTCAACTGGAAGGGTGTGTGAAGATATGAAACTACGCCGTGGACGCCACTTACTCTAGCTACGCCAGTATTTGATTGTTGCAACTCATATTTATTATTTGCTCATCTCAATGAGGGGACGGCTGCCGATATGGGGATAAAAAGTTGCCGTATAAGTAAGAAGATTCTCGCTTCCCTGAGAGTACAGAAATGATGTGGCGCAGTGTTGCCTCCATACCAATGTCGTGGCATGTACCTATCACGGGAGTAGGCGTATGTGCTACCCCATAATAAGGACCATTTTTTGTAAACCTTAGTGCCTGACTGTTCCCATTGTGTCTCGATCTTCAGATTATGTCGTGTATATATAGTAAAATATTGCTTTCTCTAAGAAACGTAAAGCATTTGAAAACTAAATGGCACTGAGTACTTGACGTATGTTCACTTGAAAATAGCATGGTACTTTATGACTGCAATGAAAAATGACATTAAATCATATTGGGAAACGAAATTAAATACCAAATTCGCGTTATTAACGCTAATTGATGTTAAGAATCTATTGTAGTCATATTCATCTAGGCAAATATGCGTATGTATAATAATGATGAAACTAATAAATTACTATTTTTGCTTAAAAATAAGCATCAAAGTAAGATCTTGACGAAAGATACTCTTAGTTAAAAGAGAGTTTGAAGAGCAAACGAAATACCTTCACTGTTATATCAAACTGTCGTATGTCGAATTTGCAAAGATATGTTATTGAAGCAAAAAATACTTGGATAGATTTTGCTCTCAAGTGTTTTTTATTGATATGTAATGCCCATGCTGTCACAAAAAGCCATATCTCGCTAGCGATTCCAACTGCTACACTGAAATTTTTAATGTTTTTGATGCACGATATTTGAACATATAAGTGAATACATATTTACATATGCTTTTCTTTAATGTTCAAGATTAAAATTATTTTTTGAGTTTGATATTCATTACCGATACTAGCAAAGGATTTAATATTTTAAATAGTTTTATTTAACAATTAAAGGACGTACATAACATATATAACATTTAGGACAAGCGCAAGAATGAGATTAATGAAAAAAGAGTAAAAAAGGCTGGCTGCCGTTTACGCAAATTAAATAATCGGGTATATTGCCAACATCCAATAGCTCCAACGCTTTCCGGTTCTATTCTCTTTCCGGTTGCCGATCGAGCGGGAAAAATATAAGCATCACGACATCATCTGAGTGTTGCCATTGTGTGGAATTTAAATCTTATACACATAAATATTTTGGTATTTCTAATCTATTCATACCTTGATGTAAAATTTAATTATCTCTTTTTGTCATCATTTAAAATTTTGTCTGAAGTGCTGATATTTTTGAAGAAATGGTAATAAAAACATAGTGACACATTTCTGTCGATAATTCTTTTGATGGTATCAAAAATATTCCGAGGTGGCGATCCAGGGAAAATTTTACTAATATAATTCTCGTTCTTTCTTTCTAAATGTGTCTTTACCGGCAAATGTCTTAAAAGCGATAAATAGAATTTACTGTAAATCCGAGGGGTTAAAAAGTGTAAACAAAAATTATGATCGTATCAGATTATTGTAATTTAGAAGGAAAGCAATTCAGACGGCAAGTTTTATAGCAAAATGCTCATAAAGCGTGGAAAATTTCAGCGAGAAGCACCACTATGAAAGACAAACAAGACTTGCAAAGAATTATATATTTCAGAACAAAAATGTTTATTTCCTTTGATTCAAAAACACCATGTCCTTTAATAGCTTTAAGTAGAAAATTAATATGTTTAGTTCATAAATTTCATACCTTTGAACAAAAAAAAATCTTTGTAAAAAGTTTTTGACCATTTTTAAATATACCTTTATGATCATATAAAGAAAACTTAGTAAAGCGACATAGAAAACATTCGATAACAGCGACATGTGTTCTGGATTCATGATATTTAACCTACGCATCCCTTTAGTCCTGTTATTTTTATATATGTACCTTTATATATAAAATCTGCTATCTTTGTTAGAATTATAGCATAGCGAATTAAAGTAGTGTCGTAATTATATTAATTAATTTTTGATGTAATTATTATTTCAATTTACTTTTTATTATATTCAAATTTATAAACCTATTCAAAACTGTAATTGCCACTTTTTGAATTCCAAACATGGCAGTCAAACATTTAAATAATTCAAATATTTTAATTTAATTAAATTTTGTCTTAAAATCGGAATTGGATCCGATTTTCATCCAAGAGGTAAATAGGTAATATAATTACTAGTTGTAATATACGTATCACTATAATTAAACTTTTTATATTAAAAATGATTGGTAAGATAATTGTAATTACTAAAACTATTTAATAATTTAATATAAATTTATCTATAAAAATTTCAGAATACATATAAGTGAAAATATTAGCTAAGTGCGTCAAAATGATGTCGGCAGATAACTGTAAAAAAAATCTTTGTAAAAAGTTTTTGACCATTTTTAAATATAGCTTTATGATCATGCAAAGAAAACTTAGCAAAGGGACATACAAATAAGCTGATAGTTATGTCCCATGATGGTTTTTAATATACAATATTATAAATATAAAAAATTACAGTACGAAGAATTATGATAGATATTTCGCATTATATCACACAGTATTATAACATCATTTAAAATAAATACGGAGATGTAATATGAAAAAGAATCTAATTCAATTAAAAACTTATTTATCAATATTTCTTATAATTAAAACGACGTCTTTTCCCCCTTATTTTCTTAAGAGAAATACAACATGAATTGATTTTAGATTTTTAACAAAGATAAATATTTTCTTTCTTTCTTTTCTTTTTTTCGAAGAACTACATAAATATATGAACACGAATAAAATTTAAAAATATGCACTTTATTTACAGAAACTAATCGAAATGCATTTTCCTTAGAAGAATATGCTCTTGAAAGCATTTTTAGAAATTGCTGCTTGCCGATATATATTGAATCGCTGATAATTAATGAATTGAATCTTTTATGAAAACTTCTGTGCCTATAAAATATTCCAAGGAATTATTTTTTCATATCCATTTTCTGTATTAAAATCTTTATAAAACGGTTTGAATGTATCATAATTTTTTTATACATATTAAGGTATAATATTAGAATGAGCTTCTTAAAGTATGCATGTAAGAATTGTGAGATGTTGAAAGCATTGACAATATACACTTTTTTCAGAATTCGATGGTGTTTCTAATATCATTTTTTTCAGTATATCTAGCTATATCAGATTCTGATGGTGGTTCCAATACTATTTAGCCCAGTATACCTAACGTTCAAAATTGAAGGATTCGATTCACGTAGGAAGTGTGGCTTCTTCTGTAGGTTGAAGAGTCTAAGAGCGTCTGGAATAAAAATTTGATTTAAGCCCAAAACAGCAGAGAGAGGCAGGAAGGTAACTTTCTAGTGGACTTTTAGGATAAACTGACACACATTTATTTTTTTCTTGGTGAGAGGAAAAAAAAAACAGGAAAATTTCCATTATCAACACTTTCAGTGCAAAATGGGACATCTCCTGAACAATTTTTGAATAATGCTGATTAATAGAGGATAAATCTTATAATCTTCTTCCGATTCATGTATCTGAAAGAAACGGCGCCTTTCTACTTTTTCAATAATAAATAAAAATAACTATTCAGTTTATATTCATGTGATACTGGTTAAATGTGTGCTGTCAGTTTAAATTTGAATCTATTGCTTAACTTGGAGAGGGAGGAAGAACAGGATATTTAAAGCGAAATAAGACAAATAATTCAATCTGGAATGATATGATCCTGGATGAGAATATTTAATCAAGTTTTTTGTTTATTATTAATTAATCTTTCATTTGCCACTTTTTCTAGGGATGCATACAATTGAGATGAATAATAATTTTCGCATAGACCTTCGATATAGAAAATGCCATAATACACGTTTGTTTTCTGGAAAAATAAGACTGGTTGGTGATTGGAGAGCGCTTGAGAAGATTGATTACAGATCCGGGATATCCACAAAAATATATTTATATCGCTCTTTGAAAGCTTCGGGAATAAATCCTTGATATACCAAATCAGAGTTACTCCCTTCCTCCTTAGCATCCGAGGTAGCTGAGTGACTTCGTCAAAGCAGCACGAAGGAGAGAACTAAGGCTGTCTTAATGGCCATCCCTGGCCACGTTATTCTCACTCCGCCGGTAGTAGGTCCCGTCATTGAAATGGAGGTAACCTCCTAATACTGTTACGCCCATCAAAGAAAAGAAATAAACATCTGAACTGATAACTTGCTATTTCCATATTTGGTGGGGGAGGGTAGTTAAGGCTATGAAAGGCTTTATCATTTTTTTTCTTATCATCATTCAATCTTTCATTTACCAATTTCTTTCAAGGTACACACATAGTTCAGATAGTAAACAATTCAATTTTTTAATGAATAGACAACATCTTGGAATAATAGTTTTTCATTCATTTTAATTTTTAATTTTAGGAAACGCTGCAGTTGATTTGTCGTGCATTGTTATTAATTTACTTTTAGAAATAACATGGTAAGTATTCACTGTTAACCATTATTGCTCTTTATATTATTATTACTCTTAAAATCTACTTTTTATAATCTCATAAATTAAAATAAAAACTCTATACCTCCCCTAATAACTCTGCATGAACTTTGGATACCCCATATATAGTTCGAGGTCTTTGTACACATAAATCTGGAGTGGGATTCCTTGGCGAATCTGGCCCAAAAGCTCCTATTGTGCTGGGCACAAAAATTTTCAACCTATATTGTTTCGCCAACTCCATCACATTGTGCAGTCCTTCAATGTTGACTCTCATAGCAAGAGGAACATTATCTTCGCCAATGGCACTCAAAAGAGCGCTGAAGTGGATCAACCAGTCGATTCGGTAGTTCACAATTATTTCTTGGAGATTTTTGAAATCTAATATGTCCGCATAGATGTATGGACCTGAAATAGAAATAAATGTCAATAGCAGTCCTTCGAAATATTGTATTTGAATTGTATTAAGAGAAAGTTAGCTTACCTGCATCTAAAATTTGTTGAGGCGCTTTTATAATGTCGGACATTATAACGTTTTCTGCTCCATAACGGGCCCTTAAAAAATGCGATCATAAACGTATTCAGTATTTTCGTGCTAATTCATTAAGTATAATTTTAAAGTTTTTCTTACTGTTCATTGTTCAAAATTTTTTGAATAATTTTTTAATAAAAGTGTAGAATAAAGTTACTTTTACTGCTTTATTTGAAGATTGTTCTGACAAGAGAATATCTCGTTTTACAAAATCAAGTGATTCATAACTATGTACTTGTACTACAGCTATTTTTTACAATTCAGTCCTACTTATCTAATAAAAGGCACTTTCTGTATTTGGACATTTTGGATTAAAAAGATCTCTTTCGGTATAAAAAGATCATTTTTAGTAAGTATTTCATACAATGAAAGCTAAGGCAAAATATGAAGTTTCTTGGAACATATGTTGTTAGGGAGAAATTATTTTATACATTTTAGTTCGTTTGAAAAGCGTGGTATATAAATTTTTCCAAATTTAAATTATCATTTTCTGCTTTGTTATCTTGTGTGCGAAGCTTTGTTTTTAAACTAACTTCTCTATGAGCTACATTCGATAATAAAAGATATCGAGTGAATAGTGCATTGTCATCCAGTTCTATGTTTAAAGTTTCAACTTATCGGTCTTTTATTCATTGAAACCGATTGTAAAATTTGCACCGAATAGACAAACAAACGGACAGACAAGAAACAGAGTTAATGCAAAATGTGTTAGTAAAAACACATTAAGTCTAGTGGCGTCAGTTAAGTTTTTATGATACATATAAAAAATGCCTAGTTTATGTAAATTCACTATCCACTATTTATTTTGCATTTGATGCTCGTAACATTTTTAATCGTTGAAATAATTGTCTATTTTCCTTTTTATTATTTTCTTCGATGAATTAATTTTAATTTCAGTATAATTTAACTAGTAATTTTGGATTCATGATGATCCAAATGGGTAATTTAGATCATAGTTCCACTGACAAATGCAACCTTTTCCAATAATGAATCTTTTAATTATCTTTCAAAATACTCATACTTCACTTTCTGATTCTATATATCAACAAAGTAGATATTAAAACAAAAATTTCCACATTGGAAGAAATTCACACAATCAAATATTTGATTAAATAATGCAACAATGGGAATTTGAATTTCTTTGCAATAAAGAGAGGTATTCTCGAAAATTATGCAAAAAAAAATTTTAATTATCAAAATTTAAGAAACATTTTCAGAATAATCATCACGTTGCTATCATTAAAATGACAGTTGCTTAAAGTTTAAAGTGATATAAATATTATTCTTGTGGAAAAATATTTTCGAAAGTTATCTTTAAAAAAAACACTGAAAATCTCGTTTGATTTTTAATTATTTGAAATTTAAAAGAAATCATTCATCATAAATGAGCATCCCATCTTTCGAAGTATATTTTCTCTAAATTTTATAGAGCTCCAGCAGACATCAAGACAGAAAAAAGACAGTTCCCGTTATTATTAGTAGAGAGGCACTTAGTCAAATTGATATTAACTTTTATTCTGCCATTTATTACTTCGATTAATTTAAAGTACATTCTAATTATTCTATTGCCGTTTTTAAGAGTAATATAGTTAGTTAATTACTATTTATTTTTTATTTCAGAAATATATAACAAGTATATTGATAAAACTCTGTACCCATAAAAATATAGGTATTAATATAGGCTTAAAAGTTTCCCTTTGAATTTTCACTCTATGCTTTTTATTGCAAAATTTATTTTTATAACAATCTTCTTGCTTTAACATCATAACAATCAAGCTCAAAAAGCTTTTGCAAAATATAAACTCAGAGTTCTGGTGACAGGTGCATACAATGTTCATCATACCTATGCAATATACAGTCAGTAATATGTAAAATGATATTTATCATACGAGAGTATTATGATATAAATTTATTTCATTTATAAACTTAGTTATAATTATTACTATTACCTTTAATTAAATTTTTTTTATAATTTCTTTAAAAATCAATTTTTTTATTTTATTAGTTATATGTATCACTTTTTGCTTTTCAAAGCCGAAAATTTGAATTGAAAGTAGGTTTTTCAGAATAAGAATTCACGGAATGACATGCACCGAAATGTTATCCTGTGCAATTTATGCCACGGATAAAAGGATAAAATAATTTTAAAAGCATTTATATTTCTGAATAATTAAGAAATCTGACTTTAACTGAAACGAAATTTTCCATTGTCATTATATCGGTAAAATGTATCATCTGGAAAGCTGTTCCTTGGATTCCTTGGATACATTGTTTGCATTTTCAGCGTTAAAATTTCAGAACCACCTGCTCAGCAAGCAAACACGCGAAGAGCAAACACAAGAAAATCTCTTGAATAAATCAGGAAAGCTTTCCTAATTTAAGAAATCTTCATATTTTCAACAAGGAGATTTTTGATATAGAATAACATTCTTTTAATGTTCAATGAATAACAAAAAATTTTGAGATAAAAGATTTTCGTTTAAAGAAAATATTACAAATGTGTAATCGAAGTTCTGCTTCTGTCGACTTTTATTGACAACCCCAAAAAGGATCCTAAATGGAATGGGTTGAAATCTTTAATAATTACCTTATTAATGGCTGCTTCTAAAATTTTCATCTCCCGCTGTTTCTCCTGAATCGATTTTTAATAATTCGATTTGCTTTGATTTAGATCTTCTTGACAAAACGCTGATTTTTTTTAAATAATCGAATGAAATGAACAGTTAAATAAAAGATTACCCAATCATTTATTTGGGATACTACTAACTGAATGCGCTTCTAAAATTTGATAATATTGAGGGTTTTTTCCGAGAAAAATCAATAATTTCTATATTAAGAAGATTTTTTTATTAATTATTTTCTAAAATATGTCGATAATTTTATTTATGGAATTAGTTCTTTAATTTTATTGAATTGAAAACAGTCAGTATACTGTAATCAGTCAGTACCGCTGAATTTTACATTATAATATATTCTTACTCGTAATACAATATTAAAAAACTGCTACGTTTTTATTTTGGGATTCCCTGCATATTTTACGGAAGTGCATGCCATTGCACACAGCAAAGTAAAACTGTGCAGTTACATGGTAGTGATATCCTCAGTTATGTTCAGCATGTGACTTTGTTGCCACGTGAATTAACTCCCTTCCAAGGTTTTTATTAAATATTAAGAATTTTTTAATTATAGTATTTTAATGCATTCGAAAATGCATAGCGACAAACGAAGAACACTTTGACAGAGTTGTTTAAAAATGTGTTAAAATCCTACATTTTTACATTCTAAAATAGTATATCTCTCGTCTAAGTCATTGCGTTTTTTAATATCGCGTTTGTGCTCACGCGAAAGTACAAACTGAAAGATAGTCAAAACGTTGAAGGATTTCGTCCAATATTTTATATTGATCTGTACTTTAGGAGTTAAAACTGCATGACAAATTTCATTTATCTAGCTATTTGTGTTTTATGGCTATCATTATCATTACTCTAAAACTAACAGTGTTTTGAATGAATTTCATTCAAGATTTGATAGAAATTTACAAATTTAAAGTTAAGACCACATACCAGATATCATCTGTCTAGTTCAAAGCATTTTTAAGCTATCGTGTTCGGCAGACAGATGGGCATAATTCCTAGAATGTGTTTTCGGATTCAGGGAACTTTGAATGTTGGAGATTCGTCAAAATCTGTTGGTCGAATTTTTCGACACTTGCACTACTTTCCCTTTCTATACTTCATATAGGAGGAGGTACAAATAATTCAAGCGTAAGCTTTCTGCATTTGATTAAAAATTACCGAAAAATAAAAAAAAAATATATACATTTTTTACTACAGTGATACATTTTATTTTTATTATATAGCATTTTTTATCAATAGAAATCATTAAAGTATTAATTTTTAAGAATACATAAATTTTATTTAACTTATAAAATTTGCTGTCAAATGGCTTTTTAACAGAGTTAGTAACACTTTACTGCATGAATGGTAGCAAATTTATATCTTGCGTTAATTTTTGGAAACTCTTTAGCACAAAATTTTCAAAATTTCAGAATTTTCACTTTAAATCAGATGGAGTTAGTCACGACATTGCATTTATAGAATTTTAATATTCACAGTTGGACTCCTAAATAATTTAATAATGGGTCAATACTAATCAATGTTCATATAACACAGCAAACACTATCTTCCCGCCCAAATTTTGGTATAACATCCAGTTAGTAAATTTTATATAATTCTTCAGAAATGAAGTGAAAATAAATTTTTGTTTATTTTATCAATTTCTTAATAAAAATTTATAAAAGGAATACAAGGAACTTTGTTTTCATTAAAATTAACATGAGCGATGCATTATAATTTTTCAAGGAATATTTAAATTTTTTACAAATGCTATCACGGAAACAAGAAGAATGTTATACTATTACGAAAACAAGAACAAGAAGAAAAATTTTACCTCAATTTTGCTGCTAATCCTGTTCCTAATTGACCTAAGCTTCCTGAAAATAAATTTAATGTATAAAAAACACGAAAAAAAAAGAAACAGAAATTAAAAAAATTCAAGAATCTCATTAAATAATTTTTTTCACAGGGAAAAAAAATTTATTTACCTGTTATTAATATGCGAGGCGAATGCGTATCTTTATCTGATTGGCTGGTTACATATTTGTTAAAAGCAACGCACGATGTTGATAACTTTCTTTGTTCTGGTGAATTAGTGTGAAATATTTTCAGAAGACTCCGCATCTGAGAGATTTTGTTTCTAACCATTTTCCTATAAGAATGAAAAAATTAATTTATATGCTATGTATGTTAACTGTATTAAAATATTGCATGCCTCATTCAGTCATTTATTTCATGAATACTGTCTGTTTTTTTTAACAATGTTAGATTTTCATTTGCCACTGTCTCTAAAACGCGGAAATTTGTCAAAATATCGAATTTGAATTTTTTGACGATTACCATACTTTTTTAATACTGCATACCCTAGAAATTAAAAATAAGCTCATCTAAAAATAAATTATTGATCAAGATTTAAATGTTTTGAAATATGTCATTAAATTGACCCATTTATTAAGATAGAATCTTCATAAAAAGCACAGACCAAGACTGGAAACTGTCTAACTCCATCACTGTCTCTATTCTCTACTCCTTAAATAGTATCCTTATAGTTCCTTTCCTTCTCCATAAAGCTGCTGAAATATTTTCCGTTCGTGATATTCCACGTCTATTTTTACCAGTATGGATTCCCTGTGTAGAAAGTCTGCTTAAACAATTTTTTCACTCTTTATCCTTTTATAAATGAAAAAATATTTCTCGTTATAATCTGTTATAATAGCCTGCCGTTACGATGCTAAAAAAATTTTTTCATCGTTTATTTTCTAATACTTCTATTAGGAAAACTGTTTAAACATATTGCTGTCAATTTTTAAGAGGGAAACCGATTTTCGCGTTCTTAAAATATGAACAAAATATGAAAATTTAACTACAACTATTGTTAAATAATAAAAGAACTTGAATTCCTATTCAGTTGATTTTATTTCAAAGCTACTTTACTAGAGTAATAAATTAGAATTCTTAATAAACATGAAATATTAATTATGAATAAAATCTGTCCTATATATATATATATATATAACATAGTTTGTAGCACCAGAACTGTAATGCGTCACCGGATGGGATGACAGATATCTGCCTTAAACTAACATTCTGGCAACCCCTGACACTGGAAACAGAGTATTTCCGGAGTTTTTCTTCAGTCTGTGTATGGTTCCCTTGCTTGCATGTGAGGAATCCATGTTTACTTAAAGAATGCAATTTTTATAGAATTGGTTAGTTAAAATTTCTTTTAAATCATTACTTGACTAATACCTGTAAGTTTTAATTAAATTGAAGTAAAAAAGGAAATTTACTATATAATAGACTTATATACATGAAAGAGATAAGTTACAGATAACAAAACCTATGTTAGAGAAAAATATCTAAATAAGTATTTGATTGTTAAAAAGAATTGAGATTCGATTCAATTTACTTGGAACTGATTAAGCATAAACCTATAAAAGACTGAAAAAGTTTCAACAAAATCAAAACACTTTCCTGTGTTTAAGACTTCAGCCAAAATTTTTATTTTCATATTACATAAATACATATTGGAATTAATATTTATTTCGCATCCATATGAACATCATTTGCTGATATTTAGATAAGTAATAAACAAATATAATCAAATAAGTAATTAACAAAACTTAGTATTAAATTATTAATAATGATTATTAAAAATGTTATTAATGCAATGGAAATTAGCTGATCGGAAGCTGGTGAGACCACAATAAAAAATCCAGTTATCTAAAATTCCAAATAAAGATAAACTTGATGTAACCATCAGGAATGGTCTCCCTTAAACTTTCCCGATTAATCACCAATAAAAATCTCATCCTCCTTCTCCCGCATAAAATCGTGGACCTTGGGCAAGGTCACGAATGCCTTATATGGCATTAACAAACAACAGTGACACGAATGTGGCATTTTTAATGAATCAGGTGTGCAAATATGTATTTTGGGTGCCTTTTTTCTAACCGATGGGTACCGAATTGTGCCAAGTTTGGCATGGAACTACGTTGTGGTTACAAGATGGCATGCCAAATTTTATTTAACAAAATTATTGCATTTTTGAATTATTATGTTAATATGTATGCGATTGCATAGACTGACAACTCCTTGATTTGATTCAAAATTTGATAAACATTTAAGCTTTAGATGATAAAACTATGTACCAAATTTTATAGATCTTGCTCTTTGCTTTTTTATGTTATCATGTTCACTTGCTGTTAGGCAGACAAATAAATATTCTCTTAATAAATTCCGTTCACAATTTGATAGAAATATACACATTTGATGTAAAAATGTGTTCATCTGTCTAGCTCAAGACGGTTTTAAATTATCATATTCATAGACATAATTCCAATAACATTTTTTTTTTCGGATTCAAAGATATGTAAAACATGGAAATTTTTACGAATCTAGAGTTCTAATTTTTTGAAGATTTTCTCTTTCTATACTTCGTACAAGACAAATCGAAAAAATAAAAGAAAACGACAATTTTAAAACTGAAAATGACTGGATATATTTATTTTTGATATTTAATAATTTTAATTAATAATATATACTTATAAAATAAACAATAAATAATTTTAATAAAAATAATTATATTTTTAAACCAACAATCTCAGTAAATAAGAAAGTAGTTTTAATAAACAAATATCATGCAACTCTTTACAAGAATTGTGAGATAAGACTTCAAAATAATGCTTGCAATACTCATCTAACGGTTTAAAAATTATTTTTTACATACTTTTTTTATTAGATTATATAGCATAGTAGACAATTTCACGAATGTATTAAATACATTAAAAATTATTTATTACAACTATCAATGAGGACACGTGGTATAAATGTATTCAATAGACAAAAATAGTATAGAAATAAAAAAATTATAATTTTTAGTTTTGATTTCAAATTAACCAAAATGAATTTGAATAGCAGGCGATATTTTGACGTTTTGTTAATAAAAAAAATCAAAATAACTGAAAAAATCAAATTGAAAACATTTGAAAATACAATGCATTGAAGGCAACAATTGTGCTATAAATCTTTAAAATTAAGAATAAAAGTAACATTTAAAGCGGTAAATGTTTAAGAAATGTGATTTTTTTGTTTTGTTATTTGAGCATATTGTACAGCTGTTAACTCCTTAAATGTATTAAGAACTTTAAATTAGATTCTTAATTAAACTTAAAAATTATTCCAATTTTGAGGATATAAGGTGCAGATATATTTAAAAGAGAAAAATAATTCAGATTTTTTTAAAAAAAATTACAATTTTTAGTTTTGATTTTAAATTAATCAAAATAAATTTGAATAACAAACTATATTTTAATATTATATTAAATAAAAATTCAAGACAATTGAAAGGAAAAAATTCGATATAAAGACTTTCGAATAATCCATGTTCCGCTATAAATTTAAAATTTTGAGTGAAATATGAGAATAAATAACCAATAATAGATGTTAAACATTTAAAAATAATGTTATAAACCATAAATAAGCAATAAACTTAACTGCTTCTTTTTTCTTTTATCCGCAGCCTGTTATCCTCCTGAAATAAATCTTATTTACGGCCCGCTTCATACGTGGATCGAAAGATATATGTTCCAATTTCGTTTTGTTTGTTTTTTCCTTCTTTGCCAGAAGCACCTGCAGACAATTATTCCGGTTTTCCGTTTACACTGGTATGTATCTGGACCTTATCCCATGCGAGAACCACTCTGAAACAACTAGCTGCGTCAAATCAACAAGTTGTTCCGCACCAATTGGAGAAGCGAGAGATGGAGGTGTGTCGGGCAGCTGTCAAAAAGTAAAGCATCGTGCAGATGAAGCATGTTATTATGAAATTTTTTGATTCAGTTGTTTGTAGAAGGCCTGGCTAATTTGGGGATCGGTAGAGTTGTTTGGAACAATTTTCTGAACTTGAAATATGTCAAAAAAAGAAAGTGCCTACAAGTGAATAAACGGCTTTGGAATTAAAGTCGTTTTCTGCAGTTTTGTTTAGTATAAAAAAATGCTGATTTAAATGGCAGTATATATCCTTATTTTGATTCATTACCCGAAACCAGAAATGACTAAATTATGAGAACTGTAATGAACAGTTTTGACTCGGTGTGTGTGTGTATTTTTTGGATCATCTTTGTGAATTCAATCGCTTCATAATCAAAATTGACGGTTGTAAAGATTTCTTATATAATAAGACGCTGAATTTTAATTATCCGCCTTGAGCATTGAAAAAATGAATTTCTTTTTGTAAATTGAATAAAATCAGAAGGAGTTGGTCCCCTCAAAACTTTCTCGTATACTCTCTAATAAAGATGTTATACCATGAAACTTTTTCCGTGGCTTTCGCGCTCAATAGTTAAGAAATATTAACCTTTGGTATGAATGTAACATTTTTATTAAATCTATCATAAGATCCTTGGCGAATTTTTTGGCAATTAATCCCTGGCATGCGGACAATAGCATCAGAAAATAGAATTTGCGTTTTACATGCGTTTTTAGAATCCGATTGAAACCAAATTTCATCATAGAACTACACTTGGAATCACAAAATTAAGTACCAAATTTGATGCATTTAAATAACTGCATTTTTTAGTTATCGCGTTTATAGGCTTTTGAAAGAAAACAGACCGACAGACTGCCAACCCTTTGTTGGATTTGGCTCAAAATTTGATAGGTGCCTACACTATAGATGTTAAATCTGTGTACCGAATTTTATTCATCTGACTCTCTTAGTTTTCTAGTTATCGTATTAATTTATATTGAAATAGCCAGACGGACCGACTTGCACTGAATGGATTTTGCTCAAAATTCGATAGAAATCTGCAAATTTGATATAAGTACTACATACCAAATTTCGTCTGTTTATTTCCAATCGTTTTTGAGTTATCTCTATTACAGACAGAGAGACGGACATTTTTCAAAATTGTGGTTTTCCAACTGAGGGAGGTCTGAAACATGAGGATTCGTCAAAATCCCGATTCGAATTTTTCGACTATTACTATATTCTCTCTATATTAGTAAACAAGAAAGTAAAAAGTATTAAGAAACTTAAACAGATGAAAGCAAATTTCCAAAATGAAAACCTTCTATATTTTTAAATAAGAATAAGGATTTCTTTTTTTCTTTATCGGGTATTATTTGTCGCATTAAGGACAGTGCATATCCATTTCATTGTGGAACTTCAGAGCAACAGAATGAGATAACGGTGAAGAATAAATCATGATAATAACACATTCAAAATTAACATCTGCAGCATAGACAAGTAAATGAAAGTACAATAAACTTAGATTGTTATTTTATTTGAAAAAGATTTATTCTTATAAATGATGAATGCACAAAAAATATTTTCTTATTTTCTTATTGTTTATCTTTTCATTCTTATTTGGCCAAGTTTTAAATAAAACTTTTTATTAAAGGCATTTTTTTTCCTTCTCAATAAGAACTTTTATTTAAAATTATTCTGCCATAAATTGATCAAATTCTGAAAATTTTACTGATTAGGTACTTAATTCTAGGTTTAACTGCTATACTGATTCGGTAGTGTCGTTGGGAAAATTTTCATGTTAAAATGACAATTAATTCAATAATAATTTTTTTGAAGATTTTTTCTTATTGTAGCCAATGCTACAAGCACAAAAAACCACTGTAATTATGTGTGAAACTACTCTATTCCAAAAAATATGCAACCCACTATAAAAGAGCAAGTTTACAAGTATAAACTTTTAATTTAAAATTGACTATTATAAGTATGTAGAAATTTTAATCGAAAATTAAAAGAAAAAGAAATTTCTTTATAATATAAAAAAATTGATTAACAAATGAATTGAACACCTCAAAATGATAACTTTTTGAATTTGAAAAATGTGTAGAAAACAATTTTTTTGGAATTTATAAAGGAAAAATACCATTTCTTGGCTAATTTTAATTTTTTTTATTTTTTAAAAAAAAAAAAAAAAACTGTTGGCGATGCACATTCTTATTTTCAAAAGCATATTTATGCCGAATTTAGTTGCTCTATGTCTTTCCGCTCACATATTTTCTTTTATTATTAGTAGAGATTGCAATATCTTCATTTTCATACCATGCGTTTCAGTTTCAGAAAAAAAAATCAAAGTGACTTATTTATAATTATTAATTTGAAGTCACTGCTTAGTAAACAGCAAGTTTTGAAAATGATGTTTTGTTTAAATCTTGACTGTTGGTACTGATTACATTGCGTTCTTAACTTTTGAAGAATTTGAAAAGGAAACTGATGAAGGTTTCTCAACAGTACAGAATTTGATTATCATATACGATGTTTCAAAATAGATAAATATTTCTAAATAAAAGCTTTAGTTATTAATAAAAAAATAAATCCTCGTAAATATATTAATTAAAATTTTATCTAATTCTTTGATTTTTAAAAAGTTGATTGTATTTACTTCACTAAAACAATCTATAATATGAGTGACATAGTGGAAGAGTCTTGGGATAGTAGATTTTAAATTTGTTTTCACTAAAGTATCCATCATTCATTCATGCTTAGAGGACGCCAAATTTTTTCAAGACCGAAACGTCTTCCTGATGATGTGGCGAGAAAAATTTATCATATTTATCATCTTCGATGTCAGCTCATGGTTCTAGATTATAAGATTCGTCCTAATATGCCTTAGGGCAGTTTACAAGTTCGTTCAAATCTAATAGATTCATTAATTTATTTAAGATAAAATTTTATTTATTTAATAGCTGCCTTTGGCAACAGCTTGCTTCCTTGAAAATAATAACAATGCTTAAATTTAATTAAATCTCTTATATATAATGATTTTCTCAACAAAGGAAGAGTTCACTTAATGAAGGCAAGTCCCTTGAATTCACACTACCATTAAAATACATATGGGTCATTTGCACATTGCCTTTTGTGGTATTTCCACTTATAGTTTCTCATGTAAGCTGTACATATATTAAATAGCATGCTTCTTCAGTAGTTTTAAACAATGGAAGCAAATCAAACAAGAGATATTTGTCGAAACAATGAAACGTATTGTTGAAAACGATGCAAATTTTTTTAATCATTGAAATTTAGGTAAGAATTGTACCGCAATTAGATTATTATTTAAAATGATTTAAAAACAAATTTGCATTATATCATTTTCGGAAGTTATAGCGAAAAAAGAACAAAAGTTCGCTTCATTTTTCAATAATGGGAATTATAATTAAAAATTTTTAAAAATTACATTAGATGTACTGTATTTTATCTGTCCCGACATAGTGGTCCGCTCTGTAGAGCTCAAAACACATGCACAAATGTTTACTTTTAATAAGTATAGATTTATTTATTATTTGTTTGAGAATGTGAAATACAGAAAATGAAATCTAGATACTAGGTCGCATGACAACAAAAGCACAAATAAATAATAATACACAAAATACATATAAATAAAATAAAATACATATTAAAGAATAATAACTCACAAAATAAATGCACAAAAAAGTATTTACACTTCACAGAAAAATATAGGAATCAAATACAAGAATACAATCTATTATGAGTTTAATCAAATACAAGAATACAATCTATTATGAATTTAATTAAATAAAAGAATACAAGCTATTATGAATTTAATAAAATACAAGAATACAATCTATTATGAGTTTCTAATCTATTATGAATTTAAAAGTTGAAGACGTTTAACCTTAAAAACATTAAAACATATATAGAACGCATCAATTTTTCAGAATATTTATTGTTGTTTCATTCTGAGAAGATATGTTAAGCGAGTTTTTTTATAAAAAGCGGAACGAAAAACAAAACAAATTAAAAAAGTCGAATATTTTGACTCAGCTCATGCATGACGTGTTAGGTAAATCTGCAATAAAAGAATACATTTCAGCTAAAAATTTCCAAGTATTTCGAGAACATTCCAAAATATCATCGTTTTCTTATTGATGCGCTCGTTAATGGTCCATTTCGTAAGATTAGTTAGGATTAGCTGCACTTCAAAGCAGAATTTCTGAGCCATAACTAAAATCAGGAAATCTAGTCATACAAAAACCTTTCATTTGTTTTATCCAAGCATGTCAAACTGAAAGACTTACAAAGGTTAAAATGAAGTTTATATGCGATGCAAGAAAATGGATTTTTTTAACCAGAGTTAGAAGTTGGTTTTTAATCAATCAGCGCGAATGGTCTCCCAAAAATTTCTCGCCTACTCTCTAATATAGATGTTATCCACAAAGAACGCTTTGATTGATATTAGCTTACATTAGCCACGAAATATTAACCATTGGCGAGTGTTTTGGCAATGAATTCATGGAATGCGTTTAATAGTAACCGAAAATCGAATTTAGATTTCAGACGCATTTTCCTCAACCGATTGAAGCAAAAACTTGACATCAAATGGCATTTATAATCACAAAATCACATACTAAAATGGATATATTTAAGCCTTTGCATTTTCGAATTACATGTTTCTGAAAGTACAGACCGACAGACGATAAGACAATTTGGATTTGACTCACAATATAATCCGTGTCTATACTATAGAAGTAAAATCTGTGAACCGAATTTTATTTATCTAGCTCTCTTCGTTTTGTAATGATCGTGTTAACTTATATTCGAATAGCCGGGCATACGAACTTTTTCTGAGAGGATTTTGCTCAAATTTGAAAGAAATCTTCAAATTTGGTATAAAGACCGTGCACCAAATTTTATCTGTCTAGCTCACTGTTTCCCAAAGTTTGGTACGCTTACCCCCAGGGGTACAATAAGAGTTTGATGGGGGTACAACTGAGGTGAGGAAAGGTCCTGAATAGATTGTTTGAACTTAGACATGAACTTCAATGTTTTCTTAATGATAGTGTTACGAAATTTTCCCGGGGTTCGTTTGGATAGTGAAAGTTATATGGTGTGGAGAACGCTCAATCAGCAGGCGGCAGTAGAAAATAAAACAACGACGTTTATTTACACGAAGACACACAGGACAGCACAAAGACGACAACTATATACAGCACAGAGAAGACAATTATCTTCAGCCGCGAGACGTGCAAATGGTAGCACACAACAAAACTCTACTGCAGACAGTAGCGCACAGCTTAGTTCAGCACTAGCTTGACTCCGTCGCTGCTCTGCTAATCCCTGGAAAAATTCTTCACCGTCAATTCCGACTACTACTCTCTGTCGCTTCCGACTACTCCGCTCTGTCACTACTCTTCTCGGACTCTGGCTTCTGACTTGCCTGATCTGGCAGCTGCAGACCCTTTTATAGGTCTCAGTCGGCGGGGATAGAAGCCTCTCAACCAATCAGGAACGTTCGAGGCGTATGTCGGTTCCTACTGAACGGATCGGGAAAATTCTCGATGTTTCGGGTATAATCCATTTTGGCACCAAAGTCGTCAAATTCGTCGCCAAGTCGCCAAATGGTCGCCAAGTTTGTCGCCAAGTCGCCAAATGCTCGCCAAGTTTGTCGCCAAGCTCCGGGACCTCCGACGAGACACCCGGACTCCGTCCCATACAGATGACTGTAAAACTTTCTTTCCGATGATGGAACCAACTATGCTGGGAATCAGCATTACGGATTCGTAACAATAGATTCGAGTTGAGAAATTGTTTACATGACTGGAAAGGGCTTTGTAAACTAGCATATTTAGCAGATATATTCTCTGTTTTAAATTGCCTCAACTTATCGTTACAAGGCATAGAAATTTCTTTGTTTCACGTTCAAGATAAAATGAACGCTGCCATTGCAAAGCTAAATTTATAGCAAAAGAGAGTTGGTAGTGGAGAAGTAAACTCGTTTCCCTCTCTCCATGAGTTTATAACAAGTTCGACTACTAAAATTGATGCTGATACTCTGAAATACATAACACAGCATTTGGAGAGTTTGCAAGAGGGTTTGAAAAATTATTTCCCTGATTTAAACAAAAATATTGAATGGATAAGAGATCCGTTTAACATTGACACAACATCCATGCCAGAAGATGTGACGCATGCAGAAGAAGAGCAATTGTTGGAATGGGCTTCAGACGGATTTTTGAAAATTAAACACAGGGAGACTACCTTAACATCATTCTGGTTACAAATGCAACATGTGTATCCGGTCTTAACAGAAAAAGTTCTGAAATACATCTTGCCTTTTCCAACTTCATATTTATGTGAAATTGCTTTTTCAGGATTTGTAGAGATTAAGTCGAAAAAAAAAAAGGAACAGACTATTGAACGTGGAACCGAATCTGTGATTAAAATTCACAAACAGGTAACCAAATTATGACGATCTATCATCTCAGCACAAACTATTTCATCCTTCTCATTGATACAAATAAATGTTACTTGCAATATAACTTTTATTTATATTTTATTGTGAATAATTTTATTTCTGTTTTCTTATTATTTTGTGTATGTCACAAAAAAATAAAAAAATAAATATATTTGTTATTAAAATACTTCCATATCTTTTTTTTACTAGGGGCACTTAGCGTTACGAAAATTATAGAAGGGGTACACATATGTCAAAAGTTTGGGAAACACTGGTTTAGTCAAAGCGTTTTTGAGTTATCTCTGTCACAGACTGACGGACATTTTCCAAAAATGTGTTTTTCGAACTCGGGGAGGTCTAAAACTTGGAGATTCATCAAAAATCTCGAATTATTTGACGATTACAACACTTTTTCTATATTCCATATAAGGAAAAATAAAAATAATGCAAACGAAGATGCTAGACAGCAACTAAAATAGTCTTTTCTTCACATCTGTTGTATTGCTTACTGGGTCTTTCTTGGGAGCGCTGGGGATTTATTTTCTTCCAAATGAGTAAATAATTCCTTTTTCTGAACAGCCCTTAAAGCTTGATAAATACTTTGCCCACCAAAATTAAAATATAATCAGAAAAATACATTCAATGATTAAAGTTGTAAGACATTGTTCAATGGTGTAATTACTTACATTAATTACCAAAAACTAAACTGCAAATTGGACTTTTATCATAAATTTCAGCACTAATTATGTAAAACTGATAACTGTCAACTTGCTAACTAACAAGTTGCCAATTTCAGGCATTGATTAAAATTAATGTGATGTCTGAAGATGATTCGTATTCAGTAATATGATCCAGAGATATCATTTAAGTAATAAGCAAAAGAGACGTTTAATTGGCATACTGGATAAAAGAAAGCACAAGGGAGTCACGAAGATCTGAATATACCCCCCCCCCTTCACTCAAAGGGTTATATTAACCCTTCAGTTGGAACATATTCTTTTTAGGCACGTGAATTTCACGTTCTACAGAAGAGAATTGAAAGCATGTTCTTGCTAAAGGGTGAAGTCATATAAGATGGCAAGGTGCCTTCTTCTTCTTCTTCCAATACTTTTACTTCAAATAACGTTAAAAAAATATTCATACACCATCTTTCTAATTCCTATACTTCATTTGACCAAACTTGTATGACACAAATAGCTGCCGAGACATAACACAAGAAACTTATGTTAACATCGATACAATTTAAGAGGGGGAAAAACTCGTGTTTGTTGGCTACTTAATAAATTTTGGTATGACCTTTTTCTGTCCTGTTGTGTGTTTAAATCTTCCAATAGTTATAAACCATGTCAACAAAGTAGCAAGAAAAGAAACACTGAAGCTAAGTATAGTATTCCATTATGAATAAGTTATCGTTTGATTTTATTACAAATTTTGTGAGTTTTCGGAATTAAAAAACAAACAAAAAAAATTTGGTAGGTTATTGCTATATTTGTTTTAATTGTGATATTTGTTTTAGTGAGAATAACGAGGATTTAAAATTTTTTGATATTTACCAATTTTTTTATGTATCTTGAAGATCTTTATTTAGACATTTTAGTATCTAGAATTTAAGTTTAGGTTTTATTAGTAAGAACTGTCAGCAGCAGATTTCTGAACTTTACATTTCTAAGTAATACAAACTGCAATGATCTTCTTTTTATAAGATTGTCTATTTTATTTCACATTTCAATATGTCTTTAGCTTCTTTAACATGTTATTAATTTATTTAAGGCTAATTTTTTTATTTTACTAACTTTGTGAAAATGTATGTGTTTGTACGAGATTATATTTAAGCATATCCTTGGTATTCATAAAAACTGTTTCAAATGAAATGACCGCAATAAAACAGTTAGGAATTCTATCAATTATACTTGAAAAAGAGATAATATTATGCTATATTTTATAATTCATAAAACTTCCATTTTTTGCAAATTCTTATTTGACAATCAGGCTTGATAATAATTTTTAATCAACCTGCTTCTGGCCCCCTTTCTTCAGACAATATCCTCTAGTAGTCTAATCTTTTAAACCGAAAATCCGTAATTGTATTAAGTGACTGATTGTACCAATACAAGTTATTTGTGTTGGTTCAATAACTCTTTAAATAGTCCGACTAAATGGAAATTTGTAAGATTGATATAGCATTTATAAAGTCTGAAAATTATTAGACTTGAGAACAGAATGTGGAACTTAACAGATATGAAGGTTATTTAGCCGGGCTGTAATTTATACCATTAAATATAGAACTCATGTGAGAGATGGTGGTAAAGATGTATAAGATCAATTTTTTAAAGTAACTGTACGAATCAAATAATTCTTCAGAGTTTCAAAGGCAACAATTTTTACTGTAAAACTTAATTACAAATGTTTTACAATAAAAAAATGTGTAAAAAGTCGTGCGAGAACTTTATACAAAAAAAATAAAATGTAATAATCATCAAAAAAAATCCTGCTTCGAGATTTTCACTGATATCCGAGCTTTAAACTTCTGAGGGTTCCAATATTTTTTTGTAATCATACTTATTTGTTTCTTTAATTTTAATACCTCATAAAATCTTTGCCCACAGTTTTTTTTACCTTGTACTTGAAATAATGATTTTATTGTTCTTAACTAATTTAATTTAATTGCTGATAGTTTAATTTCAACAAAACGAAAAAACTGGCTACACTTCAACATTCGTTCTTATTTAAACAAAATTGAGAAGAAACAGCATATTTCAGACTACCTTTTCAAGGTTTGCGTTCACTAAATTCTTGATTTTGATCTCAAAAACTCCATTTGAAAATAATTTACATTCATTATTGGTGATTTTGTTTTTAACCCAGTCCTAGTCAATGACTGTGGCCGAGTTCTTTCAAAACTACTATGACTCCGACCTTACCTGCCTTGCAAGGTTCAGAAAATGTTAATGACGAGTTTTGACAACAGTGATAGGTAAATAATGTATCTAAGCATTAGACTTGCGCAAGCACCCTGGAACGCTTTTGTCTATTGATTGGTGTCTCCCTAGAAACCGAGGGAAATATATACACAAGATCATTGCACTTTTTTTCCTTTCCTTTTCAAAAATAATGGATCAATGACATCTTCTGAAGTTTTCCATCGATGTGCTCCAGGCCAAAAGGAATCGACTCGATTGAGTTTTTTGCCACTGACGATATCGCGGTGAAGGAAGTTAAGGGTTGTTGTTTGTTGCCTTGGAATAGTTACATATTTAGGTCAGCAAACTATTAATCTGTTGTTGTAAGGAGTGCAACTTGATCGTTTTGTTGAAATGATTGGAGGACAAGAAGAACGTGAAAGTGAAATAATTCGATTTTCATAATCTCTCTGTAACCTTGAAAACTTAATCTGGATAAAAATTCGCCATTTCGATTTAATTATTAATTCAGGTATTTCTCAAAATATTTTCATTTTTCTGATTGGTATTGTTATTTGGATTTCTGCTATTGTAGATTTGTCTGAAGAAATTATTCCTATTTTTGAGTTTTAACTTATTATTTTTAGAATAAAGAATTAATATATCAGAGAATTTCTCGATGAAAACGTGGCTTTATAAATTTTTTAAAAATAAAGATCACTTGAATTCTGGAACGTCCATAATATCAGAGAAAGCTAAATATTTCAAGATATGAAAAAGCAACTTTCTTGTAAATAGAAGTTTTTATTGAATTTAGTTTGTAAATTAATAATAGTTGTTAATTTATAAAGTAAACCAGTTTATAAACTAATAATAATATTGCTTCGTACCAAATTAAAAGAAACAAGATGTTATTTTTCTTTCTTTAAAAGATAAGTAGGTTCTGGCAGACAACCATACATTTGTTTTGAATATTATTTCTTTTTTATACAAAATTTCTTTTTTACTTGCATTTTTAGTAACTTTAATAAAACATATTTATTTTATCTTATCTTTATTTCAGCTTTTGTCATCATTTTATTTTTACGAAATGATTAGTAAAAAAGTTCAACTAAAAAAATAGATTTATTTCAAAATGTTTTCTTAACTCATTAATTACTTTCAGCAATGACTTGAAACCGGTTTGACCTAAATATTTTGTTATTATTTCGGAAAGAATACTTCTTAGAGAGACTGACTTTAATTTATATCATTGCAGTTTGAAAATTTCTGTAAATGAATCGCTATGTTTAAAAAAATATGAAGTGAAATTTTAATTTGGGTTATTATTTTCAAAACATATTTTTTCATTTAAAATTTTTTTACCATGTTTTTTTTCTTTTTTTAAATTAGCTTTAAAATCAAAATAAATAAATCATCAATTCACTAAATATAGCATGAGATTTCATGATTATTATGTTGAAATTTACAAAATACATTTTTGCTTGTATTAATCGTTATGCAGTTGAAAATTAAAGCTCGTTGAAAATGTTATTACCTGTTATTTGATGATATTTTTAGTGAGCTTTAAGTAGAACCAACTTCATTTAAAATAAAATTAATAAAGCACATTTTTTATACAAGCTGTATATTTTGATTTTTAAATTTATAAAGTGAAACTATATATGATGCATCTTTTCAAAATTAGTTATTATATTTTTGTAAATCAAGACCATTTTTATAAAATATAATGAATTTAACAAATAATTATCACATTTTACCAAAATGAGCTAATAATAAAATTATTAATTGTAATAAAATCAATATAAGAGTAACAAATTCTTGTCTTGAAAAATAGTGTTGCTTTTTATTAACAGCAAAATAGCAAGTCTCAAATTTAATCGTTGCAAGCAAAATTTTATTTGCATAACTGTTTGTATTTTTGAATCGTTATGCTTGTATATAT